>JACATO010000317.1:3465000-4065000 GCA_018389105.1 Nautilus pompilius
ATACAAACACCAATTTGGAAATTAATTTGGTTTTTATTTATGTAGCTTAATATCTTTTGTTCATGAATGGAAAGTGCAAAAGTAATCAACACAAAAATGGCCCATATCAATGTGCATGTTACTGCTGCTTTGAATTCACCAAAAATCAAATCTGGGCAGAGTCTTAGAGAGGGCAATTCGAATGTCATCTTTGACATCCATGAAACTTTGTCTTCATAGAAAGGAGGATAGAAAAACCTTGCTCACAAAGATGTGTGATGGCAAAGGCAACAAGAGCTTTCATAACTCTCTTGGAAAGAACTGGACAAGCCTCGAGCTGATCACTTCAAATAATTTCTGAGCAATTATTTTGCCATCAGGTCATCCTTAGCCATGTCTCCATCGACAGAATCAAGATCAGTCATCTGTATCACTGAAGTAACTCTGAAAGGAATCCTGCAAGGCAGATAGGTGCCCAAGAATGTCTTTTTTAAGATCAGCAGATAGTATTTTGGCTGTACCTTCAGCACCAGCCCAAATCTTCAAGCAAGGGAAAGTTGGCATATTTATTTTGTCTCAGGCAACACTTCCGCAGATTCAACTCACTACAAAAGGCATAGAATTTCTCCTTGGCATTAATGATAGTTACTAATGGGCCTTGCATGGACAAATTCTGTTCATTAAAATAGGAGAAAATTTCTGCCAAATAAGTTAGCAAACAAATGAAGTTTTGGCTCTGAAATTCTTTACAGAGGTTTTGTTCTTTATCAACCAGAAACATAACAACCTCATCCTGAAGCTCCATCAGCCTTGTCAAGATTCTCCCTCAAGAAAGCAAAAAACTTGTTTGTGGTACAAGAGAACCTCGTGCTCTGTGCCAACTTCTTGACAGGGCTCTTGCACATGTAAAGTTGACCACTTTCATTGCAGCTGTCATTAGTGCCTTCAACTTGTGGGGCAAGGTCTTTGAGGCAAAAACATGTCTGTGCAACACACAGTGGGTGATAACATTTGGAACTTTTTTTTTCACCAAAGAGATAAATCTAGATTTTCTTCCAAGCATAGGAGTAGCTCTGTCAGTGCAAATTGATCTTACTTTCTTCACCCAGTCAAAGTTATTTGCTTCCAAAAAGTCTTGACTTTTTTAAACACATCAGCAGCCTTGGTACTGGTAAGATGTAGCTCACAGAACAAAATTTCTTCCTTGATTTTATCCCTGTACACATAGCACACAGAACCCATTATTTCACTGCAATAAGCACATCGGATTTTCATCTAGCTGTAGGCTTATTGGAAAAGGACTTCTGTCTAAATCTGCCATTAGTTGAGCAAGAATATCTGTTGACAAATAAGCAATCCAAGATTGAATAACATTGTTTGACAAAGGTATTTCATTAATCTTCTTATGATGCTCTTTGCCATACATCAGCTTAACCATTTCCAGAGTACAGGGTTTCACCAAAATTTCACCAATTGTGGGGCTTGTCCCTAGCAATAGGCAACTCTGTAAGATGCTTCCAAGACTGGCCTTTTGGTGGCCCCAAATCCAAGCACTGTTAAAGTTCCAGATGACTGAAAATAATCTTTCTGCTTCAAAGAATCCAGGCTGCTTTTTAAATTTTCTGGGTGAGCCTTTTGCATATGATCACAGTTTTGAAGGCTTCAGGTTATCATTATAGAAAACTTTGCCACACAAAACACTGTGGTAACTCAAGGTCCTCACAATCAGTCTTGAATGTGAAGTCATATTGTATATAGCTTTCATCATATTTTTGTCTTTTGGACATGGTCTGAAAAGAAATTTAAAATTTATGAATGCTTTCAAACTTGCTATATATATATATATATATTTTTTAATGTTTATATATAGCTAAATTAAACATACAATTAGAACACAAATATATAAAAATATTACAAAATTATTTTTTAAATTTAAAAATGTCAACAAAAACTTTTTTTGATCTTGCAACCCTGGTTGGGAACCACTGATCTAAGCATAGTTCCAAATAAAACCAATGAGATATTAGGAATGACAAAGCATTTATTAATTTTTAAAAATCTGAGAATCGTTGGTTAAGCACCTGGAGTAGGCTGCAGACTAACCTAGATGCTAAAAATGAACAATTCAGCTTGTCAAGTAAACTAGAATGGTAATTTTATTTAGTACAATTAGTGAAAAGGAAAATTGCAAGAGGAAATGGTAAAATCACTTGTGATTATTTGAACTGTCTAGACATAGAAACACTAAATAATTCTCATGTTAGTCACCTGTCACCTAGAAGAAAATAATGGAACTAAAAGTTCACTTTGTTTTGAACTACAAAAATAAAGGCATCAGTCACAGATGCAACTCTAAGCGGTTACAGATTTATTAGGTTACGTGTAAACAAATTATGGTGTAGAGATGGGATTTTGATCAAGTAACAATTTGAGACAAATTACGTGGCCTCACAGTCCAAGGAGTACACAGTTGGGATGGCTTAGTCAATACAGTAAAACCTTGATTTAGCGGACTAATATCAAGTTTTGTCTGATGAAATAGTTATTTCAGCATCTCAAATTGTCCAGTCATAATTGGTCTGACGAAATATTTCATCATCTCAAATTCAATATAAGTATAACCGTTTGTATCTATTTCCTTACTTGTTTTAGTGTTAACAATGTCAAGACAGTGTAGAAATCCTCCTGATGTGTTTTGTTATGTCTGTGGGCAATTTATTGTGAAAGCTCAAAAACGTACAATAACACCAGAGATCAAGAAGATTTATAAGCTACAGATGTTTTTTTTAAAAAGTTGTACTTCTCCATAATGGTAATTTGAAGCCCTCCATTCCTATTGCACAGTCCGTTCATCTTCATGAATCATATGAGAATATGGAACTTTTACTTCATGCCATTGCCTATGAAAGATACTCATGGAAAATATGTGGAGATTTAAAAGTCATTGGAATGTTAATGGGAATGCAGTCAGGTTTCACAAAATACTGTTGTTTCTTGTGTCTATGGGATAGTCGGGCAACTGACAGACATTATTCGGAATCAAACTGGCAGACAAGAACATCATACCAGCCAGGACTGTCTAGCGTCAAGAATACACCTCTTGTAGATCCATGTAATGTCCTATTGCCTCCTTTGCACATAAAGCTTGGACTGATGAAACAGTTTGTAAAGACACTAGGGAAGAGAAATGCCAGAGGGTTTGAGTATATTGTAGAAAAGTTTCCCAAAATCACACAGGAGAAGTTGAAAGAGGGTATCTTTGTCGGACCCTAAATTAGAGAAGTACTCAAAAATGTCAACTTCAAGACAACTGGATGAACTGAAACTGCCTGCCTGGAATGCTTTCAATTGGATCTGTGAGAATTTCTTGGGCAACAAGAAGGTAATGGACTACAAGGATGGCATCAAGAATCTTCTGAAATGTTACTCAGCAATGGGTTGTCGCATGTCACTGAAAGTTCACTTCTTGGACTCCCACCTGGATTTCTTCGCAGATAACCTTGGAGCAGTGTCTGATGAACATGGTGAAAGAGGACATTAGTGATATGGAGAAACGATACCAAGGCTTCTGGAATGACAGTATGCTGGCTGACTACTGCTGGACACTTTACCGTGATCAACCTGCTGGACACTTTACCGTGATCAACCAGATCAGGAACACCGCAGGAAATCCAAATCACAATGTTTCTAACTCTGTTGTTCTAACTTTGTCTGTTTTGTCTGACCCATTTTTTGTGTATTCACTCTTTGTAGAATGATAGTGATGATTTTTAACTCAATAAACTCATTTACTTTCTAAAAATAATATGTCCTTATTTATTACGTTAATGATTTCATATATACAAATATGTAAATATTTGCATGTATCTACTGAAAAACTGATACGTGCTGCATACAAATGGAGTGAAATTTTGAAATCAGCATGAAAAATTGGTCTAAAAAAGTTGGTTTGCATTCATAATGAGTATAATACATTTAATTTTGTTGACCAGTGTAATTATCAATTGTTCTACTAGATAAAAATGGATGACAAGGTGACAATAAAAGACATCTCTGTGATAGCATGTGAACTATCAGAATGGTAAAATGTACCCCGAGTTACACAAACCCTACACTAACAAAATCAAATCTATTACTGTTCTCATTGATGATTGCTAGTTCAGAAGTCCTAAAGTTACCTCTTTACTCTTAAGTTTCTTTTGAAACCTGTTGACTCTTATGCTTGATGTTTCTGTTCTTGTACAAGAAGTATTTCAGGAAGAGTCAGTCAGTTGCAAAATACTAAAATAGTGTGAGAGATAAAGGATGCAAACAGCCAAAAATAAAAAAAAAATGGCAGCCTTTTCACAAAAAGCTATTGTTTCTTAGATAACCCATTGTATCCAGTGACTACATATAGTCACAGATCAAGTTCATTTGTAGCCAATTTGTTGATTTCAGTTATCCCACCCCAGGATAAACAAGCTAGACTAAAAAAATAATAATTAATTTTTACTCTTAAGCATTTCCCATTTCAATATAAACAATATTTATTCATAAAGAAAGCACGCTGCTAAAAACAAAATACAGAACTCCATCTGCATCATTTACTTGTGACATGATTTGCAGATAACAGGCTCTCTAATGAACTCTCCAGGTTTAGCACCTATCTTCATTATCACTGCTTTCTGATTTTCCCAATTTTTTCTTTCTCTCAAAATTTGCTTAACAGAAACAAAGTCTGGATGAGGTAATAAAAAAAAAAACCATCAGTCAACAAATCTAGGAGAAAACAAAGGGTAATTTTTTGTTGATCTTAATGTTCTTTGAATGAAGTAGCTGACACAAAATGCAATTCCGGGTAATCTCTGAAACAAAGGCAATTATAAACTAACAAAAAAGATCAGATCACCGCCAGAACATTTTCTGAGTGTGAATTTTACTCTCAGAGTGATAGTCATTTGGGTCAAGTCTGTCAAAACTGGAGTGGGGCAGGGGATGTGACTGCTTTTAAAATTTTAATTAAAAAAAGTCTAATTAATTTTGAAAAAGTTGTATAAGTTTAAATTTAACCTCAACAGGGCTGAGGGCACATTTCAACGAATATTGCCACTCAAATATTTTGAAGAAATTTCACAAGCCCTTGTAACAAAAGATGAAATTTGGTGGAGAGACTGGAAGACCACACAAATCTAATTTTAGATAATCACTTTTTTTTTCATATTATTAAATACTACTACTATTATACTTAATATACATTTATCATTTAGAGTAGAGAAAGAAATGCTCTTTCTGCTTTAGGGAGTGGATAAGAATGTCAAATTGAATAAACAAATGGTCCTTAAGTGGAAGACATCCTGGTAGGTAGTGGCTTCTCCACAACAAAACTTGCCTTTGAAGCATTGTCTTGCAGTTTCCGAATAAGCTATGATGGATTTCTTGGTGATGAAAGCAAAAAGAATTCCCATAAATCTTGGGTTATCGGCATCCAACCCAAGCAATGACAAGTTCATGTTTCAATGCTTACATAAACTCCTATGACATCACTTTTTTTTTTAATTCCCTCAGTAGCCACTACATTTCTCAGTCACAAAGATGGAGCAGACTCTCTTCTTGATAGTGATAGGTAAGCAGAAATCATTTGCGTCTTTAAAATAGTGTAGTTAGAATGAGCATTAGTTTCTTTAAGCATATTTAACTTTTGCCTATAAAGAGCATGTGAACTGTAGCTACATCATTTTAATCAACTGAGTGAATTATTTTTTTTAAAGTAAACAAAGATATATTATGTATCAAAGTTAACAACTGGAATATACAGAAATTCTTATTTCTGCAACGTTTACAAAGACTGGCTCGATTATAGCTCTAGTCTAGTAATCCTTAGAATGGTACAGCAGCAGACAAATATTTATAGTTGCTAAAAATTAAGTATATCCAAACAAAAGTTGGACTTCTAAAAACTAAGTTTACTCTGTGACATTAATATTTATTACTTTTGATAGCAAATTCCTTCCTTCTGCTGATTTGGAAGTTTTTTGTACCTGACAATTTTACAACCCTTTCCAACTGCACCACTTGGTTTTGTTATGGGAACAAGCGATGAACATCTAATTGTGCTCAAGTGGAGCACACGGAGACAACATGAGTGATGATACCAAATGAAGACGAATGAATGTATTTTGCTAAAAATTGGGTTTCTTTAGCTTTTCAGTAAAATGAAAAAAATAATGCCAGGTGATTTTGGTTTATAATAAGAAACAATAAATTTACCTAACCAGTAAAAATGAACTCTTCAGTAAGGCATAAGGTACATTGATACTTCAAAAGAACAGCAGCCACTAAAAGGAAACAAAAGCTTTTTCACAATAAGTAAATATGAGACAGAAATGTCTTTGCTTATTTATATTAACAGACAAAAAAAACAACTTCCCATAAAGATTTTTTAAAAATTCTAGTAGTTAAATCTTTAATCACAAATTTATTTCTAGATAAGCTCTAAGTTAGCATTTAAAATGCTGTAAATTTAGTCCTACCCATTTCTAAAGTAAAACTAAATTCAACAGAACTGCATCAAAATATTGTAATTTCCTGTAAACTACTAGAAAAACAAAATGTTGCCAGCAGCAGTGATACAGACCATCTGAATTTATTTTTTGATTTATTGCATTAACTTTGAATCTCCAGTTAACCATTTAAAATTGGTTAATATTCCTTTAATTCATTTATATTAAACCTGTGTAAACTTTTTTTTTTTGCTTTGCTATCTTATTTATTTTGTGAACAAGGATTTGTTTTCTTCCTTAATGAAAATCTTTATTGGTTTTTGTAAAACAACATTGGCAATAACAATGAGCCACAAGAATGTCAATCAGGCATAACTGATCAAAAATCACAGTTTATATTACATTTTTGATTAATCCTAATCATTAGCAGCAGCAACCCGGATATAAAATAATATGTAGTATGGGTCATAATGCTAAACATTAATTTCTGAAGATTACCATGATGTAATAATGACTATATATGCTTTCATTACTGTTTCTCAGATTGTCTTAGATTTTAAATGACTAATTTTATAATTTTATTAATGACTTTAGCAATTACAATTTAGTATCACATAAGTCTCTCCTTAACCCTTTAAAATTTAACTTTCTATTCAAGTATATATTTGCAGGCTTAGTAAAACATCCTGATTGGTCTTGTTTTCACAGTACTCATCAATTTTAGCTGCACAAGGATGCTTGAGCCACCATGCAACATCCATAATTTCAACAATGAAGTAAATGCATGTTTCATGACACATCATTTAAAGCCAACATCACTGGTTTCAGCTTTTACAAGCAACAACTCCAGTCAGTCTTACCAAGACCTCAGAGTACTGGGAAGCACTCGAGACACAGCCTCTGCAATGTGCAGGTCAGTGCAATAAGCTATTACTTTCGTTAACAGAACTGCAAACTTTGATTAAAATAAACACTTAACTTCACAAAAAGGTTGGCTTTCAAAAAGAACAATCAATATAAATTACTACAGCTAAGTATCAAATAAATGTTTTAACTGGTCATTTGGTGATTTTTATGTGGTATAGCAAAAGACCCTCCAAGTAGCCAGCCAAAGGAGACATTGTAGCATGAAGACTACAAAGTTTGTTTTATTATGCAAAGTCACATTGAAAAATCACAGTATCAATCCTTTCCAACAAGCAGTGGCCATCAGTACTGGACTCTGGCCTGATGCCATTTCCAATAGGTAAACACTAAACAAAATGAATTGGGGATGAAGTCATTAGATGTAGAATAATTCTGTGCTTCAGAAATTTAATGTCAATAAATCTATCTTCCATGTACCTGCATTATATTGTGATGATGAGCTATCCATGCAGGTACATGCACTGTCAATGATAAAGAATATGCACAAGGTGTAAGGGAATTTTTCAATCAGCTACATTTACAGATATTGAGATTTTCTAAAAGAATATTACTCTTGCAAGAATTATGCATACACAAAATACTCTAAAGATACCACTTCTGAGCAAAGAAAATGTGGCATATCTACTCTTTTAGTGGTTCAGCACAAAGATCACTGGCTGTTGACAGTTTCGCAAACTGCAGACAAGATACCAGGCAAGCATCATCAAAGTGTCATAATAGTGGGCAGTGCTCCACAACTGTATGATAAAGTGGATTTCTTGGCAACCTGGACAGAAAAAAAAAATTACTTAGGGAACATGGTCAGGTTGAACAAAAAATTAAAGCAGGCTTAAATGATAATTTGGACTGTATAAAGCTAGTCAGCCTGCTATAATGTAGACTAGATTGTTGTCACAGATAAACCATGATGCTGTGGTGTCAGAATCAGAAATGTCAAAGATGTCACTACCATCCAGTTCTATCCACAGAAGTCATTTGTTCCCTTACAGTCACTAGGGTGTACAGAAACAATAACTACACAGCTAGTAATTATCTGAGGATATACAGGTCTGTATATCATCAGGAATGAAGTAATGACAAGTATGTTATTTGGATGAGAACTTATTAGGTGTTTTTGTTGGTATGATTCACCAGGTTGTTTCATTCATAACCTAGATCAAAGATAGTCGATGTCTACTTTTAACAGAAGACTGAGACCAGCACTCTGTCCCAATCATATTCCGGACATAGCTCATCTGCCAAGTCTACACTGGAGTAGTTTAGGGATGTGCTAATGAGATGGATAAACACACACCAATTACTATTGGCATTCTATGTTATATCTCAAAATGTTGGTAAACCTGCCAAAAACACAGGTTGGTCACTTTCCACTTAATTTCAAAACATTCCCCAATTAATTTTGTCAAGTATGATTTTAATTAATATTTCTTGCTTTTTTTAAGTAGATATTTTTGATTACTCAGATTTACACGTTGCCCTATTTATTAGGTAAATGTGCAAATAGCATAGATATATTCACTAGTAGACCGACCTGGTTATAAATAACTGCTGGTCAGATTTATTATTCTATTCTACGCCATATAAACCCAGCCATTTCTTCTGGATGCATTAGCTCACCCCCACCGATATAGTTTTCCAGAATGTTTTGCCTAAGAAATATGCATCTCTGGTGACTAGAAAAGATTTGAATGTTATACATAACACTAAGAAAGCAGTACCTAACAGAAAAATAATTATTTTTCAAACAATCATACTCTACATTACAGCCAACTCAACCCACTCATGCTGTGTCTTAAGATAGCCATCAAAGGCTGCTCAACAGTACATCAGCTGTTTGAAAAACGTGGCTATGATGTTGAAATCTTAAAAAATGGACTTGAAGTTTTGTGCAACAATTTGGATGGTAAGTATATTTGTTCTGGTTTTAATTTTACAATGTATTAAAATGATACAAGTAAACTAATGTATAAACCGGGTTCTGCTATAAGAATCTTCATCTTACATCACATTTTTTGGAAATAATTGCTCTCTCTGTTGATGAAAGTAGCTATTTTAGCAAATAAATCATAAGAGCTACCAGCTGCAATTTCAACTGAGATATCTTTGACAAACTAGAATAAACCCTTAATAAATATGGTTTATAGCCAATATTCTAGAGATGTTCAAATAAAACCAGGGTGAAATAGCATCACTGTAATGGATTCTGGCTTGTGGATATCATTTGAACATTTCTAGTACTTAAAAATAACATTTCAAATATCGAGAGCAGCTATCAGCATTAGCAAACTACCCATTTTATCTATATAATTTCCAGTGTTATGAAGTTTCTAATGAATTCAAGATAAAATAATGTATTTTTTGGAAAATATATCTTTCAGAAAACATTTAGATAGAAATATTTGTTGGCAGAGTGTTAACTGTTAAGAAGCTAGTTCTGATACCAACAGTAAAATGGTAAAGTTCAAATATAAATTCAGAAAATTACATCTCTTTATCTAACCATGAAGACTAGCCAATGTGTACTGTTTTGTTATTAAACTACTCTCTCTATTAACAGATTATATGACAAAAATTACCTGTTATTCAACACAGACCAACAGTACAAACTGTTTGGCCAAGTACAACACAGCAGTAGACACTCTTCTGACCACCAGCCATAAATTCATGGGTAACCAGACAGGGTTGTGCAGGTGAATTATCTTACTACAATCCCATTTTCTGCTGACTTAGTCAATTGCCAAGGAAATATAAAATCATAAATTTCATTACCACTGCAAAAGTTGACCATACTTTTAACATGCCAAACACAAAGAAAGCATAAGGGATAACTATATTTTCTTTCTAATTTAAAAATTATTAGAATTAATCAAAATAATTAGACAAGTTTAAGGCCAGCCTGAAGAGCAATGTAAAAAAAACTATCACAACCATTCATTATGTAAGGTACTAAAAACTTTTTAGTTATAAACAAAACCATCAAGTGTTTGTAAGGCAGTGCAATACATTATCACCCATTAGTTAGTTTCCTAACATTATGTGCCAGAACTATCTACACACACACACACACATATATATATATATATATTTTTTTTTTTAAATTTTGCTTTTATTCCAAATTGAATCCACTATTTTCTGAATAGCAACATATAAATAATATTATTCTAATTAATCAATCTCTCATGATTAAATAAATGCAAACATATTAAATGTTCTACATGATTTTCTCATTAGATCTAAATCCTTGTTTACAAATTTTAAAGTACTGATACTGACATAAACTGAGTTGAATCTCCCTTTTTCTTTTTTTTTAGCATCAAAGTTGCCTACTTGACCTGCACAAGAGAAGTGATGGAATCAAGATGCGAAATAACAGCAGCCAAATTGTTTACAAAATATAAATGCACAATAATGAGTCACAGGTGCAACATGACGACATCTAAGGTGTGCCAATTCCAACCAGAGTCGCAGGCCTATTTAGTTCCAGTGAACACAGATACAAGTTACTCATATGACAGCATGGCTGATGGAGATGTATCAACACTGGAGACAACAGATGAAATGCACAACCATGACCATTCCTCAGATGAAGAGTATACACACATTGATGGTGGTGCTGTGAATTCTTATGGGAATGACCACCACAATCATTCAAAATATCACAATGGCTCAGGTGCTGTGTCATCTTTTTGGGCAGTAATGCTTGGAACATTACCGTGGTTGCTTGTATTCTACCTAGAAAGTGGAGTTTTAACAGTTTGAGGAATTATCTTTTTAATAAACATCAACCAATCACTTTAAAATGTCAAATCGATTTAGTGACTGTACAAAAGAAGAAAACAAACTCCCAAATAATATAATTTATTATTCAAAGTTGGTCCTTAAAGAGGGGGTTTTCCCCAAAAATATACATTTTTTTCTTAAAACATAGAAAATATTTCTTTTTCTCCTTCAATTTCAACAATTACTTTTAGTTTTTTTTTTAGAATTTTGAATGTTAAATAAAGGCATTTGAAAGAGCTACTTGTATCTTAATATAGCTTACCATAAAGTAGATTACTAAGGGGGGGGGTGTTCCATTGGTCACTTGAAAACAAGTCTGTGGCAAAAGCCATAGCACTAACCAGAAGGGAAAGAATGCTAAAAATTATGGCCAACATTACTAAACAAAACCCACTGCAATTTAATTAAAAGTGAAATGAGTAATCACAGAAGAAACCACACTAGCAAGATTGTACTGAGCTGACAGATAGTAATCAAACCTAATAATGAATTCCAACCACCCCCAAGAGAATTTATTGACACTATATATTGAAAGCATTTTAAGTAGAAAACATTGGACATATCCACCATTTGCTAGTCATGCTGTGCTGTAATAAACAAGAGTGCTCAGAAATTTACTTAGCTACAACTGAATCTGGTATAGGAAATTGAGAAAGGTAAGAACCAGCAACAAAACTTGGCTCTGATCACAAGGTGTATTCAGCATTCATTCCAACATGTTGCAAATTTCAAATAGAGATTATTTACATTCAAAATCAGAGAGACCAAAGTGAGATAAAATCAGCATAGCATGAGCTAATTACTATTTATGATTTGAATGTTAATAACAAGGATAGCTGTTAAATACTGATCTTGTGGCTCGCAAGTAACAATCAGAGATCAAAGAATACACTAGCATTCTTTGGATCAACTATGAATTAGTGTGCTGTTTCTTTATTATTAGCTGTTTCCAATGACCCAGCATTGACTGTTCCCTTATATCTACATTCTGCAAAAAAAATAATCTCAAAACATGTCCTTCATGATTATTATTTCAATAATTTAAAACAACACCAGTTTAACCTCATCTCTTAAAACAATTACCAAAAATACTGATCTTTATTTAATTTCTTTCTTTTTTTGATTTTGAAAAATTATATTATTATTAAAGCTATTTACAAATAGTTTTTATTCAGATAGTAATACATTGTTGCTGCACACGTGTCTCCAATGTAGAGGCTTAGTGCCACAGTTACCCACTAGAGAGCATTTTCTATCCTCCTTCACAAGGTATAAGCACATCCAACTACAGCTTTGAAATTGCTGCAAGAATTCTTCATTTTTATGTGTGGGTGGAAATCAATTTGCCAGCTGGTAAAAAAGAGCAAGAAACCATGCCAGAAGCTATGGCAAACCGTGCAGACCCAAACCAGGAATCAAAATGGCATTCATTCTTGGTAGACCAGTAGCCAAACTAATGGATCATCAACTATTCAAATAATAATACACATCTAAGTATTTAATCCTACCTGTTTTTTTTAGTTTAAAAAGTTTGACAGAATAGTTAATCCTTTAAGACTGCCTCCCTGCAGAAATGCATTTTAAAAACTACCTGTTTCCTGCCATTATTCTACTTTTATAAAATAGCCAACCCTCTTAAATAACTTTAACCATTAGCATTCTATGTTATAATATTTCCTTACTCTCACTGTAATTCCAAGTAAATATGCATAAATTATTACTACAAGCATGAATACCTCCCAAGATCAGGTATGTAGGAACTTCCACACTTGAATTTTAAAAAGTGTTGCTTAAATCCTAGATTACAATAAAAGTAAAAGAAATCTGCTTATATTTCAAAATTACAAAATAATCAGGCACTTTTTTGTTAGAAATTGAAAAAAAAAATATTATTATTATTATACATTTATCAAAAATCTGCAGTTGTCATCTAAAATGGGAAATATTGGATAAGGAAAAAGTGCAATCTTCCGGATAGGTTATGCCACCAACTGGGGGCCACTCCGGTGACATACATAGTTCTTGCTCAAGAAGCTTGTATTTTGATTTCAAGATTTTCTTGCATTCAAGCTTTTTCAACAGCATTTTGAGGTAATTACTGTCCACTGTGAGAAACTGAAAGTAAAAAAGACCAACCAGTCAAAACAGTGGCAATGCCCAAATTTCTAATCTTCATGAAAATGTAATATAATGTGCTTTCATTATGGAAAGCAGTATATGTGACTCATTGATTCCCTGTCAGTCTTTGATAAAAAAGGCAAACTCATTCGTTAATAGGTCAGTTAGCATTCAAACTGAAAATGTTTGACATAATGCATCATCACAAACATGGTGCTGTAATGTTTTATCAACTTTAAGACAAGCAAACTGCAATTTTAAAAATCCAAAAATGCAGAATGTTAATAAAAATTAAAGCACAAAAATCTGAGTGCTTTCCCTTTTCAGTTTTTAAAAAAAATATCCTTCTAAACTCTCAAGTACCTGTACAACAAACCATGAAAAGACGGGTTTAATCATATACTCTAAATCTCTCCTTGTAAAACTGAACTTTAGCTTTCTGACTGCACTAGAAGATTTTTTTATTTGATTTTGTAATCTCTGGAATTTTGATAAATAAATGAAATAATGGCTTTGTTCATACAAATTAACAAACTTTACATGAATGTCAACTGTTTCTTATTGATGAAAAACTCACCTCAATAAATATGGAGGTGAGCCAATTGCAAACAACCAAAAGCAAAAGAGTAATCTGAAAGTGGTAGTATGGATCTGGAAAAAGTTTCATCTGAAAAACAAACAAACTAAAATGTATGCATAGGGCAAGTTCTGCTCTCCAACTACTAATGGTCTATTATTAAAAAGTTTAAACTTACATGACATAACCACTTATTGGAGGTCACAAGATCTAAACACACAAACATGGCAACTAATTTGATGTATTTTCTAGTTTATATTTTCATTTGTTTTCCACAGTAAGGTGGAGATTTGAAGATTTAGATAAAGATAACTGAGTGATAACTAAATAAAATTTCTAATTTTTCATGCAATAGAAAAAGGTTTAATTTTGCACTGAAGAATGTGGTAATATGACTTGGTTTCATTCATTTGTTCAAGTTTAAATAAGATTATTTTATTTTATTTGGGATCTGAACAGAAACTAAATCACAAATATATCACCTACCTGAAAAAAGTCCTGAATTTTTTTAAATGGACACATCAACAAAAAAGTAGAACAACCAATAAGCAAGAGAATCATGAGTAAGAATGGTACTGAAAAAGAAAAGTAGAAGCACAGAGTTTATTAAAATTTAATTATAGTATGTCATTTCCAGTATTTCTTTAAGACAAATCCACAAACAATCCTCATCTATGACCTATAACAACATAATGAACAAAAGATACCTACTGTTTGTATAAAACATCTTTCTGTGAGGTGGCCCTTTAGAAAATGCAAAGGCCACAGTGATGTACTGGTAGGATGAGATAAGAAAGACAACTGTCGATTCATAGCTTTTAGTTCTCTCTGTTGAGTTTTCCGTATTAAATGGGAAAGTTTCCTTGTACCTGCGATGAAATTTTTAAAAAGTGAAAATTTAAACTTACTATAAATATATATAATTACAAAATTATCAGCGCATAAGGGATTCTACTGCTACCTAAGCAAATGTTCATCAGTATTGTGGCAAGTCTTTCTTCTTTTTTTATCATGCAAAATTCTTGTTACTTTTTTGTGTGAGTTGCTAAACAATGATGAACAACATAAGATACACTAAACAATTAACTGGAAAACAAGTACAACAATAACTAAATAAACAAGTTCACAAGAAATTAGCAAGATGTCATTCTACCACCCTGAAAAGAAATGTATTTGTCATGCTTACCAAGTCTGAGACTGTAAAGAGATGATAGCTCCACTCTGGAATGCTATGACAATGAAGATTTGTAGAATGATAGATATTAAGTTGCTTGCTTTTAACAAATTTCCTGTGGGCTTTCTTTTTGCCAAGTAGTTATTTGCCTCTGTGTAACCCACTGCAATAATAATAAAACATGATAAAAACTCCATTTGATAAGAGTTACCTCCCTGTTCTGTCACATCTGAGAAAACAAAATCAGATTATTGCCAAACATGTACATGAACACTATAAATTCACAATTAAGCCCACCCCAAGGTTCTGAAGTATAAGCCTATTTATTTTTCTTTAAGAATTATAGTAGTTAGTTAAGAAAGGTTGCAAGGATCCGAAAGCTCTCTGTCTACATGATATGCTGTTAATTGTTTTTTTTTTAACTAATAATGAATTAAGCAAATCTTCACTTGCTGCTTATACAACTCGAATTTTTTAGAAATGAAAAGTAAATTATAATCATATATCTATGTTTTAAGTTTTGACAAACTTGTAATAGTTTAAACACCTGATATAATTTCTATAATATTATACATTTAGTTTTGTGGTGACTATGTAGTTTAAAAATTGCTTAAGTACTGTTATAAATAAATAAAATCCATCAGAAAATGAGCAGTGATTATTTGGAACAGTATCAAGTCCCAATAATCACTCCCCCAACTCTTGAATTTTGATGAGTTCCAATAAACTCTAAGGTAGCAGTTAGATCCAATAGGCATTATTAAAACTCATCAATAATAATTTTTAAAAACTAACATATTTGTTTTGAAATTATTTCAGATTAATAATAACCAAACCAATAAAAAAGATCTTTGATCATATACAGACTGGTAGAAAGTATTTACCAACAGTAAGAATGGAGGCAGGGTGTTTAAGAAGTGCTTACCCAATTTGTTTTTGTATTAAATTGCAGGTTATTTACAACTATCACTTGAGCATAATTCAGAATTATCTAGTCCCCATTAAAAAAAAAAATGCATCTGAAGTTAGGAGCTGACTAGGTGTCTTTAATTTCAAGTTAATCACTACTTCTCAGTAGCATCTGTTTGTTCAGACAGCAGAGATGAGATGAGTTGTGACTGTCTCAATGACAGACCAGGAAAATTCTGGCCAAACTACTTAGACTATTCACAGGAGAGCAGACTCCAACTTGGCCCAAAACAGCAGGGAACTTACTTAGAACAGCAAGTGATGTGGTGATGACGAGGTCAATGTACAGATACTCTAAGTCAGACATATTTAGACCATACTGAAAAACAAAAAGTATAATGTCAATCTGATTGTTGATGCTAAGTTGGTTAAGGAAATGTAAGATATGGAAACAACAAATAAATAGTTTCTGTCAGGGAGACAATAAATACAATATTTATTTATATAACTGGCAATTACATACCTTGTGTAGTTTACCTTTCCACCACCAGATGTCTTACCATCTACCAGAAGAGTCATTTGTTACTATGACAGGAAAATTCTAACACATTGTATAGAAATTCAAGGAGTAATTATTAGGATGGGGAAACTTAGACAGCAGCTATCTACAAAACAGAGTATCAGTTTTAATAGCAGGTGATGGTTTATAAAAAGTTAAAGATTAAAAAAAAAAAACAAAACAATGAAAAATTGTTGATATTAAAAACAATACTTACTGTATAGAGAATAAGAACAGAAACAAACTGAATGATGCTGTAAAGTGCCATATATTTGAAACATCCAAAAGATGTCACCAGAGCAGCTCTGCCTTCTCTGAAATAAACAAACATGTTTCTTAGGATGCTTGGATGAATATAGGAGGAAGAAAAGGCAACTATGCAGTTCAACTACTGAATAAGGCAGTCTGAAACGGCTTAATGATAGTGGTTAAGATAATAAGATTCCCTCAAAGGCAGAGTCAACAGCCATACTTTCTCAACAGTAGCAGGTGAGGAACTAGAAAGAGAGTTGCTGGCATGATCGGTAATCAAGAAAATCCATTTTTGTCTTTAAATGCTAAAGAAAATATATTATACAAATTACTGAAAATAAAAATAAATAAATGATCATCATGGACCAACTGCCAAATTGTGTGTGTGTGTGTGTGTGTGTGTGTGTGTGTGTGTGTGTGTGTGTGTGTGGTGTGTGTGTGTGTGAGAGAGAGAGAGAGAGAGAGAGAGAGACAGACAGACAGTCATAGTAGAGATCATAATTGCAGAAGTAATATATTGGCAATCATAATTATGAACTTAATGAAATATTCATTATTTCATATATAAATCAAATATAGATGTATATAAGCATATGACTAAAAAATTCATACACATTAAGTTTATTCTAAAACATACAAAACCTTTTTATTGAAATATATTCCTTTATTATTGATGAATTATTCAATTTTTAGTCCACAATTATGACTATTTGTGTGTATACAGTGGCAGAAAAAACAAATTGACAAGATATGTAAAAACAAACATTCCAGCACGGACATGACATTGATTTAAAAAAAGCAATTTCTTCATCTTTCAATTGACAAATACATCAACATGATCAGTACTAAATATTTTGCTTACACTAGCTCTTCTTACGTTATGTCAAATTTTATAGTGACAAAAAGTTAAAAATGCCAATGTCAACTACTTTTGAACAACTAGTAGAATACAGTAAACTAATGCATAGTATTTTTCTGCAATAAGTAAAAAAGGCAATTCAAGTTCAAAAAAATGTGCTTGAATCAAAGTTGTGCAAGGAGAAATAAATTCTCATATTTCAAGATTGCTAAAAAAGTGCAGTAAAACAATTTATCTGGAAGAAATAGCCCAATGCCATGATTGACCTGCAACCACCCTGATCGCTGGTTTAGTATACTTTGGATGGAATGCTTCACTGAATTTTTTCTGCATGTAATTCTGACTATGGAACTGTGATTAATTTGGACCAGAGCATCCTAGCTCACATTTCCAAGATTCAATAGAGATGGTGCTTGGCAAATTGAAGTTGGGCCCTTCAATTCTTCGAGGAAACAAGAGGTTTCTTCTTGGCAATATGACCCATCAAATCAAAATCACAAAAACATTTCTGGACAGTTCTTGTGGAGATTAGTAGGTCTTTTAATTCCCTTAAAATGTCAAACAGATGTCTTGTGCCAGTCCATTTCAGACAGGTGCTTGATTTTCAGATCAGTCCAAGAATAAGTTTTTCATTTGCGTACACAGCTTCCAGGCTACAAAAAGGAACAGGTCCTACCAGGGAATAATATATCAGTTTGTTTAAAATGACATTTTGACCAATATGCTAAACTATATTCTACGAACTGCGTCCCTCTCAAATGGCTTTTCAAACAATGATTCAAAACATTCAGCTACCATCATAAAGCAGTTTGTCACAGATCAAAAGATTCCAGTTCTGAAGTAGCTGGCTCAAACCTCCTTATTTAAATTTAATAGGGAATCTTTGGAATGATATAGAAAAAGCTATTAAGATGAAATCACCCAGAAATCTGAATCGATTGTTCCAAATTATTCTGTTCACGGGCTAATATTTGCACAGACTAGTGTAATAGTTTTGTGAACTTCATGCATAAGCACTGTCAGGCTGTAATTGATGTTTATGGCTATGTGACCAAACACTAATACTCCCTTAATCTATTTATATCATGCAATATCTAAAAATTTGGATTTTGTGACAAAATTTTAAATGTGTTTGTCACTATGAAATTCCATCATAATGTAGGAAAAGCAAGTGTATGCAAAATATTTATTACCGATAAGTGCAATGCCCACGTCAGAATGTCTATTTTTACATAATTTGCATGCAAATCAATTTGTTTGTTCTGCCATTGTTCTTTAACTTTTGTCTGACACTGTATACTCACAGAATCTTTGTAACTGCAGGCTACATGGAAAAATTCCTATCAAAAGATCAGAAGAGTACCAATATCGTGCACTTTAATAAATTTTATTTTTCATTTCGGTTTCAAAAAACATAAAGAATCTTTCGTACAGCAGTGTGACTAGTCTTTTGTTTTTTTAATTTTCAGTATAATAGAATATTAGAAATAAACTGCAAGGTAGCTAACTAATAAAAGAAAGTTAATACTCAATAAATTCACATGAGTGTGTGTCAGAAAATGGTTTTGGAGATAGTAACTTCCACTGAGACTGCAATCAGTGTGTCAATATTTGTCTTGTTCAAGCTCAACCACCACATTATTATACTGCAATAGCCTCTCAATGTTAGACATTCAGGCCATGGTAAAAAGCCCCTGGCAGTCACATGTTTTCACTGAACATAATTTGCTTATGAAGATCAAGATCATAAATTTTCTTTTCATACAAACTTGCTGAAAGTAAACAGAAGGCAGTCTCATGGTGCTGAACATCTTCCACCAACCTGAAGCATGCACCACCTTCAGAACTTACCACCAATGAATGACAGACTGATAATTCCCTAAACACAATAAGTTAACCTGCAGTCCAACCTACCACCTCCATTCTAGCTTACTCCTCTGGCTGGGATTACTTCTTAAAAAAGAAAGAAAGATGTGGAAACTCGGTTAAAAATCAACTAATTCAAAGTAGTAGTCGAATTCCAGTGGGAAAATAATAACTGACCTGATGACCGTGACAACACATTCTATGTTATTGTTCTGTGAAGTGAAAGGTGCAGCAACAGATGCTTCAGTCTCTGATAAGGAGATCCCAGCATGTGCTGCTTTCAAAGCCTGAAACAAAGAGCTGTTTATTATCCACTATTGAAAGGAAAGAAAAAAAAATTATTACACTTCATTAGTGTAATGAAGAATGTGTGCCTACCTGTGTGCCTGTTTTTAATTAATGGAAAATAATGGTTTATTACATCACCTCATAAGCACCATTTGATGAGTGACTATCTGACATTCATTTTAAGGTATGAAATCCAAGTACTGGAAAATCGGCAGTCCATTTTGTAGATATATCATGATTGTTAGGCTGAATAGCCATAACGATTAAAATAGAAAAAGAAAGAAACAATTATGATATATCTACAAAATGGACTGCCAATTTTCTGTTATTCAGAAATTAAAGTCACTCAAGTTTACTTTAAAATACAATGAATAACTGTCATTAAATCATCTTTTAGAAAAATATTTGCAAATTATAGGAGCAAAACTCAAATGATTAAATTTCATCAACACATTATGATGTCCTCTGTTCACTCCTCTCCTCCCAAATTGTAATAAATAAATCAAAGACTATTTTAATTCTAAGCTAGATCTGAATAGTATATGAGCCATGGTGTACATTTTTCTTTTAGTTTCTCCAGTTTTCTAGATAAATGGGAACTCAAGATTTCACTACGTACCTCGCAGTCATTGGCTCCATCCCCACACATCCCAACACTGTACCTAAAAAATAGCATTAGGAAAGCAGTGCATATTACTGGAATGTCTACCATGTTAAACTTTGACATACCAGCTAATCTACTGCCTGAAACTGATAAATGGTACTTAAACAAAACCTAAAATACCGTATTTCATTGAATAGGGCAGCGCCGCCTTATTTTTTCAATCTCCTCAAAATGTCTCAAAAACTGCCGACCTATTCAAAGGTGCAGCGCTATTCAGAGGTGCCGCCGTATATTTTCAATCTCCTCTCAAATCAAATTTTGCTCATTTATTGTGGTTTAGCATCGGGACAGAATAGACACATTACGGTAGCACAACTATCTCCTCCAAATCACTCTCTTCGTTTTCTTCTTTCTCGTCGTAGGCTAGAGTCTCGCTCGTCATCGCCCTTTCTTTCAGCAGCTGCAATCCAGCCTGGCACTCGCCATCACTACTGAAGACATGAATGAAATTGTCCTCACTGCCATCGACAATGTTGGTAATGCCACAAACTTTGAATGATTTTGCAATCATTTCTTCGTCCAGATTGTCCCAGGCGTCCACAATCCATTGTAAGTAGACTTCCATGGGCGGCGCCCGCATGTTGCCCGCTGGTGTGTAGCTCTTCTCAGCAGTGGTCATCCAATCCTCGTACATGTCGTGAATTCGCTTCTTGAATGGTGCATTCCAACACACATCCGGTGACTGAACAAACTTTGTGCAGCCGCTCGCGACGACTACGGCGTCCACTTTCTTCTTCCGCAGGTCCACCTTTGTTTCTTCAGTGAGATGCCATTTGAACGCATCCCAAACCAACAGTTTTCGACGGAAAGAAAGTCCGCCGAAAACTTTCTGGAGGAATTGCAACGTCAAATACTGGTTCATCCAGTTGCTGCCACACCAGCAGAGGTGCAGCCAGCTCGAAAAACGCTTCAGAATGTCCAGAATTGGGCACTTTCGCAGCAGCAGAATGAATGGCTTCACTTTGGCTCCATTCGCTCGGGCACAAAGCAGCACAGTGACGCGTATCTTCTCGTGGCCAGTGTTCAAAACGGTGACACTGCGCGATCCCTTTTTCGCCACTGTCTTTATCCTAGTGGGGTCCAACCACACCGCTGTCTCATCAGCTGCGTAAATGTCTGCAAAGTTGTAGTTTTCCTTCTGCCGCAGTTGGTGAATGTAAAGAACAAACGACACCAGTTTGTCCATGTACTCGACGGGTGTCTTCTGGTGGTGGTGGTTGGAACGCGCAGGCTCAGCTCGTAACGGGACATAAAGTTGTCTAGCCAACCTTCAGTTGCTTTGAATGGCTTTCCATCAAACACCAAGTTTTTACCAAGTTCCTGGGCTTTCGAGCGGATCAAACGTTGCGAAATCCGCTGCTTCTTTTCAAGGCAGACTTCTATCCATTCGTAAAGTTCAGCTTCCATGTTTGCACTGAGTGGCTTTCTCCCGCCGCCTGCGAGACGTTGTTTCTTCGCCGCTGATGGTCCCTCCTCATCAATTGTCGCGCGCAGCTTGTTCTCCTGCCGCCTCCAATCTTGCACACTGCTCCGCGATACTCCAAAGCGTCTCGCTGCGGCAGAAACGGTGCTTGTTTTGGCAAATTCGATAGCTTTCAGCTTTGTTTTCAGACTGTGCCCTTTCAGCTTCCGCTTAGAAGAGGATGAAGACGATTCAGCAGCAGCAACTTCCGTTGTTTGCTCAGATTCATGATCTTCTTCCATGTTTCTACTCAATTCTAAAAAATTGAGGGATATAGACTAAGTCACGGCATACAGAGTACGTAGCAAAGTATGGATTGTACCTACTGTGGTGACTTTCAAAACCGCTAACTAACTATATTAATTGCAACTGCCCGCAATATCGTTCTGTCTGCCAGGTATCATACCGGGCATTAAATACTCTTAAGGCGTTCCAAAGAGCATCCCGTTGCTTAAACTTTCAACTAATCAGGATGTTCCACGTGACTTGGCATATCGCCATTATTGCTCTATAAATACATAAGTTTTATTCATGAAAAGGAAGATTGTTTTCGTCGTTATTCTGTTTTTCTTGTTCTACGTGCAGACTAATTGTGTTCCGGCGTAAAGTACCTTTATTTCATTCAGTCATTTTGTGGCAATAAAAGAAGTAAACAAGCTCCGCAATCGGTGTCAAACAGATTAGAAGCGCCACACCTGGTGCCAGAGATACACAAACGCCACACTACTACATTCCAACACTTTAGAAGAAAACAACAACAAAGTTAGTGAAGAGAGACACGTTCACACCGCCACACACTGCCTTTAAAAACACTTGTAATGAATTGAATAACCCGGCATGCCGCCCAAATCAGAGGTGCCGCCTTATTATTTCAATGCCCCTTCACCCTGCCGCCCTGTTCAAAGGTGCAGCGGTATTCAAGAGTGCCGCCCTGATCAATGAAATACGGTATTCTTTATTTACTATTAAGGATACGATTTTCATCTACAATCAAATTTTAATTCAAAAAAGGCAAAGCTTGCTAACTCACCCAAGGTCTTGAAGGTTATTGACTAACTGAGCTTTCTGATCAGGAGCCATTCGAGCAAACACAGTTCCCTTAATACAGATCTATAATAAGAATTAAGAAAGAAAATATAGATATCTGCTTATCATAATTCAAAATGAGAGAACAAATTATATTCCTTTTATATTTAATCTTTCGTAGACCAGTATTTCAAGTAAATGAATGAAGTTCTCTCATATTCATTATAAAATATTTTTTACTTAGATATCAAAGCAAGGGGCAAGAGAGATTTATAAAGAAATGTAGGTCAATATGGTGGTAAATAGGAACTGTGGAAAATTCATAACCATGTTTATTTACATTTACTTAACATTTCTAATGGTAACTTAAAATATCTGTCTGCTTCCAGATTCTTTAAACTTCTTCAGTGATTATAATTAAGTACATTTTGATGTTAACAGTTTTATTCATTCATCTGAATTCTTCATTACCAACTTTGGCTCATTAAAGCCAAATAAATGGGTATTTGGACTACATCAGTTACTTACAACTGTGTACGCAGTGAACATATACTGTAGTTATCATTCATTACCGTAAATTATAGTAAAAACACTTGAAAAGCTGCCAGTATAAATACTTGATTTGTAACTGGACTCATGTTACTTTTTCAAGGAGTTAAAATGTAGTGTGTGTGTATGTGTACATACACTTCCAGGGAAGGTCAAGATGTAATGACAGTAATTTTCATGAGTTTCCAAAAAAAAAAATCAACAAGCAGTTGTTTCCAAATGTGTAGTGCCTATATGTTGCGTTTTTTAAAATGTACAGTAAAGTCTCACTTGACATGATTAACGTGTTCCAGAAAAACAGCATCTTAAATAAATCGTGTTATGTGAAATGTAATTTCCGATAAGAATACATGTAACTAGGTAGGGAATAATGTGCGCAGGAGAGATAGAGATGAAGAGTAATAAAACAATTAAGTATTATGAGTACATTGTATTATATTTTAAAGATAAAATAAAACAATTTTTTTAAAATGTACTTAAAATTCTTTAAGTAGGGTCATCAAAGTCATCATCATCTGCCACTATCATTGAGGCTGAAGGAAAGCAAATGGGAAGGATGGCCTTTTGAGATTGAAGGAATAACAAGTTGAGGAATTTCTCGGTTTTTCAAAATGTTCAATTGATAACTGCTTAGACTTCAACATTTTTTCTCTATAAAGTTGGCGATAACAAAAGACGGCATGGTTAAGGGATTTAACTACCCTGCCACTCCACTGACGATCAGAATCATCATCTTCATCAAAAACATTTGTAACTTCATCCAATAAACTAAATGCTTTGGATAATCTCTCGGTCATTAATGTGCGTGTAGGTTCTTCGGCTTCATCGAAGCTGTCAGCTTTATTTTCTTCTTCTAGTTGCATAAGTTCTTCATTAGAATGTTCTTCTCTGCACGAGTCTAGTAACTCTGACACATCTTCCTCATCAAAACCTGCTTTTTTGGCTAAAAGAGCAATTGCAGCCTTAACTTTGTAAACACTTAACCAACCTTGAACCCTTTAAACTCATTAACACGTTCCAGTCATAATTGTATGCCACACAGCATTCATACATGAAGGTTCCACATCTCACCAGGCCTCACTGATGTTGTCAATCGCGTTTTTTATATTAAAATTTCACCAAAACTGTTTTACTGTTGGTTTTTACTCACCGTTGGTGTCATGAATTAACTTGTCTAAAGTGTGGCATAAATAATGAGCTTTAAAAGCTGCAATGGCACCCTGATCCATAGACTGGATCAACAAGGTTGTAATGCCAATAAACAACAAGATTTCCTTTGAACACCCTTTCAAAACTCTAAAGGTCCACAAATGATACACCATTAAGGGTTTAAGTTTTAAGTCTCCTTGTGTATTGCCTCCTAATAGAAAAGTGCATTGAACTTTCGTGGCTTTAAAACCAGGGGAATTTTTTTTTTGTCTTGGGAAATATAAATTGTTTGGCATCTTCTTCCAATATAATCCCATCTCATCCTACACTGACCACCTGCTTATGGCTATAACCACCATCAGCTACAATTTGTACCAGCAAACTATGGAAACTTTCAGCTGCATTTTTATTGGTCATGCCTGTTTCTCATCACTTTTGTGTAGATTATAACTGCTTCTTAAAACGGCAGAACCATCCCTGACTTGCATGGAACGATTTCACATCACTTTCACTTTTGTCAATGATTCATGCAAACTCAATGCTTTGCACTTTATAACATGCAGACTTAACGGAACGTTTTGCTTCGTTTGGTGCTCAATCCAAGTACCCTAAAGCCTTTCCATAATTTCAGGCCTACATCTGATTTTGGTGGCACTCACTGATGTAGCACACAGACCACTTGCTTTTATCTTAACCGCATTTCAATGGATAGTCCAGCATGTTGCTTTGTTCAGCCCCACCACACATAAAATATCCATTAGTCTTTCACCTTTCTCAAATCGCTTAATTTTACTTCCAAAGATTGACTTTTTCGTGTCATTTTCATTGCTGAAGCATTAATATCCTTAATTTCTCTTTTTGGGCCATGAAACATCACCGTGTAAAGTGAATTTTATTCCCTACTTTATAAATCGTGTAATAGTGAAATCATGTAAAGCGAATTCATCTTAAGTTAGACTTTACTGTATTCGTATTTTGTATGAAGAGGACCTGTATATTAAGGTTAGAAACCCAAACATGACATTCCATGTACAACAAGTAATGTTCTAGTCATTGCTCAGTTTTTGAGATGATCTTTAAAACTCACGTGCAAATCATGTTTCTCACTTAATCAGCAGACTTTTTCTCATAATTCATTGTTATTTCCTCTATAAACCAGCTATGCTTTTGGTCCAAGTCAGTTTATAAATGCCTAGGTATCATTTAACAAAAAATGAGATAGCTCAGGTCATCCGGATGGTTCAACGAAGAACAATGCAATGTTTGTCATAGTATTTCTAGGGCAATAACAAAAAAAAGTCAGACTAGCCAGTTCATGGAAATACCTCATTGAGGTCACCCAAATGTTAAAATTTAACTTAACTTTCACCAAGATTTTTTTTCTTTGAAAATTTTTATGATTATTATGCAAGTCCCCTTCAACCAGAAAATGAATGCATATGAATGTATCATGCAAGCACTATATAATTGGAAATGCTTGTTTATTTTTTTTTTTGTGAGTATATATGCATTCATTATTTTTTTATACACAAAAAATTACTATACATGCCTTGGGTAACAGCTGAGGGAAGTAGTTGCGAATTACAGAGAAGGCCTTTCCAGATACAGCAAAATGATATCTCTCAGCTTCCAAATTTACATCAATGGCTTGGTATGTCTACAACCAAAAAAGCTGTCAAATTATTTTCCACAAGGAAAAAAAAAAAAAAAGACTATGCAAATTTAAGAACCCTGTTTTAGTTCTCTTTTTATTTCTGTATTATATAAGAATCCATCTGTGGTTGAATAGTACAGTCACATAAGCCTGAATGTTTTAGTGTTTCTGTTACACAAGCATGCAACCTTTCAAAGATAACAACTTGCAGTATTTTTTGGTAACCAGTCACCAAGTCGAAATTATATCCATTCTAGAAAGTCAGTAGACAAAGAAATACAAAAAGCGGACAAACACAGCATGATAATCAAAAGAACTACAGATGAGTAAAAAAAAGAAAATTTATTTATCTTTTTCTTTTAAAGGCATTTGTTATTTTATAATACCTAAAAAACCGCGAGTCAATTCTTGACTGGGTTATAATATTTTGTAATTACTGATTTGGTGAACATGCTTTATATAAGCATAAACTGAAGAACAAGTATTGTTAATCACAAGTTTGGTATGATTGGTATGGAATGTTTTAAATGCCAAATTGTAAGATGGAGAGAAAAAGAGGTTCAGTAAATCTGAGGTTTGTGCTAAATGTCAAGCAATTGTGCTGCAAGGTAGAACACAGTAGCTTGAATATGATTCTGGCCATGGCAGCTAAATAGAAAGAGGATGGTTGATGTCTCTGTGTGGTAAGGCAATAAAGTTAACTAATATTTTGAAAGATGTCTTCAAGAAGCCTATACCATCACCAAAGACAAGATGCAACTCTGCCTCTTTGGTGTAAAGATCATCCGTTATTTTGAGGGGAAGGCTTTGGTGAAAGTGCAAACATGAAGTAAAGATGCACATAAAATACAAGCCATGTAGAGAACCCTAAACCATAAAATGAAGAATTGGTAATCTCATATCATACTAGCAACAACAACTTCTTTCCTTTGTATACCAGATGTCATAATCTGTTAATAATTTTTTTTTTTAAAAAAATCAACACTTAGGCAAAATAAACTGTTTTTTTTAGTATGACTTTTATAATTTCAATTTTCATAAGCAAAGCAATTTATATGTTTACAAGAGAATTTTTTTTTAAATCCAAAAGTTCTGATTCTTGCTTGCAACTAATGTCCACTTTTCTTTTTAAAGTTAAACATCAAAATGTTTACATTTAGGAAGTGTTTTTTTAGGTCACTGAATTGCCTGGTACAACATGCATATTGGAAGTCCATAGAAGTCCCCCTGGATAGAAATAGTTCAAGACAAAAACGATGACAAGGTTTTTGATCTATTGTGTGAAATCAACTACCAAGCATAGTAGATTGACAGCAATGATGTGGACAGAAATTTACTATGGGGATAACAAATGCTATATTAACTAATGGGCATCTAAATGTTGCTGATAGCATATCCATCTTTTGGAATTTCCTCTCTGCCTGTATTTGATCAAGGAATTCTTCTTTGACAGTAATCATCATATCCTGCAGGAAAATGCAGCATCATGGAGTAACCACTACAGTTTGGAAGATACAGATAGACTGCAGATGCTTCTATCCAGGGCCTAGATTAAACTCCACTGAGCATCCATGAAAGCATCTTAACAAACAACTAAGAGCCAAATGACAAAGACCAACTTCAGCAGTAATCAAAGGAAAACCTCCAAACTTTGTGAAAAATGTTAGACCGGGTTACATCGATAACCTGATAGAATAGATGTCTATATGCTCCACTTAATGGAAGATGTGCTTCCAAATACTACAAAAGATTTTTTTTGCACATATATTACAGAAAGTAGTACTTGTGTAAAATCTTTTGTATTTAGATTATTATGGCAGTAATGTGCATCTTCTAGCTTGTTTTCTTCAAATAAACCCAATGAAACCTTTTTTAAATGCGTGCAAAAAATTGTAAAAAAAAAAAACAAACTGAAACAGCTTTAAAATAATATTTTTTTAAAACTTACAGCTTTTAATTAAATATGACAAGGGTAGACAGGTAAGGAGGTGTAAATACATACCTGGTCCTGGAAGTCAACTTTGGACATGTTTGGAAAGAGAAGAGGAGAAGTCTGAAAAGATTATTGTAATCATTGACATTAGCACAGTTTAGCTGCATCAGTACACCAAATTTTAAAAAAGCAGTAAAAAATACAGCAGCAATGGTCAGCTAACTGCTATTCAGTGTGTTTCACTTGACATCAGTTGCTACATGGAGTTTCCTTTTGTTGTTTTCATGAAAACTATTGTAAATGCAACTAAAATAAATCAACAATTGATAAAATATTCAGCACTTACTTTTTTTTTTTTATAAAGATCTTTTTCAAGATCTGAATTTTAAAAGAAATTAAAATCACTTTTGAAGAAAGAAAAGTTAGTAAGAATTAGTCAGGTAAGTTAAATTTTTGCTGCTGAATTTTCTTCTTATACCTCTAATCAACATAGATTAAAATTTTAGTTATAGCTTCTTCCCCACAAAAATTAGTTCTAGTGCATCTTCTCATACTTGTGAAACAAATGATTTCTGTTAAAGCAGGTGTTAAAAATTGTTGCAAAGTGTACCATCCTAGGTGAAAACTGAATAAGCAGACTAGTGTCACATATCATCACTCAATTTGTCAGCCTCCATCATCTCAAACCATAAACTGCTCAGGATTAAGAGAACTTAAGCAACTTTCTCATTAGAAAAAATGGATTTGCTTTTATTTCTTTATTTTTAAGACAGCTTCTTGGAGGTTTGTAACATTCTTCTTTTCTTACAAATATAGACTGCCAAAAATAACTAACTTAATGTAAAGAACAACAAGAAAATTTAAATGTTTATTGTTTAAAAGTAAATGATAATGGTACGTTAAACTAGTGCGAAATTTCAACTCAATATTACTACTATCTGTTTTAAAAATAAGTACCACACTAAAAGTTTGTCAAGTTTTGAAAGTCTCTCTTTCAAAAAATAGTCTTTAATTTTTTTTAAAAAAAAGACTTGTGCTTACCTTTACAAAAAATCTGATTGGTGAAAACTGTTTTGTTTTTTAACTTGAGAAAATATACAGAAATTAAGAAAAAAATTTATGCTTTATTTTTTTAAAATAACAAAGAATTTAGTGAGGATTAATCAAAGTAACTAGCAGACATCTATGAAAATGAGAGGTTTAACCAATTAAGAAATGAGTGAGTATCTCTATATACACAGAGCAACCATGAAAAGGAGCTAATGATACTGAAACAGAACATTTTCTAAACAATTTGTGTTGTTCTAACTTTAATTACCTCTTGATTGTCTGAGTCACTTACTGATTCCTCAGATGGACATTCAGCATACTCCCATCTGATCTGAGCTGGCTGTTCATTCTCTGGGGGGTAAGCATTCACAATTATCACCTTATCATGAGGATTCACCATGTTACAGTTCCTTGCCACACTAATAGCTGTTAGAATCATGTCTCCTGAAATCAGTCAGTAAAATCTCTCAGATAAAGATGAACATCCAAAACTAACATTCCTAAATTTTATTCCATCCACAGAGAGAGTAAATTAAAAGTGCATTCAGTTGTGCTAAGGATTCAAGAGCTCTGTGCTATTACTTATTTTTCTTCTCTGAACGTGCAAGCTTACATAAGGTATCCAGAGGAGCTTTGTGGTTTCAGTTTCCTAAACCAAGTGAAGAACAGTATGGATATTAGCCACATGCCTATGACTAATTGTAGGATCTTTTAAATATCATACAAGAGGTGATGTGACTGTACAAATGTCTTCAATTAATACCTCTCATAAATGAACCCAATGTTGTTGCAGGTATCCAGAATTTCATCCTTTGATTCATTATGCAACCACAATCTTGATTCTTCCATTTTTTTCGTTTTTAAATTTCCCAACCTAGTATCTACCAAATACACAGCTAAATTGAAATAAAAACCTGATAAATGATTGGCCAACACCTCACTCACTCTAGCCATACTGAGTAATATCAACAAAAAACTTTAGACTACCATTACTAGTGATTGGATCACATGATAATTGTAGAATATTTTCTATCAAATAAAAAAGTTAATAGTTGCCCCCAAGTAAACAGCAAAAGCATCACAAAACTTATGCTGCTGCAGAAAAATATTATTTAAACAGACTTCCTGATGCTGATCTTGTACCACTACGTGAAGCATGCTGTTAAGTCAGCAATTCATTCTGAGAAAAGAACTTGTTTGCTTTCATTATTCATCATATAACAAAAGATATATTCTGATTTAAATCAAAGTATTTTTATTTGATAATTTAAAACCAGAAATACTGATAACTGAATTAGCCAACATCCAATAATTTCACTCACCTGTTACCATGACAGTCTTTATATTGGCAGACTTTAGGGTGTTGATGATAGTTGTGGTTTGTGGTTTTAGTGTGTTCATCATCACCAGCAGACCAAGGAATTCCAAATCACATTCTACTTTATTCCTAATTTTAAAAAAATATAAAATTGAAACATTAAATATAAAGCTGTATTCTACCAACAAAATCTTTTGGATGAGACTAGCCTCTAATTTGAGTTCTTATAGATACAATCTAATCTTACTTGACCTGTTTTACACCTATCAGATACTGTTCTAAGGGGCAAGAATGGTACAAAAAAACAAAAATCTAATACTAAAGTTATGGAAATATCAAACTTAAATATGCAGTCCTTGTTACTGAGTAATCAAACTGTGGCAGAATGCTAACCTTTCATTTGCATTTGACAAACCATACTTGCCCATATTATTCAAGAACTTTATCCAGAAAGTTAGCTTGTTAGAGATAAGATACTGGTACAGCTAAACAAAAATCATCTCTCTTCTTGTGGTTGTACACTAGTATCTACCTACCTGGATATTCTTTGAACCTGGTGCCATGTAAGCTTTGGATCTAACTTCTTCCATGCCAAGGCAATAACTCTAAACCCCTGAACAGTATACTTGTAGAGTACATCATGGAAATCTTCAGGAACTATTAAATAATAAAAAAAAAAATTAATTTTTCAGTAACTGCAGGAGTGGAAATTAGTAGTGCTAAATTAATCTGCCTGGTCATTTTCTCATACTTTAAGTCCAGAACAGAACTTACCAGTGCTGGGCTGGCATAGTGATACAATCTTCTCTGGAGCACCCTTTGAATAGGCATCCATGTGGTTGCTTCCTAGGGTCCTTACAACCACACTCATCCTTTGTAATGATGAGGTAAAGGTAAACTGACGGACTATCCCTACCTCAAATGGAGTCTGAAAGATTTTTATTTGTAAGTACAGTATGACAAAATATGGGAATTTAAATAAGCACAATTAGCCACATTTAAAACAAACAAATTATTCCATAACATTCTTTGTCTCTTTTTCAAGTAAATTAATCAAATTATTTATATTCATGGTAGATGGAATGTGGTGTACACTGCAGCACAATAATAAGACGACAAAATTTCAGAAATAGTTTTTTGTTTGATCCACTGATGATGACTATTCAGTTTCCATTGGCAGTCCCTTCCATACATCAATGATACTATTACTAAAAGCAAAATCTCCTAATGAAGTCTGAGCTATAAAAGTTTAAAATCATATCCCCTTAGGATCTGAAAATTAACCAATTTTTCAATCTTTAATAATTTCAAAAGATTCAATAAAATCCTCTTTCAAGCATATATAACACAAAAGGAGTAATTTTAAATGCTTTAGACATTTTTCAAGAAGTATTTGAAAAACTATTCTATTTTTAAGCCTGCAAAGTAGACTAGGCTTTAAAAAAACACATACACAAATATGAGTATCACAGTTCACCCTTAAAAGGTAAGGATTTTGATAATCTTAATATTTTCCTTTCTACAACAAAAATAAAATCAAACTTCAATACTCATATTTTAAAAAAGATTTCATGTTGAATTATTTGACAATGTTATTATCTCCCCTTGCAACACAAATAATACAAATGATTATTCATTTAGAACATAGTTATTCACCAATCAAGAGGTTTATGAAATGGAGTTAAATATTTGGTATATGAGGTCTGTCGAAAAAGTATCCGAGCTTAGGCTGGGAAAAAAAATTATGTACTTGGTGGGGTTCAATTGCTAATCCCCTTTGAAGTAGGCCTCTTCTGCCTCCACACACTTAGCCCAGCGATCCTTCCACTGTTCGAAGCACCTCTGGAATGCTTCTTCTGAAATGGCTCTCAGCTCCGCTGTTGTATTCTGCATGATGTCCTCTAGGCTATCAAAGTGGGAGCCTTTCAGTGGCATCTTCATTTTTGGGCACAACCAGAAGTCAGAAGGAGCCATGTCTGGAGACTAGGGAACCTGGCGAATGAGCGAAATGCCCTTTCTTTGCCAAGAAACCTTGGATCAGCTGCGACAAATGAGCCGGGGCGTTGTCATGATGCAGCTGCCAGTTTTGTGAGGCCAACATATCTGGTCTCTTGCACAGAATTGCATCACAAAGTCAGAGGACTTCCTGGTAGTAGTCCTTTGTAACTGTTTGTCCTTCTGGTGCGTATTCGTGATGCACAACGCCTCGGTAGTCAAAGAAAACAGTCAGCATCACCTTGATTTTGCTCCGGACCTGAGGTGCTTTTTTGGGGCTTGGCGACGTTGGGTGCTTCCACTGTGACTGAGCTTTGGTTTCCGGGTTGTATCCATACACCCACATCTCATCTCCTGGTGCAAGCCCAAATCCTCCCTTAAAATTGCATGTGCAGAATCTTTACTGATCCCAACCTCATCACCAATTTCCTGCACCATCAAATGACGATCCTTGATTATCAAGGTCCACACTCTCTCAATAACTGCATTGCGGCTTGTTGACAGCCTCCCGGAACGCTGGCCACTCTCCACCGATGTGCAGCCATCTTTGAACCTGTTGTACCATTCTTTTATTTAGGTAACACCCATGGCATTGTTACCAAAAGCCTGTTGAATTTTGCGAATTGTTTCCGCTTGGATATCTCAAGCTTTTGGCAAAACTTGATGCAAGATCGTTGCTCCACACATTCTGTCATCATGGGCAAAATGAAAATGCGACGAATAAGTAGTACAGCACCTCAAGTGACTGACGCATCCAGCAAGCCTGCCAAAAGCCATGCATGCAGCTCCATTATGCACACTTTTGCCTCCTTAATGTCATTACTTCCAACAGGAAAAAATAAAGTCGGATACTTTTTCGACAGACCTCGTACTATCTGTATCTGGAAATAAGTTGCAGAGAAGAGTCTAGCTGAAAGAGAATATTCACAATGCAGTTTACTCTGAACTTTGCATAAATACTAAAATTTTACATGTCAGCAACAAAGAGTAAATTAGCATATTTTATAGTTCTTGCCATTTTATACTTTAAAAATTATTACACCTGTTCAAACAGTTATCTCCCCTTAAACTTTTAAAGAAACAAAAAAATTGCAAAGATAACTGTTGCATGAAAATGAACTAGTCTTTATCAGTGACTTACATAGTGAGGTATGCAATCTAAGAATATTTAAATTTTGGTTTTGTTTTAAAATAAAATATAATTCCCAAAGCCAGTGTAAGCCAAAAAAATCTCTCTAGCTGCAGTCATCTAACATGCAGATATAACAAGAATTCCTTTTTTTGAAATGGTGTGTGGAAATAAACATGCATGCATGTTCACAAACAATCACCTGGCCAACTCCGTCTGAAGCATACATATCTTTGGTACAAGGTCTTACAACTGTGGGTGTAAACATGTCGAATTTACTTGTGTCTTGGCCGGGTTCTTGCATTACCTGAAAGACAGACAAAAGTTTCAGTTCCTTGTTTATTCACAGTTTACTGATTTCATGCATCATGCCAATGCTTTAAGTAAAATGAAAAGCTGCAGAGATTCACCAATACATTCTGTTTGAATGTTTAGTAAAAAACACATAAGCCAGCCAAACAACAAACTAAAGTATCCCACCAACTGCATATTGTCAGACATAACAATGAGGTAAATTTGACATACAAGTGAGTTTTATTTAAACAACCTTACAACAACTATTATTAGTACAATGATTACAAGATAGTACATTAAATGTGCATCAAGACACCCAAATCAATTTTGTGTATGAAGTGCAAAAATGTCCAATCAAGAATTACACAAGCTGAATAATGTGAGACTTCCTCCTCTAGCATCAATCAACTATTGTTATAATCATCATGTCATGCATCCTACTAGAAGCTATAAGAGTACGTTTGATGGATGGCATTCCAACCTCGAATCAATAGCTATCCAAGTTTCTCCAACATCTGGAGCTATTAAGGCAGATAATTTAGGTACTATTCCATTTCATCCTACATATACTCCATAGAGGAAACCACTAGTTAGGATGATTTTGACAATGCTTTGTTGCAGTAATTCTGAATGATCCTGTTGCTATAAAAAGGCAGTGACAAGCTTCAGGATAGCATCCCCATAGAATATAGTTAGATTTTGAGCCAAGATGACAAGCCAGTTTCTATGTGGCATTGTGATGTCTCCACAAATTAGATTTTTTTCCAGGACACATGGATCACACTCGCAGCCATAGTTCCTTTCAAGTGCAAATCTGAACTAGCCACTGAACTGATGGTCCTCCAATGAATACCCTGATACTGTAAATGTTTCTGACTCCATTGAAGCCAAGCAGCATAATATTGCTAGGTAAGACCACGTTGCTTTGCAAGTTACTGGGAGCATAGTCCATATTCACATGAGCAAATCTAAATGTCCTTCTGTTAATAGGCCTTAGTCTGGAAAGAGCCCCCATTACCATTGCTGCAGAAAGGAAGAAATTGGTTGCATGTGGATATTTTGGACATAGCCAATTTGTCAAGACATCACAATGTGGTCACCCAGTACACGGCTGATCTTAAACTTCATGTGTTTGTTGGTATCAAGTCCAGAGTGTCCTTTTTTTCTATGAACTCCAACTGCTTTTAAACATCTCCTGACTCCAACATCCCTATGCTACTTTCCAATAAATGCAGCAAGACTACCTCTTTGGCAATGTCAAAACAACTATTTTTTTTTCTTCTAATAGACATTTGAAAAATCTTAATGAAGCAATAATCACACTTTCATTGACTGCAAGCTTATCCCACGTAGTACTCAACACATCTGCATGTTGCTAGAGCTCGGAGTACACAAACACCTGTATTCAGGTACAAATGTCATAATCAGCCAATCTAAGTTTCACACTTTTGATGTCAGCCAGACTAAACAGCTTTTTTCCACAATTAAATAAGTACACACACACACATGTAAGACACTTAGTGACTATGTAAGACATTTGACAACAATGGTTCTTATACTGGGTTCATTCTAGGGTTTGCTAATGAAATATAACAGTGTCAAAGTCACCAAGAATTACTAAATTTACTTCACTAGATATCACAGTTACTATGGCTGGCAGGTTTAACTGCTCTATGTCTGTCTCTTGGATGCTTGTCATTGAAAAAATATTTTAATTTAGTATATATTAAAAATGTATTAACACATACAAAATGTGTAAACCATAATTTGTCCTCATTGGTTCAATTAGTTACTAAACTATTTTGCCTCACAAATACAAATAAAAAATGGCATTCTGCAAATTAGCTCTACAGTTTTTTTTTTATAATTTTATCATAATCAAAATTTTATTGACACAAATTTATGGTGTAACAAAAAAGATATAACAGAAACAGAAATTAAATACCAAATTTAGACCATTAGTGACTGATTACCCAATTCAGGATTTCACGGTCATCAAAGAACTGTTTATTGTTCAGATTGTCTCAGCCACACACAACAGAATGGAATTAAAGTTGACTGGTGTCAGAAGTCAGTGTTTAATGTATTTTGTGAGGCAAGGAAAGCAATGCAATCTAGACAATGAAAGCAGTCAAGTTCACAGTTTCTTCTGCAAGCCCTTTAAAAAGAAATCATTAGTATACTGACAGATCTTCCAAATAATTTTTTTAAAAATTATTATTTTATGCAGAGAAAATGTAAAGGAAGAAAAATAATCTGTCATCAGCAGCAAAGAAACTGTGGACTTTGAACAAAAAGCAAAGAGCCTACCACCACCTGTCTAGGCATGGAAGTGTTGGGAGACTGAACTAAACGATAGCATCGTGGTCGCACAACTGTTGGCATGAGGCAGTCAAAGCGTGTGTTGTCAGTGCCCGGTTCTTCCATTTCCTGCACACAGAGAGAGAGAGAGAGAAATCTGCACATCCCAAATGGAAAAGACACAAACAATTGATTCCCACCAACATGCTACTCAAAGGTCTGGGAAGAAGCTACGTTCTACAGAATTTATTGCTAATTACCTGCCTATAAAGACTACTACAGAAAGAGGGGCAACCGGTGATAAATGGTGGTCTTCAAATGATCACTATTTCCAAGGGTATTTAATAACTTCATTGCCTGCTAATAGTTAACATTTACACCTCTTTTAAAAATTTGTGGTGCAGATTATTTTATTTAAATTTAAATTTCTTAATGAAAGTTTTTAACAAATTAAGTTATCTTCTTTTGGAAATTTTATTTAAAAAGATAGAATTACACATCATGCACAAGATTACATCATCATATATGGAAATGCTATCTTCATCTTCAATGACAATGGTGGATAAAAGCATGCATTAAAATAATGTGTTGTGCAGTTTTCTAAAAATATGACATGAACAGAGGATGAGAGAGATCTTACTAAAAGGTGGAACTCGCAGTAACCTTGCACAAAATGCAAAATAAACCAGATGCAACTTTTATAGCAGTCACAAGAATTAAATCCTTTAAGGTTAGTATTAATATTGTGATACCCAACATGCATTGTTAGTTAATGAAACAGCATACAACAGTGAATGTTTGCTTTCAAGTTAGCAAAATTTTTTAAAATTAGGCAACTTGAATTACCATAAATCTAAAGTTAAATTTTCCTGCAATGGTAGTTATCATGCACAAGAGAAAAACCAGATATCAGTCAGTTTTAAAGGCATTCATCAGTACTGTACAAAGCCTAACATTGGATTTTACCTATTATCTACTATAATTAAGGGGAGACCAATAATATCTCTGATGTTAAGAGGCTATATGTACTTATTTTAAAGCACTTGCTGTCCTTTACTGTCTTATATGAAACTGGTATAATTGCTTATTTTTTTTGTGCATATTATTAATTATAGCCACTTAAATCTAGAAGAGAGCTAAAAATTATCCATGTTACGATAATGAGATGAGAAATTACTTGCAGATTCTAATAATTTTATTTTAAAAAGAATGGTATCTGTATTCTAATGTTATTTCCACTGTTTATTCTAAAAAAAAATATAAATATTTAATGAAAATTTTGTATAAAGTATAAAGTGTTTTGCTGTTCATAAACTTACTGTTATAAATTATTATCCACAAAATTCACCTAAAAAAAATCAATTTTTTCTACATTCTGTGGTACTTCTAAACAAGTTCAATAAGTATCACACCCACTGTATTAATATAATTGTGGGTTTGTTCTTTGGTTATGTAACTTAAATCAAAACTGTTTCTTGTGGTTTTACAGACCAGTTAAGTGGTTATGACAAAAGATGCCACTGCTACTAGTATCAAGTGGTTTACAATGTCTTACCACAAGTGTTCAGAATAAAAGGCTTTTATGAACTGTCTCCTCTTACATCTCTGGACACAGCAATTTCGAAATTACTTCATAATGAGAAAATATTAAATTTGAGTTAGTAATCAATACTAGTGTAGTGATTTTAAAAATCAAAATAATTTATTAATTTGTTCTGAACAATGTAAAGAGTTTAACAATATATCTGCTAATTCCTTAGTATAGTTGCACCTTTGTTAATAATATACAAGTCAGCTAAGGCAAAGATAGCATCACTACTTTCCTCTAAAATTACTTCAAAAAATTTTATACCTTCAGAAACTGGTATTAATTTTTTAACAGAACTAAAACAGACTAGGATGACATCTTCAATTTAATAATTCCAATTCCTTGACAATATGGAAATCATCTTTAATCAACACATTATCTGACATAGTAGTAAAGTCACTGATTCGGAAGTAGAAACCAATTTTCTCATAACAGAAATACTCAAAACAAATACAGCATTAAACAAAAGCATGTAAAACACTAAAAGCAAATGAGGCTTAATCTTTAACCAACTGGGTAATAATCCAAATTCAATGTTTGTAGAAATAATCTTTGGATTTGTAGATTTCTCTAATATTTTCTGCTAAATATAGCTCTCAATTGCAACACAAAAATGAAAAAGTATTTCTAGTGTCATTAAAATATTTGCATAGTAAATAACAAAACAAAAACTTTTAAGTGTAATACTGAATGTGTCAATTATCAAAATGGGAAATTAATTAATTAATCAGCTAATTAGTAAAATTCTTGGAATTTTTAGCCTGCTCTTATTGGGAAGCCAAATATTTATTTCTGTGCACAGTATTATCTCAAGCAGGAAAATAAACAGGTTTAAAAGGTTTGCCCTCTTTCCAACTGGAACAGACATATTATGAGACTTCATAAGTCCAAATTTTAATCAGTTGCCCAAAATCTTGATAAACGTATTTGCTAATGAAAATTAAAGAGCAAAAACACCCTGAATAATTGATGCTTTCACATTAATTTTGAGACCTTGTGATATATTGCAACATTCTACCAATACATTGTTTTGATGTAAGAAAAAGAGAGAAATGCAGATACACAGACTGAAAAATATTTGAAAGGTGATTGAAATCAGAAATGATCATTGCATGGAGTGTGTGTGAAGTTTTATATATATATCAGCAGTTTTTAAAATAGAGATACATCTAAAACTTGTTTTGAATATGGAATATGAATATGTTTTGTATATTTTAATATAAGCAATCAGTATAACATTAAAATCTGATTTTCAAAATATAAAGCCTCTGCACTGTTTTTTGCCTAAATCATTCATTCATGGTAATATTAACTATGTTGACTGATCAGGAATTGCCCTTTAAAATATTAAAAAGCTGAGTGATCAAGTTGAAAGGTCTTTACAGGAAAGCAAACTGTTGATTCACAAAATTAAACAACAAAAAAAAACTGCTGTTACAAAGAAAGAGATTGAGAAATACTTCAACAACCCAAACAACCAGGAACGAAGACCCTGCATTATGGTGGAAAAGAAAAATACTCTTCTTCAAAAAACTGAAAAAGATGGCACAGCTGAATTTATTTACACCTCCATCTTCCATAGAAAGTGAATAGCTTTCTGGCACCAGTGGACCTATACAAAAGTCAAAGAAACCAACCAATCCAGAAGTGGTAAAACGTTTATGCTTTTGAATTATAAATTTAAAAACTTTTAACTGACTAAGTTGTACTTTTGACAGACTTCTATAATCATTTTCAATTTTGAACCTGTGTTTGTAGACCAGTATTATCATCAATACTTTGGCTTTCACATAGTTACATATTAATTTGAATTTGGAAGCAGCTGTAGATTAGTTTAACAGAAATTCTTAAGCTTTTGATTCAAGAAATTTACATATTTTTGACAGCCTTTCGAAGTTTCATAAGTGTGCCAAATTTTAAATCTGTTTATAGAACACTTACTTTTAATATTTTGGCTTTCAAATTCACATAGTAGCTATGTATTAACTGTGATTTGGATATACCTATATTCAGCAGTTAACATTAAACTTCTGAAGATTTCAATTTCCACTACAAATGTTTTTAGATAAACTTAAATCTCGTGTGTTGAATTTTGAATTGCGTTCTTAGGCCAGTATTAGTTTTTGTGTTTTGGCCTTCCCCTATTTATGTGCATGGAGGTTTGAGGCGGCAATCACTAAAATGTGTGGACACAGACTATACGTGTGTTTGGGGGGGTGGTGATTAGATTTTTTTTGATCCCCCTGGTCAGGTGTTAACCTGGATAAACTGATTTGTTGATAAAACTTGGTATAATAAGAAAAACATAGAGAGAAATATTCCAGTTGTTTCTGACTAAAAAAGGTAAGTTTTCCATTCATTGTTATGAAGCCTAATAATCAGCCAATCAATTAATCCCCATGTAATATAAGTTTAAAGAAAAAAGTCATGCTAATTTTCAAAAAAACTTATTTTTGCTGTTGTTTTTTTTTTACACATAGATAGATTTTAATACATGAAAGTTTTAAATGTGCTGCTTTCACAAAGATTTGTCTGTTAAACTACCCTCAAACCAAGGGTTTATATACTCACTATTAATTTCACCCCTTAAATATCAGTCTTACAAAAGAAATGAAAAACAGCAAATTTACCGAGGCTGATTGTATGCTTGTCTTATTTCCATCTCATAATACGTTTTTAATAAATGCAGTATATATGTATTAACTATGCAGCATTTTAGAGTTGGCTTGAGCCCTTATGTTGTCATTGATACCTAAACAAAAATGAAATAAAAATATAATAAATATAATTTCATACTGCTTTTCTTTGAGTTCACAATTAAAAAAAATTCATTTCTTTATTTTCAAATTATTGAAGTAACATGATACATTTATTCAATCTTTCTCAAATTTTTTCCTCTAAGATTCCAAGAAATACTAACTTCCAAGTCAAGAGTGATGCGTCATTATTCTATTTTTTTTCCATTCATTTATTTTCAAACGAGTAAGCAGGCCTAACTTCAAGAAAACAAACAAACAAACAGCACATCACAACACACTTACCCATTTTAGAGAAAGAAACATCTTCAGATCTAGCGGATCTCCCATTAACTCGCCTCCAATCAGAGTCAGGGAGTGACACGAAGCCATGCAGATAACTAGCGGAGTACAAGGGAGTTCAGAAGGATTGTGGGAGAGGGGCTGAAAACTGGAGAGAAATCAATCAATCATTTTTTTTTTATTTTAAAACGTGTAATACAATGTGATGTAAATCTACCACAATAATGCAGGCAAGAAAACTTGACCCCACCACCATGAGAAGCCCACCCTAACCTTTACATTGATTTACATATGATAAATGATAACAAAGGCAATTTGGTACATGCATTCTGATATAACAAATGTTAAAACAAAAACATTACTAGAGAAAGTATTTTTAATGCATCAATGAAACATAAGTTTATCTGAAATAAATAAAAGCACCTGCACAATCAACAGCTGTCATAACCAAAACTTCACTGATATAGCTTTTGTATGAAGAACATTGCAATCAAAGACTAAACACTTAACGTGGATTTTACTGCAACTTCATAATTTCTTCACTTAGTTACTATCCTGTAAATGTTCTTCTCCCCTCAGTTAAATGCTTATCCAGATAGAGCAGCAGTAGCTAATTGTGATGGTCTACAACTGTCCTGCATCCCTTCTTTATTTCGCCTGAGTAAAGCAAGCCCATTAGATCTTGGTCAGAGAATCTATTGGGCTTATTTGGTGCCAGAGCTTTCTCATGTATTTCATATTTATTTCCAATGTAAGTTCCCAACAAAATTTTAAAACTTATTTAGAAGCCCTTCTCTTCAAAATAGTTTTTCTAGTAAATTTGGTAAAGTATTGATTACAACCATTAATGATTGATTTATTTTTTCTTTTTGAAAATTTGCCAAAATTTGTTTCATTGTTAGCCCTGTTTAAAGTATGTACTGTAACACTCATAACATCCCAATATTTTTTAAAGTTAAGATTTTTTGGCATGTTAAATCAATTCTCACTCTTTATATTCATAGGTTAGAACATACCATAAACAAGATAGATATATAAAACAAACTATTCATCCAAGCAAAATAAAAAAAAAAAATTTATTCAAAAACCCAGGCAGTAAATGAAAGAATTAAAAAAGTATTAATATTTTAGCAAATGGTTGAGTTTGTAGCATATGAACCTACCATGGGCAAAGCCCAGAGTTGATTCCTGATGGGAAATAACTTAATTTCACAAACTTCCCAAGCATTAGTTGCTTCTCATTCTTCTGTACCAGTCCATCAGCATGGAATTCTTCCAGATTCTCTGATTTCCTCCAATAGCTAAACAGGAGTTATAGTAAGAACATTCTACTAACCAGTGTGGGAGTTCTGGGAGTCTGCTATGTCTATTAACCCTCCAAGCCAAATCATGATTGGCAGCCTTAATGTTTGAAGATGCTGCCTAAACAATAGGAATGATTTTTCAATCAGACAGGTAAAGTGACACCAACAAGACTGAACTCTATTCCACATGATAAGAAAAGCTTGAAACCAAAGTGAGGACAAGCCTAATATATTTGATCCTATTCATCAAGTTATCCGCTTTCCTTAACAGCATTAAAAATATTTGCTAATCAAAATTCTTATTTCTATATTTAATACTTTGCTCTATATCCATTCTGTAGTATGGCAGTCAGAAAAGTCTTAAAACAAAAAGCCCTTTTATTTGTATGCTAAGGATTCTCTTAGATTCACCAATACGTGTCATGGCAGTCTCTACTAAAATCACTTTACTACATACTAATAATACCAGGTAAAGAAAGGACTTTATAAAAGTGAGATTGCATAATTTTCCAATGACTGAAGTACATCAAAAGGCAATCTAAACATTAAGAGATTTCTTTTTAAAAAAGGATGGAACAAAAAATTATTCTTTGATTCCAGCTGGCTGATGAATGAGACAGCACAGTTTGCCTCATCTAATCTTCCATCTAGAAAGGATAGGTTATTAGGTAAGTTCAGGGAAGTGGTCACTCTAACATGGGGCATTCGCACCCCTAACTTTGGCTGCCTCAGTGGCCAGATACACAGGTGCTTTGGCGCCTCAACCCGGCCTTTTAGGCCTTAACAGGAGCTTGCTCCACACCAGGTTTCGGCCCCTACACGGCTTCGGCCACCACCCTCCACATCGGAGATACACACACATACAAGAACTTTCACACACACCCTCACGCATACACCACAAAACGTTCTAGCTTCACATGCTACACCTAAATAAAAACCACTGATATAGATAGATAAGATGACATTTTCAGGATCATACCAGTTATCATTTGTTGGGACCACAGCCCACAAATCCAGACCATCTTCAGTTAGTGTGCCAGTCTAAAAAAACAAACAAACAACCAAAAATAATGATTTATGCAGTGCTCTGTAAAGAGTGTGTTAAAAGTTTCTTTTTCAGGCTGAAAAGATTCAACAAACTCACTTTATTCAGTTACAAGGTAAAATTATCCTCCCACAAACATCTTTAAGCTAAAAATAAGCATCTAGACAACTGGATTAAAATCCTTTTCAAAAAGAAATTTTAAAAAACTAAAACAAAAATACAAACAAAAGACCAAACATAAGAAAATAAAATTCTCAGTTTGGTTGCTGTAGCCTGACCAGATACCCAACTTATTAGGAAAAAACAAATCAAATAACATTTGTAACAAAAACTAAAAAATTATAGAATAGTTTTTGTTAAAAATTTAATGAATAGAATAAGGGTTTTTGTCTGGATTTTTCTGGCTGCTTTTTAAAAATGTCTAGTTACAAAGATGATAAAACAAGCTTGGAGAGCGAGAAAGAATCAAGATCAGTTCTTGAATTAATAATAAACATGTAATGGAATTAATGCAAATCGGAGTCAATAATATAAAATCATATTTTCTTAAACTTTAGTCTCACTTGAACAATTTTCTTTTACAATTGAAACCATGGTGGTGCCAATCTTGATTGAATTCTAATGAAAAGTTAATAATTATTATATGTAAAATGGCTCACGGTTAATATTTGCAAAATCACCAAGTCATTTGCAGCAAACCTGATAGCACACTTTCCTTCCCTGACCACCGCTGCTCACTGCACACTCACCTTGTCAAAACAGAAGAGGTTAAGTTTGCCGCAGAAATTGATTCTGGGAGGACTAGTGCAGAATATCTTCTGTTTCTTTAGTCGGTGCTGGGCATATACCATGCCCACAGTCATTGCGGCAGGTAGTGCAGGTGGAACAACAATGGTGATGATGTCAAGGACGCGGATAATTTTCTCAGAAAGTGTAACCTGAAAAGACAAACTTCCTGTTCATTCTTGGTGACTCTTTAAATTTATTTGGCAGCAGATATCAACTAAAAATAAAAAAACAAAAACCAAACTCTAAGTAATCCACACTAAATGTTGTATTAATGCAAAATGCGCTAAACATTTTTTAAAAAGGCGTGTTTTTTAAGCAGGACACAAAGTATGCTTAGTCAATAAGACAAAGGAATTTGGTTTATTCTAAAAAATACACCACTAATCTAAAAAAAAATCTTTTTTAAAAATCGGAGAAAATTATATTCCTGAAGAAAATGTGTACAAGCCAGAAGAATCTACATATATAATACATACAAAAATAAAACATATTAAACTTTCTTTGTAGCTGTGTATGTGAAAAGTCACAATTCCAGAAAGCCAGACATTATCGCAGTTCTGCACTAGATACCAAAATATTTAAAAAAAAACAAACATCTATACTGTGTAAACTCAGTAATTGGTGATGCTAAGCTTTATCAAGATCAAACACTGGTCATTTACAGATATTAATAAAGGAGAAAAAGATAAAGGTCCTATCAAAAGAAAATAATCATTCATTTATCTAAATAACCCAGTTAGTTAGTTACTACTGTGCTACGGTAGACAAAATATTTTCCATCATCTTCTGTAAGCCACTGTTACTATTAAAACAAAACAAAACCTGCCACTGCTCCTTATTTGCACAAGTATTTTATTCATAAATAATAAAAAGAATATATAAATTATCTAGTGCAGGGGTTCTCAACCAGGGGGGAATTGGGACCAGTGTTCCCTCAAAACTGCACACAAGAAAAAATTATGCCGTGCATGAATATTGAAAGTTTCAGATAAAGAAAAAAAGGTTCAATAATAAAACTACGTGACTGAACAAGCAATCGTCATATCGCTCTTGCTCTAAGTAGCATCATCTGCTTCTTTTCCACACAAACGTTCGATGGCTTTCAAGAGAAAATGTAACTGAGTGAGTATTTGAGCTTAGAGATGAGCTTAAATTATTTTTTGAAGTTCAGGGTAAGATGACATTTTTTTCCTGGCTGAATGATAAGGAATAGATCATGCGCCTTGCCTATTTGGTTGACATTTTTGAGCAGCTAAATAGTCGTCCCTCGCCATATCGCGGTTCACTTTTTGAGGTCTCACTGTATCGCGGATTTTTAAATTGTATATATCTAATTTTGTATCGTGGATTTTTTGCTATATCACGGGATTTTGCGGTATATAGGTATTTTTATATATTTATTATTTTAATTATTTTTGCGGTAAAATAAGCATTTTCTAGCCTAAAAAATTAAAAATAATATTAAAAATATAAAAATATTAATTAAAACATATTAAAAGAATATTAAATCGAAATAAAATATGTAGCGTACAGCAGATGAGTAGACAAAGACTCACACATATGGAAAACATAGCTACGGCCACTTCTGCTTGATCTAGTTTGCCCACGTGAGATCGTACACGGCACACTATTGGCTGATGGATGGGAGGCGACCAACCAGAGCACTGTGTCCTACAATGTCGCCCAAACGTAGGTTTAAGAGTGTAGAAAGTGTTTAAGAACATAGGAAGTGTTTATAAGAGTGTGGGGAGGGTTTATAAAGCCTTAAAATATATATAAATAATAAAATAAATATAAGGTCGCTACTTCGCGGATTTTCGCCTATCACGGGGAGTTCTGGAACCTAACCCCGCAATAGATGAGGGACCACTGTAAACTGAATCTTCAGATGCAAGGAAGGAATACAAACATCATAAAATTCATGGATTCTTTGAAAACTTTCATGAGCAAGTTGGAAAATTGGAAGAGAAAGGCCAAGATAAAAAATGTTGCAATGTTTGAGAAATTGTCATCAATTCTTGTTGCTGGTGGTGAAGACCAAGTGCTTCCAGAATTTGCAAAAAATGAAATTTTGAAGCATTTGACAGCACTGGAAAATGAATTCAGCCAATATTTTCCTGAACTCAGTGATGAGGAGTTGGATTTAGTGCAAAATCCATTCAAATTGTCAGTTGAAAAAGTTCCTGATGATTATCAGGATGAATTTCTAGAGATGAAGACTGATTTGGGAGCAAGAGATATGTTCATTGAGAAATAAATCATAGAATTGTGGTCCTTGATGTGCAATTCCTACCCAAAAGTGGCAGAAAGAGCTATCAATGCACTGTTTCCACTTGTGTTGACATATCTTTGTGAGTCAGGCTTTTCAGTTCTGTTGCAAATGAAAACGAAACAACAAAATAGATTGGAGTTTGAAAATGATCTGCATTGTGCCCTTTCAAGCACTCCTCCGCGTATCCAAGAATTGGCAAAGAAAAAACAATTGCAGGCTTCTCATTGACTCTAATCTTCATAAGAATAAAATGACTTATAATACCCTGGCATTCTATTGAACTTTCTGTTTATTTAAGTATGCTTCAGTTTATCTGTTAAGTAATTAGTTACGAATATAAAAAACTACTTTTATTTAAGTTTTAAAATTAAACAATCCATCAACATTTTATTGCCATTAAATTTGTAACCCCCACTATAAAAGTAATCCAAGCAACTGTATATGTACTAATATAGAAAAAATAAAAGATTTTCAATATTATTTGCATAAATAAAATATCAGAGCATAAAATAAATATTACTTGGAATACACCTTTTAAGCCAGACGATCTTGGTAAGGGGGGGGGATAATACTCTGGCATATGGTGAAAAGGGTGCATGAGCAAAAAGGTTGAGAACCACTGATATAGTGTCTAGCCTGTGTAGCATATCTCTGAATAGGATTTGGAGGTCAAACCATACTGCATTACCTGGTTCTTGAGAAAGCACCATATACTGTAGACCATTCCAATGCAGCTGAGAAAGCCAAGGAAGAAAACAAACTTAAAAGCATCCTTGTAAAATTTGAAACCAATTGGTTTTGGGAACAGGATTGCATTCACCAGTTCTCCTTTGGCTGTATTGAAACCTGAAACAACAGATCTTGTCAGTCTGGAGTCCTATAACCTGATACATCAGATCATAAACATTAGTTTGTTTTTACACATCACATTCAAACATTTGCTTCAATCCTTTCCCATTAAGTTGGCTGAAACCAGCCAAGCACTGATGTGTCATTTAATGACCACTTCCATCTATGCTACAGATAGTACATGTAAAATGATACTGGTCTCCATTATCATTTCCTCTGGCTATTTATATTGATCCCCCCAAGTGTAGTATGAACCATGTGTTACCCAGTTTATTTACTTTATACATGATGGAATCCAACAGTGAAGCCTTTACTTTTAGTGATGCGAAAGTCTTAAGTGTTCAAACTGTAAACTTCTTATCATTTAATTGGTTAAACGGCAATAGAAAGATGCTAAATGTAGTGAGACCTGGGTTGTTAAGTGGAGTTTGGATCATCTGCAGTCAATCAACCTGCTAGTGCTTTCAGTCTGTCAGCCCAAATATTGATGTCCTTGATAACACAAATCCAGTGGACTTCTTTTATGAGCTTATACCAGAGGATTTCCACCACGTAGCTAAGACTAATCTCTATACCACACAGACAGAGCCACCAGGGAGATGAAATCATCTGTAGCAATCACCAATTTCCTTTTCATTTGGATTACTTAACTGTGTGCTAAGGCATTAGTGCTAAGAGTCATTCTGTGACTTTTTAATGTATTTCTTAAAACTAGGTAGGGCTTTTTGTGCAGCCATCTTCAAAATTATCTGAACATTTGTATATATTAAGTATTTCATTTCCTGAATGAAAAGGGTTAATTTAAACCCAGACAAAAACTACTATTATGCATATACAGCCTAAAAATAAGGATTTATTGATACATTAATATAAAAAGGGTTCTGATCATGTCACCTGTTCTGACAACAACAGCCAGCACCTTTGCATGACCGTAATAACGAGTCTGAACCACATAGGTGCCAGCAAACAAAGTGTGTCGTTTATGAATCTCTGAAGAGTACACTTCATCCTCCTCTTGGTGGCTTAGTGGAGTTTTTGTTACTGGCACGCTTTCACCTGTAATTAAAGACACTATCAGAAGTTTCCAATACAAATAAATAAATTTTAAAAAAGAATTTCAAGGATTAATCAGACTATACAACATCAGACTTTCCACTTAAATATAAAATTATGCCAAAAGATATTATAAAAAACAAATATACATGCTTGCAGTTCTTCAATATTCAAAACCACAAAATAGAATCCTTAGGAGAATGTCAATGCATTCTCCTTCCAGAAGGAAAACAATAGATTGCACATAGCTGACACATCTTGAAAAACAAACAAAGAACTGCAACATCATGGAATTATGGTTCGCCTCAGCATTTTTAAACAAAACAGGAATAAACCTCTTAGAAAAATTCAAATTCTTTACACCAGTGTCCAACCAACAATTCGAGATGGATCTGACAAAGTAAAGATGAGGTAGTAAAACGAGCATGGACAACTTAGTTTTTAATTATCCTTCCCCCCTACCAAACAGAATTTAATATGCTTATTTCGTAATTCTACAAACCCGATGTCAGGTCGAGTGACTTCTAACTAGAGTACAACTCAATTTAGAATCTAATAACCATTACAGAATTTTATTCTCTATGGTCAAAATCTGCCACAAATGTTAATCTGTCAGTGTCTATAATCCATGCTTTGCCTCTCAATATTTTAAAAAACCAGATTTTTAACATTTTAGAACTAGATTGAACTAATTTACATAAAAAATAACCAAGTTTAGTAGATTAAGAGTTACATCAGCTTTTCATTAATTAATTCTCACAATGCATGCAAAATACTACTCTTAATTGTATTTTTCCAAAATTAATCAATAACTTTTCCAGCGCTTCAGACCAGTTTACCATCACAATTACCATCTTTGCATACATTACAGCCATGATCAGAATCAAACCTGTAAAACTGCATTTAAAAAATACGAATCAGCTAAACAAAACATAAAAACAAACCTGTAAGCATGCTTTCATTAACGATACAGGTACCAGTAATAAGAGCTGCATCACAGGTAAGCACACAACCATGGGGTGGTATCATAATCACATCACCAGGTACTAACTCCTGTGAACTAACCTCCACAAAGTCTGCAGAAAAAAAAATTAAAAAATAAACAAATACTAGTAGTAAAGATTTGTCAAAATTAAACATACTATATAAGTTGACAAGGTTAAATCTTTTCATTGTTTTCTTGTGATATTTATTAATGTTATAAAAGAATAATAAATAACAATAATATGTTTCAAGTGTAATTTTAAAAGTTAACTTTTAGAGAGAAATTTCAATTTCTGGATTATAAATAAACTTTAAAATAATGTATTAACTCTGATCCAAATGATTACCAAAGAGCAACAAAAAATATCTTCTTTCTAAAGCTATATATACTTTCTCATGCAACACCTTAATCCAAAAAGCAAAAAAAAACCCAAAAATTCTGATATATGAAAAACAATAATTTAGAAAGAGAAATGAAATGCAAATCTAACACATCCATGACAATACTGGAGGAGAGAATAGCAACAGTCATATTGCAAGGTTGGACAGTTCATGGCATACAGATCTTTACAAAAACCACTCACCTTCAGTACCTCTTCTCACCTGGATTGTTTCATTGGAAGAGGCCACCATGTTATGCAAGTTGATGCTTTGCTAGCAAAAGTGATTTTAAAAGAAGTATAATATTGAAATTAAATTCAAAAACAAACAGAACAAGCCTGATAGTATCCAACTAAAAGGTCATTTTCAATCAAACAAAACATTAATACAACAAATGCCTGCAGATGCAGAAATCCCTTATTTATCTAGCATATCTAAGGCTAATGTTTTGCTTGGTTGGTATTTTTGCATGGGTACATGCATAACCATGAAAATACTTCACTTGTGCTTAAAGTATTTTAATTCAATTACTTATCTGGGAAATTCAATGAAATTTTAAAAAAAAAGAAATGAAATAAAGATCCAGTAATGATGAGATAAGCATATTTAGTGCATATACAGGTAAGGAATTCAGGCTATGCTTTAAATTCACCATTTTGACAAATATGATGCACAAGTTATCTGTATACATGCATGCAGTTTATGGAAATCACACAGCTGTCATGTTTGTAAAGGGCCTATGGTACAATGTACCATACTTCTGAGAGATCAGACAAATTTACATTTCTAAAATCAGTAACGCTACTAAATGAGAAGGCAAGAAAAGAAAAAAAAGGGGGATTGTAAAGTAAATTAAATTTATATCATTGTTCAAAATCACCTAGATTCAGCCTCCTACATGGCTCATTTTCCAAATATGCATGTTTCAAATAAATTCTACATATATTTTGACAATGCTGATGAGGCTGACAGAAATACATTAAAGTCAATAAATAAATACACTTTCCAGGCTGATTGAGGTTTACAACTAAAGATGCAAGAAAACTAAGAGCTGAAGGATTAATCTGCAAAATGTCCCTGCTCTCAGTTTTTCTTAAAGTCCAGTAACAAAAATACATTTAGGAAAAAAAAAACAAAAACAAACTAGAATTTTAGTTATTTTTAAATATGTTTAATCTAATTTTATCAAAATAATGAATTACTGTTTGATACAAAGTTTCTAACAAATATCCAAAAGTATTTATTCAAAAGTAACCCTGATCAATTACAGACAACCTAACATTTCACATTCATATGAATGTCATTATTTTTTCTCCATAGAAAAATCATTGGATAAATTTCAAAATGGCTACATGCAATATCTTCCTTTACTCATAATTTTGAAATTTATTTTCAGTCTATTTATTTTTGCCAACATTTTTCTTTTTAAAGATGACAAAAGAATTTTTAAAACAAAGTAAAAAAAGAGAATCCTTACTTTTCTTGTCTCATACAATGAGATGCAGATTGATACACAGGAGATGAAGAAAATACAACAAGCATAGTAGTAGTATTGATCACAAGTCCAAAGGATAATGCTTCCAATTTGGAATATGTAGAATGGATTCAAGACCTAAATTTAAAAGATATTTAGATAATTTATTAAAAATATTTTCAGTCAAGAGATGTTCTCATTACTTTCATGGTATTTTCTTATCCTATAATTTGTGCTGGCCAGCCTGTACAGCAAATCTCTTGAGATAATCCACTCACTTCTTCAATAAGCAGCTTCCAGTAAGATTTCACTTCAATGTTTATTCTATTTCTGCCATACACCTTTAACCTGAAAGAATAGGGAAGATACTGATGTTTCTGTTTACTGCTGATACAAGTTAATTTCTATAAAGAGAGAGAGAGAGGGTTAGTGAGGAAGAACAGGTGAGAAAACAAAAGAAACAGAGAAGTGCAGTGAGAAAGGGAAAAGATACTGATGGAGATGCCTAGTAAAAGTGCAGATTTAAAAAATGTCAGAACTTCAATGCTTCATCTACAAACCACAAGTAAGTATAGGCCATCTCTACAGCATGCTTTTTATAGACCCTTGTACAAGTCTATACATAATCACCAGATAAGAGATGCATACTACCTGTTGGTCTAATTAAAGTTCCTTACAAAAAATTATGTTTGTATTATGTTGAAACCAATAACAAAGCTGTGAGAATACAAGAGAGTTATGTACCTATTAGCCTGGTCCTCAGCACTGAGACCACCAATGCTTCTGTGAATAACTGTGCAAAGAGTATTGGATGAAAGATCCCTGCAAGAGATAAATAAATAGGTATTGTACTGTATCAAGCTGCTAAAGGAGCAAGAGAAAAAGAACAGAGACAGAAAATTATCATTCGGAAGAAACAGGTAGCCTGAAAGATAAGATAAATTAAATAGCGTAAAAAATATCCTTAAATGTCTTTTAGAAAAAAAGACTAAAAAAATTGTTGCAGATGCAGGATTAATGAAATTATTGTTTCTTAAATATGAACTGTTATTTTTTCAAGTCGTTTTTGTTTTTTATTCTTTTAAACTATGGATTACTTTTAAAATTTCAAGAGCTCAAAGCATAAAATCCAATTTTGGCTGATTAAACTTAAATTTATACACACACACACACAAAAAAAAAAAAAACTATTTACTGCCACTATTTTTTTTTAGAAATACTTTCTATTTTTGAAAGATTTCTTAGTTTTCTTTAAATTGATATTTAATAAAAATAAACATCTAATATGCAAGATAACACTATTTGGCAATAATGAGAATCATTAATCATCTTTGAAATAAAGTTGTCCTCTTAACAATGAATCAGCAGTTTTTTTTTCCTTTTTTTTTAAAAAATTTAATAATTTTTTTCTAGTTTACACGTTAACATTGAATAGTTCCCAACATTAAAAAAAAAAAACATACTGTAATCTTTTAAAATCATTTAAGCTGTGGTCCCAGATATATCGAATATGATGGTGATCAAAGTATTTCAGAGCAGGTCCCTATAGAAAGGGGTGAGAAAGTGAATATATAATTTAGTAAAAAAACAGATTAAATGAAATTATCCAAATAATAAAGATATTTTTTAAAAAAATATTCCAAGATATCAATAAAACAACAAAAATATTTCAGTTATCATGCTTAACAATTAATATTTTTAGAATATTAGAAAAATTACAATAGAGTATTTTAGCACTGTTAGAATCATCCAAGTAGTTTCTTCTTTTTCAATAATTGTTGATACCACCAACACTAGGTTGTGTTTATTTAAGCACATCCTACAATCTGTGGAATAAACATCAAATAACACATTTTGTTAGAGATTTTTTTGTGCAAAATCACATTACTTCCTAAAAACTCAGTAATATTGTAAATGAAAATTTCACCACAGTTCTAATTGAACTCACTCTCTGTTTTGGGAATAAAATCAACGAAACAAATTATTCTAAAATATGGGTATTAAGAGAAAATTGGTTTCCTGTTTGCAATGTAGAGCAAATGACTATGCAAACAAAATAAATACCTTTCACAAAGTCTTATTTATTTTGGACATTCTAAACATACATAGAATTTAATTTCTTCATTTTTAAAGTCTAAACCTCTTCTACTTGCATCACCAGGTCTTCAGCCTGTATCGAGTTTTAAAAAAAAACTATTTTTAGGAACATAATAATGCTACAGGTAAACTAACTATGTTTCTGAGTGACTAACAGTGTAAAAGCACTGGTTATTCTTGATACAAATTAGGCCAGGTGTGTTGCTTAGATCTAAGGTGGTAAAAACTAGTCTGGCTCCCATTACCAACTACTGTGCTCTCAACATTTCAAGAGGAAAAAAAAACCTCATATATCAAGTGTAAAGTCATTGTGACTTAAATTTTTATTTATAGGTTACTTTCAAACATTTACTATATCAAGCAAATTTAGTTATTGCTATCCAATTATAAAGCCTCTACAATAACTTTTTAAAAAATTAGCAACAAAAAATTATTTTGATTTAGTTACCAATATCAATAAAAACCAGAAAATCCATCTATGTACTTACTTGTAATGTTATTAAATTGGCTGTATCAAGAGAGCTAGTAAAATTTTCTGGAAAAACGGTATCTTGGTAACATCCTTCCAATGGACTAAAATGCACAAACAAAAGAACATTAAAAAAAAAAGATGGCAGCAGAAACAAACGAAGTCATAGTTTAAATTTTAAAAAAAACAGTCATGTATAGTGGGCGACAGTTAGACTACTACTGAACTGCTATGGTTGAGGGCCCTCAGTTTGGCAACCATCCTGGCATGGTTTCTTCTTCACCAGCCAGTCAGGTACTTTCCTTCCAGACACTTGTTTCCTCTTACATCTAAAAATGAAGTCTGGAATGCCAGGTCCCACATGGCACAAACTGGCAACACTTCCTAGCAGACAACCATGACACAATGTTCCCTCCCAGGGTCATCTGCCAACAGTATAGTGCTGTTTTAAATTTACACAATTACGGGATGGTGAAGTTAAAAGAAAAGATCAATGAAAAATTAAACTTCTGTTCACAACTAATTGAAGAAAAAATTCAACTGTAGCATTCACCACATTTTTTTTCTACTTTTAGTTCAACAAAATTTTACTATAGAAATTTGAATGTTTTTTTTATTTATTTAAACATCTTATGTTCTTGAATGTTCTATTGCAATATTTCTGCTTATACAGGTAAAGTCAGCCTAGCTATTCTTAGTATTTATCAAATCAAAGATAATATAATGTAATAAATATTGCATTAGAACCTGATATATTTAGGTTATTCAGTCATTTGTACTAAAATTATGAAAAACTGAACATGAGCCAACAAACCAGGTTCTCTAATCTACATAAATCTGTTTAATCACTACATATAAAAAGGTAACAATTCAGTACTTTGTCTGTGTTCCTCCTTTTAATGAATAATGTTCAAAACAAGAGCATAAGAAATGTTTAAGCTTTTCAAGAACAAAGCATTTTTTCTACTTATTATCTGCCTTTTTCTTTTATTTTTTAAGGCAGAGAACACAGTTATACACTGCTTGTAACATTAATAACCAAAAAATTAGGCCCATTAAGAACAAAGTCATTAAAGCTAATGGTATCCCGAGTTTCTGCTTTAAAAAATGCCTACCACATTTACGTGCAGAGTTGCAAATATTATCATTTTAATGGTTGACAGATATTGTTAAAAAACAAATCTTCAATGTGTTTTGTTCAAAATGAAACTTAATTTTGCAAATTTAGCATATTTTACTTCTTTGTGACAAAGCCTAAGTCATCAGTCTTTGATACAATGCTCACAGTATGACAGAGGTATAGTGTGTCTGATAGTCCTCATCACAGTAGTGTGCCAGTCCACAGCTCTGAAGCAGCACATTCCACACTACTAAATCTAGCTAAATAATAGGGTCATGACCTGGGCCTGCAATATGGTGAACCACAGAAATAATTTTCATCTTCCAACAGAATGATAAGTACTACTGCCTGCCTATATGTCAAACATACAATGCCCTGCCATATTCATTTGGAAATACCCATAAAAGAATGGCATTTACATATTTTAGGTGATCATGCTTATATTGGATATCTGGGTGTACTCAGACTTTTTTTATTTCTGTTGGCTTTGCTTTAGGCCTCCTGGTAGCATTTATGTGGCTTACAGTGACTCCCACTTTCATCAAGGACTGGATCAAGAAGCCATGGAACTCATCAAACTCTAGCTGATTAGGAGAACCACAGTAAGATTGGTCGTTGCTTCAGAGATGGAGAGTAGATCCACTTACAGCAACGCTTCTTCGGCCATCCCCAGTATATTTCATTCTTCTTTAGTGATGCTTGGTTAGCTTTGAACCAAGTTCAGGAAATGTGTTGGTGAAGACAGACTGATCTCCCTTTCTGGACAGGATCACATAGGCCAACTGGTTTCACCTTCAAAAACAAGTTCTGCAAAGGTATACCTGCTTTTGATGAAGATGCTGCTAACCTGATTCTATTTTCTCCTTCATCTACCTGACAGAGAAGGCTTAGCTACAAAAGACACATCTCCCCTCTCATCACTACTCTTTTCTTGTTCAAGAGTACAGTTTTGGAAGGTTATGTTCAGGAGAAATTCCTCATCCAGCTATATTTAGTCAACTCTGGCCTCAAGCATATCCAAGCCCAGTCTTTAGGAATACAAATGAGCAAGCACCAAGCATTTTTCAAGATGTTCAGTTGAATCATCACAATATTTGAAAATAAATGGATATGATATTGATGCCATTAACACTGATGACCTTAGTAAAAAATTTCTTTGGGTTTTCAAAATGGGATGTTAAATATCAACTAGACAGATGGAATACTCATACTCTTCTGCCACAGGATTAGTGGTTACAGGTAATAGAAAAATCTTCCATCTAACTCCTATTGACACAACATAGCCATGCTTACCAAAAGAAATTTTAGCTTTCTCAGCACAGACATACACAATTTAATCCTCCTTCAAGATAAGACCTGGCCTGATAGTACTTTAATAGGGAAACACAATTGTGCTCTGTGATGTGATGTGAAGCTATGAGTTCACACTCTAGATCTTATACTACTTAGTTCTTCATTAGATGTTCCCTGACAATCAACCTGGTAAAGTACAAATACATTCAAGTTTTCTACATAGTATAACTTTTGCAAGAAAGACAAATTACAACTTAAGGTATTCCTCTTCATCAAAAGAGAGGGGCTGCATAGACCATATTTCATTATCTAGCAACTGATAGTCATTCTTCACTTTATTACAAGCTTCCTGACATGAGGCAAATATAGTTGCTTCTACCAGTTGCACAGGATGTTGTAACTACTGCAACTATTCAAAATGCTGGGAGTAATTTCCTAAACAGGTGGCCAATGACATGTCATCTGGAAGACTCTTGAAGTTAGCCATGTTCATATATAGTTTTAGCACCAAGGAATAAAGAGCATCTGCATGGCCTTTCAGAATAAGTCTCAACAAAGGGCTGGCTGTTCCTTTGGTCACTTTCTCTTCAAGCTACTACAGCCTGTGAAGTCTGCCCAAATATTTGGAATTGAGTACAGATGTTTTCTTTCAGTATGAATCAAAGTATGTTGTTGATTGGTGATGTACTAAAGTGCACCTGTAAATGACATGAATAATAATTAGATTCTTACAATATTTAACTATTCCCTCCACATTTAATTTTTCTTATTTCAATTTTTAACCACCTAATTCGATTATAGGAGGTACAGAACTTGAATTCTAGTGACTAGTTACACACATTGTTAAATATATGATTTTTGTCAACATACTATTAATGAAAACTTAAAAAGCTACTTTTGCAATAGTAATACTAAAAGATAATATACAATCTAGTCAATGTTTCTTACAGCTAGGTCTTGTAAAGATGTAAATGATAAATTTTTAGTAAATTACAACTAAAACGTACAATACATTAAATACAATTTATTTAAATGTCTTCAGGATATATATTTTTTTCTTTTTCAAGTTAACTCTCAAAATCCATTTATCATTGTTAATTTAGTTTTTAAGATACACAGATGTTTGCCATTTTTTAAAACATTTAAAACTAAACTGGATTCACAAGCAAATCAAAGCAAAGCTAACAATATTTCCATATAAAGAGCCTTACAAGAATTAATATTTTTTCATGTAAAATTTGTGTTTAACATATGTATTGGATTATACTCTTCTGAACTATAGCACCCTTTCACCCAGTGAATATTACTGCTTGTTACTTCCTAGGTTAATAGGTGTCATAATTCTGAGATCAAGTCATGGTATTCAATCAATCAATCAATCAATCACACACACTTCTAGCTTAATTGCTTTTAGAATTACAGTAACACCTACCTGCTCAATTCTTTGCTTGGTAACTGACATCACTTCTTTCTTCATAAAGGACAACATAAAATACCAGTTGTACTCCAGTAATGTGTTTGCATTTATTCTTAGAAATAGCCACAGACAAGATACATGATTCTCATTAGCTGCCATTTCCAATTTGTTTCATTTCAGTGATGTTTGGTTCTAAATAGAAGGTTTTTTTTTATCTCTGCAATCGCCATGCCTGTGCTCATATCTTTTCATTATGAATCATTTTAAATATTTTATATTTATATGGTACAGTATGTTCAGTCCTGTTTCTAACTGATTGTTTGCAAGTCAGTCTTATTACTTAAACTTTTTAATGTTTATTTACTAACAAAACTGAACTAGATCAGCCATGAGTAACAAAAGACCAAGATAGAAAGAAGACAGTAAAGAAATAAATACAAATTAAAAAGTTTAAGTAACTTATCATTCATGCGCACCACACATTCACATCCATACATATTACATCACATTATTAAACCCCCACAAAATATTAATAATAGTCTATTCCTAATTACAGTGTAGAATTATTACACGTATAATGAATTTAATTTTAAAAAAATAACAAATACTTACAGTCCATCATCAAGATGTAGATAATCCACTTTAGCAACATAGATGTGACCAAAAGGATCCTAAAGATACATGAAAAACTGCATTTTAGTTTTGTTTAGTACATCCAAAATATCTCTCTCTCTCTCACACACACACACACACACACACACGTAAACTCACCAATATTCAAAATTTCCTTCACAAATCAAATTAGTGCATACAATTGCAAGTATACAAGCATATGCCGCACTTAAAAAACCATGCATAAGCATATAAATATACAGTGAACATAATGTATATCTGTGAACTTTTGGAATATTTATTTTAAAAATAATTTTAAAAAGTGAAGAAACTTTGATGTGGAAATCATTCATACAAGCAACTTTAAAAACATTTTTTTTCCAAAATGATATAACCAGACAGATTATCCTATGATGTGATTTGCATGTACTAAAAATAATCTAGAAAACAAAATAGATATGATTTACCTTCAGCAGAACCCTGTCAGCATTAACTAAAGAACACCTGGTCTTCTTCAAGTAGATTTCCCATTCAGGTCCCCAATAGAGAAATAGGAGTATTAACCCAAGAGTGACAAAAACCAGGAAGTAAAATGCCACTTTTTTAAATGTACTGTCTCTATATCCAATACATTCCTGGAAAACAGCAAAAACATTGTCTCATGATTAGGCAAGCCTAAGCATTAAATTATCTGATGGCTACTAGCATGTAGCACTGACTTGATTTCTGGTGAGACCATAGAATAGCAAATAAATCCATGATCTTGACATGGCTGAAAATATGTATTATCTTGTAAATTGAAAAAAACTGGCTAAATGAATCAATTTAAAACCTACCCTTCCCCCCCACCAAAATCTGTTGTCAAGATCAAAGTGGTTGATAACAGATAAAGATATAGTTTAAAGCAAACTGAAATTGAAAGCAAAAAATTTATTTAGGCTTTTCCCAGCACTTCGCTATTAGAAATAATTTCTAAATGTGTTTCAGTGTCACCTGTTGATATCAAGATCAAATTAATTCTCTGGATGTACAGATATCATTTTAAAGATCTGATCTGCAAGACTTAGCCCAAGTTGCTTTTTAACACCAATTTATCACCAAATTTTGTGGATAGCATTTGATTAATTCTTTAATCCACTACACCAGAAAACAAGGAACAATCATTGAAAAAAATTTACAAATTAATTCTATCAGCAAAAATCTGAAAAAATTATTGTTACTACAGCCAAAACATTACTGATAACTTCCTGTTGTGGAATTGCTTTAAAAGACTAGTTTTGAAAGAGAATAGCAGTTACAGCAAGATTCTTCAAAATACTGAGCACGTCAGGTTGAAATCCTATGCAACTGCTATTTATTATTCTGACTGATGTTAACCTACCTCATCAAGTCAATACAAAGAAATGCAAGTGATATGATTCCAGACACAACTTCACTTGACAACTAATGGCAAGAACATTACAAATTGTATGTGAATGAGATACTTTATTTAAAAGTCACACCAAAGGCATAAAAGTAGTAATGGAAGCACGTGGAAATAACATGCAATATTGCTAACATTTCCCAAACAAAATGCTGGAGAATTCTGTGCCAATGTCAACTTTTAGTTTGTAAATGATTCTTGCTGTATAGCATCTAACAATTGAAAGATCTTTGTAAATTTTGTATCTATAGTAAGTGAATTTCAGAAAATAGAATGTAATGAACATATTTTTTAACTACATAATAGTTTAATTAAATACTGCAGCCAGAGTATGTATCAGGCTTTCTGTTGTTTGTTTTTTTTAACTTAGAGGCTGGAACATATGTCTCTTGACATTTCAAGTTATTTCACAATTTACACATGCTAATGGAAATTCAATACTTACCAATACCAAAACAATTCACTGACCCCCAATTTTTTTTTTTTTTTTTTTTTTTTACAGATGTTAAATGAAACAATTTTGGAAACAGTTCTGCACTGAAAATATACACTAATTTTTCTGTTTTTTTTTTCAATGATGAAGTATATAAATGTGATTTCCAGGCCAAATGGACAAGCAGCCATCACAATGATTCTTCTTACCAGCTGATCGTCTGTGCCCTTGTTGAAAATGGTACTGTTAACCAGCACACCACTGAACATGGACGAGCTTTCAGTAATACTACCTAGAAAATAAAATTAGTTTTTAAAAATTTACAACACTTCTTTTTAAAGAAAACAAGGAATTATTTAACTTCTATCAGACAGATTTGACCATACAGCAGATACAAGCCATTTTAGTTTCCAGCAAGACTTCCATGCTATTATTTTTATCAAATATATCTCACATCAACAAAATGGTTTGTTGAATGGGGAGGAATCTCAGTTAATTCAACAAGAAATGGAAGGGTCAGACAATCAAAAAAAAAACGTGTGGGAGAGAAAGATAAGTTGCCAGGTTTGATGCACAAGCATTAGAGAAGTGATTTGATTAATGAGATTAAAACATTAGATTTGAAACTTAAATGATTTTTACCTTAATTGCTAACAGTAGCAAAAATTTTTTAAAATACATTTTGTAAATCTGGAAGTATAGTTGGCCCCTGGAAATCATTCTTAAGTGATCAGAAAAGAGTGGGAGGTCAGTCAATGTACTTCACTATACACAATGTGAACTAAATTACTCTTTGCATAAATTATATATATTTTTTAAATACAGAAATGTAATAATTGGATATTCTTTATTTTTCTAAAAGTCATTTATTACAGTTAACAAAGTAAGGCTAGTTTTGGACACAGGAAACTAATTTTTAAATTGGCTGATAATTTCACAAGTATAATGAAACCTGATTGGTAAATGATTCCACTAATCCATAATTCTATTACCAACAATTAACTTCAACCTTTTGCTGATCAACATTGGGGGTTTGCCCCTTGACACTTGTTGAGAGTGCAAGTGATGCCAACAATTTTGGGGATAAAATGAATGCAAACAATAAGCGACTGATTAATCAAGCTTCGGTTTCAATTATTTTTCTGTTAATTTGCCAAAGAAAGCATCTGCATTTCTTAAATGACAGAAAGTTTGTCCACATGGATCTGTTAACTTATGAGTGTTTAGTTGTTTGTAGCCCTTGTAACATATCAAGACACTATGAGAGAAGTTGTCAACTACTACAGGAAAGAAATTATTAATAATTCAGTTACAAGAATGGTCCTAAAAGAGTTCAATACAGGGAAACTTTTATTAATGGACATATAATGGCTAGCCTATATATATATTTTTTAAACCAAACTGTATGATTATTCATCTTTAAAAAAAAAATATGGGCATAGCTTATGTAAAAATTAATTCCACATGAATCCTTTAGTCTGGCAAATGGATATGCCTAGGCTTTAGCACTAGTGCGTGTACAAAGTAGAGCTCCTTTATGAACCTAGGTCTCTAGTTCATGTGTTAGTAGCTCATGTACTGTTCCTTATTCTTGTCTTTATACTCTTGCTTTTGTATTATAGAAACATGATAAATAGATTCCATTTTTTTTTTTACTCCAAATGAATTTCTCTATGAAAGCAGCCATCGCATGATGGCTCAGATAAGGCCAAAAAAAAAAAAAAATGTAGCTGAACCTTAACAAAACCAATCTACAATTGTTGATTAACAAAATAGGTAAACCTTAAAAAATAGTAACCAGTCCATAAATGGGAGCTGGGCACAATGCTTTAGCCATAGTCAAAGTAGAGTGGTTATGGATAAGCTATCTCTGATGCTTTTATTGCTACTAATTAGCTACCAGATACTATTCTTAGTTTCCCAAAGTGTACATACATATCTTTGCCAACAGTTTAGGTCTAAGAAAATCAATTTTGTGTTTCTGGAAACTGACCATTTCGTATATATATTTTTTTTTTGAGGAGGAAAAAAATATTTATAGAAAGTTGTTCAGCTTCTTTTTTTTGTTTTTGTTTTTGTCCCCCCCCCCTGTAAGGATATACAACTGGAACTGATTTGTCATCCATCAGCCATGTTGTTGTTGTTGTGAAGATCCCCAAGGATTAAAAACTAAAGTTACTCATGCTTCGCGAGAATACTCAGTGACTGAAGAAGTCTGCAATACAGGACAACGAGGCGTCGGGGGGGGGAGGGAGGATTTCCCCTGGGGTATTTTAAAATATAACAGGTTTCGAAATGTAATATATCGTTTACCAGTAGAAGGGGTCAGGTTATTTTGAAGCTAGGTGTACATTTGTTGTTGTTGTTGTTTCCGCAGGGCAGTCGTGTATGGGATTTGTGTTTCGGCCGGGTTATTTAAGATCTGGCTTAGTAAAGAGGTTCGATGAGAGGTCGGGGAGCTGGGAAATTGGTAACAAGGGGTCGCTTTCCAGACCGGGTAGCATTAGATTTTAAAAAGACAACAAGAAAACTAACTCCCCCCCCCCTCCACCACCAGTCGAACCTGAAAACAAACGGCTTGCACTGACGTGTAAGAAAACTCTGTGGAGAGCAGAACTCGAGTCGCCGCTGATTCTCTTCGTCGGTTTTAAACCAAAGGAGAACGAATTTCCTTCCCCTCTGGTGGACGCACAACATGATCGTCGTTAGCAGGGCTCGAGAACCGTATAGCCAACTGGGTTCTCCGGCCCGGGGGGGCAGGAGAACCGTCTCGTCGGGATCCATCCTCAGGAGGACAGGCACCACACCCAGGCTGTAGCCACCACCACCACCACCACTCCCGGAAAAAATTTCAAACGAACGTAACCGCCATCCGCTTAGCCGTGTGCCGGGGTACCACCCCACCCGTGTTTCTATTATACTCAGCCCTGACTAACACACAGAGAGAGAGAGAGAGATGGGGGGAGAGGGAGGGAGCCGACCAACGGAGAGAGGAAGATCTATTTAAAAACATAAATAAAAAAAAAAAAACCACTCTAATCTTACTGACCTGATAGGCGGTTCATTGTAAAAGAATTTAAGCAGATCTACCATGCTCTTTAACGGTATTCCAGTCGGGGCGTTCGTATAAGCGTTACACTCATCCTCCTCGACGTGAACTAAAAATGGAGAACACTGTCGCCGACATTGTAGACGACACGTGACGCTGTGTTCGCGTCACGTGACGTGTCTGCCTTCAGGAAACCGAGGATATTAACGATAAACAAAAAAAGGTTAACAAGTCGATGTGATTTCTTATTTTTTTAAAATGTGTATTTCTTCAGCGGGTGATTATAAAATACAATTTTTTTTTTAGAAAAACATCCGCTCAAATGTTTAACTTATATACTTATATATTGTTTGAAGCAAAAACCAGATTAAAGTTACCATCAGAGGTATTTAATTTGGTACAGTTACTCTGATATGGTATACAGTAAACATTCATAATACTGACTCACAAGCAGCAAAAACAAACAAACTTATCCTTGTTTTAAGAAATTACATTTAAAACAAAGCAAATAGATCGATCTTTTTTAAAAAAAAAAAAAATTGTATATTTGTAATGCAGCAGAAGCTGTGCACCACTGATGTCGTTTGAAATACCAACTTTTTACACAGGGAAAGTAAGACAAAGGGAAGCCAAAGCCTTGAACATTTTATTTTTGTTACAACAGACTGAATTATATTCATGAAACAATACATAACAAAACGTCAGCAATTATCGTAATGAGAATATTGTGCGCGCAGTGGATCACAAATATTTACATGACTTTAAAGTAGAGCTGGACTGATTGTTTTGAGCAGTTTATGAGATGTTGAAAGGTCACCTTTTGTAATTTTTTGATGTAGGTATTCTTAAATTTAAGGGTTGAATCAAGTGGAGTATGTGGAACCCAGTTAAGCACTGAAATGTAGTCATCCATATTTTGCTTTTTTGTTTAAAATGGTGCTTCCATCTTTAAATGTAAGAGAAGAAAGATGGTAATTTTGATTTTATTCAAACACACATGCAAGTGTAAATGGGAATAAAAGACTTCACTTGGAGGCATTAAAGCTACCAATTCTTAAAAGTGGCTATGGAGTGAGGAATATGGATACAATTTCTACCATGTGCTTGACTGGGAAAAAAAAAAATACATATCTGGTAACACCAGTATCTATGGAAAGCTTTCTTATTCTTGATCAAAGCTTGGGCATCATTTTAAAGATAAAATCCAGGCCAAGTTGCAGAGCAAATGAAACAAAATGGGTCTGAAAGATGTCCACAATGTTAGATGTACCCACAGCCTATGTGGAGCTTCATGGCGATTTCTCCCATACTATAATAGAATCTGCAAGTTTATACAAAAAACTACCCAAAGTTCCATAATAAACTCAAAATCTGGGCACTAATATAAAATCAAATTTTGTGGCAAACAAATTCCATTGCAATTCCATGTTGGATATTCGTCTAAATAAAAAGTTTCTTTTATCATGATATATACAGTTGTTCAAAAACCAGTTCTAACATCACCTGTAATAAAACAATGGAGTGCCAAATTAAATTCTAAACTATTCAGGAAAAGATAACTTTTAATTTCAAAGCTTTTAATGGTTTTATTTTAAATACTAGCCTAATCTATCTTTTTTCCTGTAGAAAATAAAGTCAGTGTTTGCTAGTAAAGTACTTTTCATATTTTTAATGTATTCACATATCTGCTATATTTCCATGGAATAGTGTCAGCTCACAAGGTCTGGTTTGCCACCTCTCAGCATCTTGTTCTTTTAACAGCTCTCACAATATCAAGTCATTCTTTAAAGGGAATTTCCAGTATCATACTTTTTTTAAACATTTTACAATATTATCCAGTTTTTTTTTTTTAATATACACTTCCCAATTTATCTAACTTCCTAATGTTTGTCTTTCATAAAACAAGTTTTATTTATCATCATCATTTGTTTTTCTAACATACTACTTTAAAAATACCAACTATCCTTTCTTACACATATGGATTCTTAACTTTTCACATAAAAATTACATTTCCAGTAATCATCTCATCAAACTTTCCTAATGGTATGTTTTGTATTCAGAGAAACACTAAAGAAGTTTCCAAAGATTTATTGGCAATATTTACAAAGAATTTAAAATGTGAAAAATAATTATGTAAACAAATTTGTGCTTTTCACTGAGTTTCAATAATATGAAAACATTGATCTTCAGCAAATTTTTGGTTGTCACTTGCCCTGAAAACAAATAAAAATAATTAATAACTTAAAGAATGAAAAATTTCTGAAAGATTTGCTTGATAGGCATATATTTATTACCAAAGCAAAAAAAAACTTCTGTTCATGTCCCTTCATTGTGGACTGAACACCTAGCCTATAGTGTATAATTTTGTTGGTTGACTGATTCATGCCATTAGCAATGGCTTGGTGATGTATACATACAAAACACAGCAAAATCCTCAATCAACTATTAACTTAAAATAATTCGTTTCTTAAAATCACATCATAACAATTTAAAAATAAAAATAAAGTTGTGCTTAAGTTAACTTTTTCAGAAATCACAATAAAAACAACAAAAATACCTTTTTATTATCTAATTCCATTATTTCTTTTTCCATTTCAGCACAAGCTCGTTCAATTTCATAGTTTTTACTAACAAGACCAACCCAACTGGAGAGAGAGAGAGAGAAAATGTGTTAGTATAATAATAATTACATGGAAAAAAACTACAAAACCAAAAACACCTTAAAAGTAGAAATGCGTATTCTGTTCAAACAGAGATATAGATGACATACAGTAAAACCTCAATTTAACAGACCCCATTCAATAGACTTCAGAAGCAACAAATGCTGTCTGGTCTCGTGACAAAAGTCTGCATTAAGTTGTGCAAAAAATATTTTGCTTGGGTGCCTTTTGTGCATGAGTATGTAAACGTCTAGATTTAACACATCCCTTCCACCCTATTAGTCTGTTAAATTGAGATTTTACTTGATTTTCTTTTTTGGTCAGTTGCCATTTGTAACACTGTACACTTTTCTTTTTCTATGAGATCTTTCCTTCAACCAGCAAAATCAGTCTTTAGCGAGAAGCCAGAAATGTTTGCTTCATGTGAACTATGAGGCTAAAACTGTGTGCAAGTACTCTTGATACCAATGCAAAAAAAAAAAAAATTTCATAGATTTAAATAAAGTTAAAAGTAAATAATTTCTATTATTTTAAACTTTAAAATACACCACACAAAGGAAAAAAAGTGGCAGAAATAGTATTCACAAAGCATACACACCATATAAGCAAAAACATTTCATAATAATTAAAGAAATTTTATAGGAAAATTTAGAAAAAAGCAACTTTTTTGTGTTTTTGGATTAATGTTAAGAATATTTTGTTAGACCAAATGAGAACAGCTATAATCTGTGTTTAGCATATGTGAAAGATAATTTGTTTCAAGCAAGTTAGCTTGTAAATCATGTGTACTTTCTCATTTGGTCCAACAGCAAATTCTTAGCATATGAATCCAAACTTGAAAGGAGAATCTAACTATATAATAGTTTTAGTATTAACAGAAACAAAGACCTTTGGTTTTCTTTTTCAAAACAAAACAAATTCTATATTCAAGTTAAAACAAAGTTCCACAGAGTACATTCTGTTTACATTTGATCTTTTTTCTCTATTTACAGATCAATTTGTAACCCAACACTTTTTTTTGGCCTTCAAATACATTTTTTGATATTCTATTTAATCTTATTGTTATGACAAAGCTGAATACAAAGCCAGTGAAAGCTCAGTTTTTCCCATAACTTGTGTTGTTTTATTCCTGTTTAAAGATACTTGACTTAAGTTCTGCCATGCAGTGCATTGCCTACCTGTTTTCTAACTCTTTCAGTTTTCTACCAGCCTGTGTTTGTTCATTTTTCCTCTGCCAGTTAATTTCTTGAATCTTTTTCCTAAGAAAGACATTTTTTAAAAAAATTTCAACCAAATGTGCACCAACAACAACTTAAAATCAGCTCTGGCACTTCTGTTCACTTACACCTTTAATTTTACAAATGTTACAGCAGAATGAGAGTTCAGAACTTAAAAGTACTCTCACTAAATGTATTTTTCAGCTAAGAAGCCACTTAGTCTTCATATTTCTGCTCATAATCCAATAGAGTTGTTCATAAATACTGTAATGCATTATCTTCTGTAACCACTCGTATGTATTTGTTTTTGGTTTTTTGTTAAAAGTCAAACTATTTTCTTTAAAACTTGATATAAATAAATTACTCTTTTTTCTAACTCATGACTGCTAAGATCAAGCAACAGTTACCATATTTTAAAAAAAGGTACAAATGTTCCTCTAAAGCAAAAATTTAACAAACGAAATTACAAATATTTTCAAGAAACCTCATTAGTTCTGAGAAATCATATGACTTCAGCATTACCTTACTCAATAGCAAGATAATTGAAAAAAGAATTTTATTATACTATTGTCAGCTAATAGAAAACACAACATATGGTCTACATTTTAAGACATTTCTGATTGTAATTAGTAAAGTATTTCTTGGTGCTATGACTGTTGTATACATTGCACGAAGTAGCTTGAATATTTATTCATGATAAGAAACAATATCTACAACCAAGATAAATAAGTTTTAATTGCTGATTTTGTCATTGGTGTTTATATATAGTTACTTCTTGACCTGAATTTGCACTTCAAAATTCATATTATTATTGGAATTTAGTAGTTTTTGCTATCCTAGTGCTAACTTTCTCTATTAGATGTTATTCTGGACCAGTTTTAATACCCTACTGGCTGGTCTCCCATACCCACCTCAAGTCTTGTATGTGTTTCTGTGCTTGTTCTACCATTTGAACTAAGACAGAGTTATAAATTTTCCATGTGTTAGCTCCATACTCAGACATTAATTCAAGGTTTAAGATTCTGTAAAAAAAAAAAAAAAAAATAAATAAAACTATTTGGATTCAAAACTTTATAATATTGTTTTAACTTATTTTATATTTCACAACCATCGTTATGTCGTTGTTTGGAAGATAACATGCATAAGAGAGCTACTGTGAAAGTAGTGGACACACAAGTAAATATAATTAAGCAATTCATCCAAATAAAATCAACAATAACATATTTGAAGTAAATGATACATGCAATACCTAAAATCTTTCAAACAATGACTATACCTAGCTAGAAAAGTTGTTGAAAGGTCATTCATTTTTTTTCAATGCTTAAGTAAATACTATTTTCTCGAAACCAAGCTGATTTGGAGTGCAAGTCAAAGCCTAATTTATGGATCGTCATTGAAATTGCTTTAATAAAAAATTATTAAATTAAAAAGTGTTATTTTTTTCATTTGAAACAGGCTACAGAAATTATTGCCAGGAATGCTTGCTGAATGGATGAGCAATTCAATGTTAATGTACTCATGAAGCATGCAAAATTACCCAATCAACAACAGCTGCAAGCATGCTCAACAATTACATTGTTAGGCAAAGGATAGATAGAAAGTCACACAATTCATACACAGCAGCTTTTAAGCTGGAAGTTGTTAAGTTCACTGAAGAAAATGGTGGTAATATGGCCAAGCACAGGAGATATGGTATCAGAAAGAAATGAGTTAGGGACCAGCATAAAGCAAAGGATATATTATGGACTATGAAGAAAACTGAGGAGGAAAAATTGCAGTTAGGTAGAACATTGAAGATAGTTTAGAAGAGTATACGCTAACCAAATGTGTCATGTGTTGTGGACTTAGTACTGTACAGCTGAGACTAAAGGCCAAACAAATCACAACTAATGATTGCTGTGTCTATATTTCACCCCATTTTTTGTTGGTGTACAGTATTTACCATGGTATTTTCCCTGAAGGTACGTACCATATCATCCAATTAGAGAACAGCTAAGTGTGTTGACCTCCATGTTGGCTTAGTTGTGAACCCCAAATGTCTGACAACTTGAAACTGAGCTAAATATCAATCAATTCATGCTATCAAAAATGAGTCAAGCAGTGACTAAAAACAGATACCTGGCTTTCAATACCAGAATCAATAATAACACTTGCAGTTTGTTTCAAATATCTCTCTATGATTACAGACATGTTGAAAAACTATTTCACCATGCCATTTATCCAAAAGATCATTCCACATAGTAGTTCAATGATATGCACAAACAGCTTATTAATATTCATGAGCCTAGTAGTACTGTAGACAGCAATGTGACACGATAGTGTTATGAAGAATTGGACATATTGTTCTGACTGGTTAAATGTTTGGCTAACTACCATAGTTGATCTAGCCTCATCTTATACCCCAAAATGAATTATCTATGAATAAAGGAGAAAATATTGGAAAAATTAGCCAATTCAACTTATACTCTACATTGACTTATAAGCCAAAAACATGTTAAGCCTGTTATTAATTTGATTTAATAAGAGTTTTTCTGAAGTGAGCACATTTCTTGAGATTATGGAAAAGTTAAATGTTAAGTATACAGATGAATCAACAATTACTGTCACTGCACTATTCTTGTGTAATGAGAAAAATGTCAAAATGTGTTAGTATGGACATTCAGCAGGTGACTATAGGGTTATATAGGAATCAGGTGTCAAGAAATTCATAAGGAAAAAATCTATATGTAGAAACCATAAGTTAGTTAACCAAAATAGTACAAACATAATAAAACACATTAGAATCTTATAAAAACAACCATATACATACATGAGTTATTTTAATCTACACAGCATTATTTCCTAAAGTAAATGTTCAAAATGATTGCCTCCCTGATTTATACAGAGTTCATAGTGATGCATCACAGAATGACAGATTCTTTCACACAAGGATTCATCATGATTTTTAAATTCCTCTTGAATGTTTTCAATGTATTAATAAATCCATCAGTATCAAATCTAGGAGATATGTGGCCATTCTATGAATTCCCTGCAGCCAGTCCATTTTAATGGAAATATCCCATTCAAAAAATCCTGATATTTCATCAATAATGTGTCAGTGTCCATTCCTGCTGCCAAATTCTAAATGCAAATTACTCATGGTTTGGGGCATATCAGCAACTTTATATAAAAATGAGTGCACCTTAAGCTAGCTTATTGAACTTACTTATAAACCAACGTGTGTGTGTGTGTGCACATGTGCATGCGCATGGAAATTTGTTTTATATTTACATATAAAACAAATGTATCTCACTACTGTTTAGATTCATCAACTTTTTGCGGCATTTGAAAATGTTTTAAATTCATTATTTGTAATCTATTATTCTAAATTTGTGAAAACCCCTCAATAGCATTTTTTTTGTAAAGTTCAATATAAACCAAATACAATTTATTATAATACTTCCTTGCCTAATAGTACAATACACATAATACAATTATACATCATACACATTTTTAAAAAAACAGCAACAAGAAATTTTATACTTCTAAATTTTGTTAAATATTTATGTAACAATTTTTTTTTTTCAAAACAAGACTATCATCTTCCTTTTGATTGCCACAATAAACAGTATTTACCTCAGAGCCTGGTGTTCCAACTGAGCTTGAGAATTTTCCACACATTCATTCCATGCAGATATATCAGTCATTTTTCCTGGAGGTGGCTGAGGCAACTCATATCTACGATAACAGGTAGTTATTTGATATTAGTATTAAAACAAATTATGAATGGTAACAAATTCTTTTGCAATTGCTCCAAAAAAATGGCAGCTTGAAATCATACTTTAACAAGGTCAAGTCAATGACTTCTCTACTACAAGATACTAGTTCTTTTTCTTAAAATGTCTTGATTCTAATTTTTAGAAGTAGAGAGAAAAATTTTTAAATATGAAACAGTATTAAGACAGTTCTACAACCTTCCTGCATAGTGTTCATTTGTCTGGCCTTAAAATATACTACTTGCTTTTGTTCCATATGAAAGTGTTTGTTTGTTTAATATCCAAGGTAGATGACAAAGTAAAATTTCTTTTTTTTTTGTTAGTGAATTGTCATCCTTATGTCAAGCTGTTTTATAGCCATACTAATAGTTGTCATCCGATTTTAGATAAAAGACACTAGATAAATAATTAAAACTCAACATGACAACTCTCAATCTCTGAGCTATTTCACTCTGTCGTAGCCTCCTCTCCTGAATAATTCATCAGCTTAGATATTTAAAAACATTCTTGTTCATTTAGTAATTTCACAACAGATCTCCTACACAAGGTAAAAATAAACAATTTAAACCAAATTTTAAAAAGCAAAGTTAAAATAAACATAAAATAGCTTTTAAAATTTCAAACTTTCATTAAAAATAGCAAATTCAAAACAAATTAAATTATAATTTTACACATTCCTTTGCAGTGATTAATAGCAGAAAAATACAAGTCTTGACTAAAAACTGAAAATAAACTATAACAACCTGAATGTGCAAAAATGATAAGTAATGGAGTAATCACCTACATTAAATAGTCTCCTTTATCATTCACTCACTCTTAATTACACTTCAAACACCAAGAGACAACCATCATTATTTCAAGTCCAAACTCTCATCTTTTCCTTTGAAAAAAAAATTCGGACTCATTCATCATCTTTAAACAGCAGTAAAATACACATATTGTAAGATAGTTACTTACATTTTTATTATATTAAAAATCGTATATCACATTCAACAAAAATTGACAAATCAGAATGCAGCTTTAAATTTCCTACAAGACAATTTTCAATTTTACAAAATAGGTTTTTTCTGTTTGATTTTTCAAATTTTTGCTGTTCCCACCATTTTCCATGTCTAAAAATAAACTACAATTGTCAACAATAAAAAAAATCTAAATTGATAAACCATATAAAATGTTTTAAACCTAACTGTTCATCGCTTTACAGCTTGTAAAGCTGACAAGATTGTTATCTACCAGTTCAATTAAATAACAATGTCATAAAATTTTCTCTATGGATCCTTATTATTTCTACACTACAGTAAGTCTTTTTGCTAATAAGAATAACTGCTTCAGTTAATTTAATCTGCTGAAAACTTGTGCAAGTTATTTATTAATTAATTTTCATAAAATAAATTATATCACACTCTTTGCACGCGAGTAACGTGTGAAAGTGTAACATTTTTTAAATGAAATTGTTAAAACTGTAACAAAAGAGAATCTAATACAGTGATTTTCTACTCAAATTGCAATTTTATTTAGAAATTTTAAAATTAAAAAGCATTCTATTTAGTTCTGTCCTGTATTTTTTGTTGTTTTTAACACAGAAAATCTTTTTAAGCATTTAATTATAAATTATTTTCGTTGAGTAATGGAAAAAAATTGAAAACAATTTATTGTATCAAGTACCATTTTAAAATAGAAAAACATGGGTTGACTTATCAGCACTAGTATGCACTGTATCCACCTACTTTGGATGTTTATAAATTTTAATAGCTTTGCTACACAAGCAAGACATACCTCTTCATACTCATCATCTCCATTGGAAGCCTGGCTTGTAATCTTTCAAATTCCACTTTCATTGCCTCAGTCTGAACGAAAAGCAGCAAAAACATGCATATATGTACACAATAAATTCAGAATTTAGAAAGAGTTTCCTTTTAAGGTATCCTAATTTACAAAAAAGGTGAGCAGACTCGATTAGAGTGAGGATTTTTGTCTTTAGATAGAGAGAGAAATGGAGGAAAAAGACAAACCAGAGACTTCTCTCTCTACTGCCAAAAAAAAAACAGTGCATTAGACATCCAAAAAATGCATCCTAGATTCTCTTTTTTTCAACTTTTGTTTGTTTGCCTTTTAGGAAACCTTAGAAATACCATTTAAAATTAAAGAGTTCGTTTTAATTAAAAATACAAAAAATTTTAAAGCAATTTTAAACTTTTAAATATTTCAATTCTTAGGGTCATATTTCTAACTATTATTAAAATACGTGTGGAGATGCACATAGGCTTCAACAACAAGTCAAAATTATGAATTGTCCGACAATACAGTTCTACAAAGGAATACTTCGAAAGCATTGTAGTTGGGAGGCGGCAAATGATCCAAGTAATTTTTGGTCGGTCTGTATCTCCTGGTTTCTTCTTCCACTAATGCTAGTGCCTGGAAAAAACAACAACAACAACAACAAACATTTTAATTTAGCATGGATTAAGTTAATCGGTAAAATACATTTACAAAAAATGGATTAAATTATGTCTAAGACCTTCTAATGATTTAGCAAAACCCCCGGACCGACAGAGCGTTTTAACAATGGCAGGGTCGCTCGCCTGTGAATCGCTCGTATTAGATCGTTTCCAGCAAGCGTGCACGGTCTCGTTTAATAACCCTTTTTTTAACTTCCAAGGACAATAATTCCCTATTTTAAAAGACGGGACGGAGTGGTACTTACAGCATCGCGAACACCGGGCTCGTCGTACCCTTTGTCGTAGTAAGGCAGAGCGTCAACAAGAACTTCCCCGGCCATTTTTTTTTTTTTTTTTAAATAAACTTGCGCTCGCAGCGACGCATCGCGGACGTCAGGCGAAAGAAGGGCACAGAAAGCACTGGGTTTTTGTCCTGATAATAAACGGATACATCAACATTAACAATATAAAAACCAGTTGTTTTGTCATCTTTTGTTGTTTGAGTGTTTCTGTTTTTATTTGCTTTGGCGATAAAAGTAAACGTTTTTGTTTTGTTTGTTTTTTTTTAAAATTTAATTCCTTAATATTGGAAACAAATTTAAATAAAACAATCATCAAAGGATTGTAAGATTTATCTCAAATGCTTCATCATGAATTCCCGTCGTAACCTCATCATTTAATGGCTTCCAGGAAGACATTATAGAAGGTAACTAGAGGTAAATTTTCAAATATTAAAAACAGATTTAAAAATATATTCATATATATATGATATTGTCTGTCAACCTATTTGTCAGTTTACCCTCCTGTTGATCTGTTTTGATGTGAAAATATAAGAAATTGTTTAATTACAATGACAGGTTAAACATTTCTACTATTAACTACAGGTAAAAATGTATATTATCCAAGCTTTGTTAACGCGTTATTTCATAACTTTTTTCCAACAGAAACCGAATATAATTTAATTTAGTTGCTGTTTTTGTGATGCATCCTTTGGAAAATAATGAACATTGATAATACTGGTCAACAGAATTTTTGCTGACTTATATCTGAGACTGTTTCTGACTAATTTGGGGGTGCCGAACTCAAATATCACATTGGTTTCTGCCTATCTCTACAGCATACCCCCATTTTTGATCAACCACCATAAAAAAGTACCCGATTACAATGGTTTCCACAATCACCTCAATCCTATTCTTATCATTTTATTTAGAATACCATTCCAACATACAATACCATGAATCAGTTTTGAGATTAACAAATATATTGGTTAACTATGACATATCAGGTCAAAATACTGAAATAGAATAATATATAAATCGATGCTAGAATTGAATGAATTTTAGTCAAAAATGGGCACAAAGTAATCCAGAAAATTGTTATCATTTCATTTAGAATACCGTACAAACAAAACAATGACAGACATGGGTTTATTTACATTAACTGATATCAGTAAATGACACATTCTTCCTTCATGGATTATATTTTCATTTGTAGGCTTTTCTGGAGTGCTTCAATTCCAGACAGTCTTTTAATACTCCAACAGTAGTCGGCCATCATGTGAGTATCCCACCTTCCTTGGTATTGCTCCTCCATAGCTTTTACATTTTGATGGAACCTTTCACCTTGCTCATCACTTATGTCACCTAGATTTTCAGGAAATTTATCAAGATGACTGTTGAGGAAATGAACCTTTATGCTCATGTTGCAACCCAGATGATGAAAATTCTTAAGCAATTTTTGAATGAGATCTTTGTAATTTTCAGCTTTTTTGTTTCCCAAGAAATTTCTCACAACAGCCATGAAAGAATTCCTTGCTCTTTCCTCCACAGCATTCATGGAGCTTGTGGAATGTTGATCTCTCATCAGTTTTCTGATTTGTGGCCCATCAAACACAACAGCTTTTATTTTTTCATAACTGAGGCTAGGAAATGTTGGACATATGTACTTAAAACAGTCACCTTCTATGTTCAGAGCTTTAGCATACTGCTTCATAAGACCCAGTTTGATGTGGAGAGGAGGCAAGATAATTTTTACCTGATCTACTAGTGGTTGGTTTTGATATTTGGTTCTCCAACATCTAAGCATGTTCTCACCGGCCAGTTCTTCTGAGTCCAATGCTTGTCCTTAGCTCTGCTATTCCACAGGCACAAGAAACATGGATATTTCGTGTATCCTCCTTGTTAACCAAGTAAAAAGTTAACCATTTTAAGATCCTGTAGAACAAAAACTTGACGTGATAGGCAAAAACCGATTTTATTTTTGAGATCAGCGCCCCAAAATTAGTTAAAGACAAGAGTCAGATCTTAGTCAGCAAAAATAAAGTGAAAAAATGTTGGCCAGTATAATAGATGTTATCATATTTGCTCAGATTTTTCCAAGTTCGGGTTGCTGGATATAAAATTATTTTTTTCATCTGTAGTACATAATCATAGATTTTTGTTCATATGATGAAAACCTCCAAGAAAAACAGTTATTTGTTACCATATCAACCAAGGCTGCTGTAAACACAATGCTTTGAATAAAAAAATAATAGCATGGATAATTGAACAGTATCGATAATAATAGTGATAAAAAAAGAAAATCATAAGTAATGAAGTTTTTTTGTCATTTCCTAGTAAAATACTCCAAAAAACTGCTGCTTTTTTTTTCTGTATCCTGAGTACACCGGTGTCATCAAATATACCAAGAAAAGCTATTATAACATTTTAGTTCATGTAACCTTTTCTTACAGATAGCAGAAAACTTGCTGTATTAAAACACCTCTTTAGAAATCATATTGGTGAGACATAGATGAATTTGGCAAGTAGAATAGTTGTAGATTGGGTGAATACTTTTCAAAAAATTTTAAATGTGTACTGTAGCTGTTCTGAAATGAAACAACTTTGTTTGTTGAGACATTCTCCCTCGACTTTATAATAATCAACTTTATTTATAAATTAGAATTAAAGAATTCTCAAACTGTATGCTGCCAGTCAGCCACATTTAGCTGACAGCCTAACAAGACCAATAGAATTTTAAAATAAAAGATATAAACAAAATGCAGTAAAAATATAAAATATGCCAAAAGAAATTCCACACATTTAATCTAATTTTAATTATTTTTTAAGTGAAAAGATTAACAGGATATTTTATGCTCTAAATTGTCAAACTTTTTTTAAAGAGTAGAAATAAATTGTGAAAATGTTTATTCAATATTTCAGTAAACGTGTGAAAGGAATTTTTAAAATTCAGTAAGTTACTGTTGTGTCGTGAGTTCGATCCCCAGTGGGGTTGGAGGTGCATGTTGCTGATGAGGGCCAAAAAGTCTGAAACAGCTGTACAGCCATCCTCTGGATGCTGACATTCACCTTGACTTTTGACCTGGAAAGGGATGGGCTCTGTCAGGTTGTAAAAATGCCCTAGACTGCACCTCTGGAAAGTGAAGTCAGTGCCGGATTTAGACTTGGAGAGGCCTTAAGCTATATAAAGCTTGGAGGCCCCTTGTTAGAAAATTACACCAGAAGGTCTCACAAAAATTGAAAACATATATGCCTTTTAATTATTTAATAGCAAGGCATTTAAAGTGAAAAATACAAATTATTTTCAAATGAATGCACTTACTGATTACATATTTATCATTTGGTTGGCTTCATCTCTATCATAGATTATAATATAGTTTACCCTGGAAACAATACTTAACTGTAATTTTTAAAATAATGTTAACATACATTAATATATATATACAAAATGCTGACAAAATAAGTAATCAGGATCGCTTTTATCAATATAAGTAATAATGTGAACTTGTTTGCAAAATCAGAAAAATGATATCAGATACAACTTAAGTCCTCAAATGGTATGCTATGCAGCTTATCGCTTTCCATGCACATGATACTAAGTGCAGACAGTTTTTTCTTGTTTTTCTTGAGACATGGTTGCTCTCAGTTCATTTTTGATTCTCTTTAGTTGTGAAAATGACCTTTCTCCTGAACAATTTGTTACCATTAGACATAATAGTCGTAATACTGCTCCACATTAGGGAACATTAGATGAATAAAACATCATAAGACAACTAAACATAATTATACATTATTATTAAACTTAAATTATGCAATGATTGAATTAACTGAACAAAATTATAGTATAAAATATAAGGTTATAGCCTATAGGTTTACAAGTATATTTACTATGCTAAACTCAGAAACAGTTCCTTCAGTATACCTTTTAAATAAATTTATAAGTAAATAAAGTATAATAAAACATATCATGAATGAAAAGCTTACCCTGCAAAAATTGATGTAAAATATTCTATATGGCAATGCTATTATGACATGTTCCATCTTGGGAACACCATATAAATAAATGTAACTATAATAAAACATTAATATTTTAGATTTTCTTGCTATCTATTCAAATAGCATTATAAAAGAAAGCCAGACACTAAACTTAATTATTTAACTTAATTAGTAAAATAAATATATGGAAATAAACTTATGTTGTTGTTTTCACGGCCACAGCAAAATGTATACTAATATTATGTACAACAATATAAAGATAGAGAAGGTTCATGTTCTCAGTATTTCTATACATCTCTGCCAGACAATGCATAGTGTTCCCGATCTGCTCACACTGACAATTAAATTACATTTAAAAATATAGATGTTTCTGAAATGGAACACTGCTGCAGAAAGGGTTAACGATGATTTTTCATCATGGTGGTTTCCCATGCCAAGGTAACAGTTCTTTAGGCCTCATTCACAAATTTTTACATGCCTTCTCACATTTTTTGAGGCCCTAAGTTGCAGCTTGTTTAGCTTATGCTTAAATCCGGCACTGAGTGACGTTACTGTTGGTTAAATATTTGTAAACTAAATGTTAATTTTGAGTTAGTCCATATTTTAAATTTGATGTAAGTATTCATTCTTTGCAAAATCTGAGTTGGCTGCTGTAAATAAATAAATATACTAGAGCCTCTTTTTAAATCCGTCTAGCACCAAACATAGATTTAATTTGTTCTTGCTTAAAAATGAAAAAAAAAAACAGGGTATATAGAATTAAAACTGTCTTTCAGCAGCTAACAGAAGAGCTTCCATCATCACGAGATAACCTGATGGGATTAGAGGTCCTGTGAAACAGGCTACACATAAGTAGTGTGAAGAAATGAACTTTTACCTCAGAAAAAGGAGACCATTGTAGTGACTAATTTAGTGAGGACTGTTTTTTAAATATGTCATGATCATGAAACTAAAACATGAAAGCAAACAACAAGCAGTTTTCTTTTTCCATGAACATGTTTATTTTTATGTTCAGAAATTTACACTTGGTGGCAAGTGAAAAAAATGAATATGAAATAAAATAAATGAAATACAAAATAGTGCCATATTATTGTGTATGAACACATCAACATTCACTACTAATTTCCTATATTGTATGAGAATAATTTTGAATGAATTTTCTTCCTTTTCTTAAATAAATCTTGCTGCATTGAGTAAGAAAAGAGGGGTAAATTCATGCCAGACTTAGGAAATCTTAATTCACGATATCTGCCATAACCTATTCCCCTGGTTTATACTTTACAAGTAGGCAGGGAGTATACTGCTTGATGGTAGGAGCCTAACAATTATTTCCCATCTCACATAAGAGGAAAAGAAAAGGGGGGAGGGTTTCTTGAGAGGGCTGCTCCTTTCTGTGCTCGTATTTTAGGATAACTAATATTATTTACCACTGAAGTGTAGACGAGAATTTATCTGGGTTAATCTTTGGAAGAAGATTCAACCACTGCTATGGTCTGCCAGTTTAAGCTTCCCCAGTAAGTGCTAGTTCCTTTCCAACCTGGCTGAGATTAACAGTTTAAAAAGCGAATTTGCTTTCACTCACAAAACTCTTCCTCATCCTCCATAAAGCAACAACTAGAGAAAATAATAGAATTCCACTGATCAGAAAGGCCAAAAAAACAAGGACAATCCATCAAAATTTCTTCTTTGGGTAATAACAAATGTCTGTCTTGGGTGAACAAAGTTTAACTTGACTATTTAAGTTACAAGCATAGAGTTTAACGGACTGGCATCCTAAGTAAAAAATAGTTTGTCTGGTTTTCTTCCAGAAACAGAGTTAATATTGCACGATGAGATGGTGTTCATAATTTAAAAAAAACTATTACCAAAGACAAAAAATTCGTATCAACTTTTCTTTTTAGATCAGCTGCTATGCAATCCATATGAAATGTTGGTACCTGGATATATTTGTAAACTGAAAGTTAAATTTTTTAAAAGTAATTTTAAAAATAAATAAATACATACAATTTTCTCCATTAGAATACTATCAAGTGTAAAGACTGAAGATTACCAGATATTACTAATAGTAAAAATTAGCTAAAATAAACAACAGACATAAACAAAAATTACTAAAAATAAATACATACTTTTTCATTTGTCTGTTCTTCATTATTAACAGGATTTTCACATATTCAAACTGTTTACAATGTTGAGCAATCTGTACATGTAAAATTGCACTGTATATGTAATTTATATTGTTTATAAAAATCACTAACTGCACATAGGTATAGTATATCTAGTATGCTTGTTATTTACACTTGTATTCCAATTTTTTTTTCTTAAAGAAACTATGTAATGTTTAAGATTTGATATATACTCTTGAACAACTTTATTACCAATTCCTTCCAGGTCTGAATTCTAATAAAATTTTTTTGTGCATATTCTAAAATAAAGTAAACAAAAATATTTGTGTAAGATAATTCATACATTTTAGTTTTCTGATTCATCACAACCAAGATTTTTAATAAAACTATTTATAGTGAACTGAAATAATCATTAATGATGTTTGTAAAATATTGAATGTAAATTAGGTAGAGGATTAAGATAAATACCATAACACTTAAAATTTTGAAGTTCAATAAAAATCAGTGGTATGGAAATAATCAAAATTAAAATAATCATGGGATAACATCAAAAAATATAAAAACAGTCAAGCTTTTACAAATCTAGAATAAATATATATCAACAACCTAAACAATCACCAACAATAACAAGTAAATAAACAGCAATATATACCTTTAGGAATGCTGAAAATAATTTATATGAATACAAACTGAGTTGTGTACAGAATAAATACAATAAAAATCACACAGCCAAGAAAATATTTTAGCAATGCAAGAAAAACATATCAATAAATATTTAAAAAATAACTTCCTTAATACATTCAGAAGGCTACAAATTGATCAATATAAAAAATTTTTCAACACAACTAGTTTATTTGCTTTATACTAATAGATATTGTAAAATTTCTCAACCAATGGCTCATAAGGTAGTATGGTAATGCCATGCACTACCATCATAGATATCGATACATAGTTCAAATTAAGTAGGGGACAGGAATCCTTGTTTCAAAGAGAACAGATTAGCAATCTAACCATCTGATTATCCAGGTTCCACAAATTATGTACAGCAGACAATAACCAGATGGTCAAATTCTAACAGAAATACAGTGGCTAGAAGAATAAAATCTGACCAGATATTATTCTGCTGGAGAAAAAGCAATCTCCAATCCTTGTAAAATAAATTAGTCTCAGAGATAATATGTATACGCTAATGTCAGACTACAAACAGTTCATCTACACTCATTGTAAAACTACATTTCAAAAAAAAAACCACCAGGCATAAAACTAGTGTTCACAGGTGTTCTGTTGTTTGAAAGCTGCTCTATATTGTGCATACTTCATGTCTGACTCAGACAAACTTGACAATCTTTGGTTGTTGATGAATGCAACCTCAGCTTCTCTTTGGAATCAGCAAAGCCAGAACTAGCATCAGCACAAAAACTGTGCTGAGTGGGTAAACTTGTTCTGAAGATCCAAACACCTTGGGGTCAAAGTTGAAACAGTTACTCTTGCCCTCCACAACCTCAAAGTTTTGTGCTTTGCAAAAAGAAGATCCATTGGAGTAAACACTCCCTACAAAATAAAACAACAACAATATAAAGTAGAGGGGTGGAGAAAAGGGAATCTTGTGGATAAGATGTTTATATCACTACAATCACATTTAAAGAAAAAAGCTGTCTATACAGAAGCAACTAAATATGATAGCATTCTTATTTCTGATTACTAACTTTCTTTTTTGTCAACATGATACATGAGAGTAAAAAAAATGTGCATGAAATTAGTGCTAACTTTTTTTCAACAATTCTTTAAAAGAATTGCAAGTTTGTATGTGTGTGCACACGTTTGCACTAGGTTTCAAATGAAAAGCTTAAAAAAGGCTTAGAATGTCTCGCTTACCAATTTTCTTTCCTTCATATGATGCTGCCTGGCAATCATCATGAACCAGTTTACAGAACTCTGAGCAGACAGACAGCTTTCTAAAGTTAAAAAAATGTTCATAGAGCATTGAAGTCATACAAGATTCTGTTGTCAAAGAAAGAAATAAGTAAGATAGTATTTACATACTCTCTCTCATGCTTTGGTGAATCCAGTTAATATACACATACTGATAAAAACAGATAAATAAGCTAGTATTTTTATTTATCAAAGTATTTTGTTATATTATACACACTTAAAATCTACTACACTATAGAGTCAATTTGCAAACAAAAAATGGTGTATCTACAGGCACTAAGAATATGACAAGAGAGGGAAAAAGTATTAAAATCCACATGATAAATAGTAAAGTGTAATTTTTAAAATTATTTTGTTATTATCTTTTCTACCCCTAGGTCTGAAAATATGGCAGTTTCAAGACATTATGGGTAACTAAATTTTCCATAATTAGGAAAAAAACAAAAAAACAAGTTTTTTTTATTAAAAATAATTAATAAAAGCACAAGCAGTTTTGTTTTTCTTTTCTTTCCAAACAGAAAGAAAACCAGATTTAAATGCTAGCTTCCTTTTTTCAACCACAACTTCCTGTCTACCTCTTCATGTTTGGGACATCAATTAAACATCAAGCAGACTGAGGATGGTACAATTCATTCAGAATAACTACATCCCTGTAATTATCAAAGTACAAAGATCACAGTGACTACTAAAGGAAGTGGTGGTGCTTTGTTTACTTTGTTTCCTTTTAGTAGAACACATTTATTTTATCATATTTAAAGAACTGGGGTAAAAACAAATGGCTTTATTTCAAGCATAACATTCCATTCATCATAAATAATATCAGAATTTTTCTTACGAGTCCCACATTTTGATTTCAAACCAACAAGCATTTTCTTATAGATTTTACTGGTTTATAGTACATGCATTTTCTAGCTCCAAATTTACTCTATTCAGTAGGACTTGGAAAATATGCTTTGAAATTCAACACTTTGTTAAGCTTTGTAAACTATACAGTAAAACTCATCTAAATACTTTTTATTTATCCTAAGAAAGCTGAACACAAAATATAACTTTTACAACTTTATTTTAGTTATATGAAATATATTTTAATAAGCAAAACAAAAAAAAATCCAAAAAATAAATAAATAAAACAAATGTAGAATGTAATTCTGTGTATTCAACTGCTCAGTAAAACAACAATAATAATAACAGCATTTCTTTGTTTTGTCTGAATGTTGCTGCTGACATTTCTCATTATAGTTTCATCAAGAGATTTTCTTCTCAGATTCAGCATTAATGGTTAAGCTCTGAAAGTGTTAACTTAACTTGGATTTTTTGTTACTCTTTTTTTAAAGTATGTTCTATCCCTCTGCATATCTACAATCCATTTTCAGAATAAACCAATCCACCAATTAAGCACATGACATCAATAAATATCTCACCCACAAATGGCCATTAGTCAAAAGGAAACAGTGCAAAAATTAGTCAGCCATAAGAACCTGGAAAGTCAAATGCCTGCTTTAGAAACTGCAAACAGGAGAAAAGTGAGAAGCTGTATTATTTTTAAATCTTAAAATGTTTTAACAAATTTGAAAGCTAAAGAGACAAAAAACAACATTAAAAATCATAATACTATATTTTAAAAAAAGAAGAAAAACATTAAATTTTACAACTCCTGTCTAAGTATTTTAAACTTCTTATCGACTGGTTATTTAATATCACTTGATGAACCCAGATCATACTCATTTTTCTAAAGCATGTGTTTAATGTTTTTCTTTTGTTTCATTTTTTTTCAAAATCCATGTCCTGACTGACTTCAGGGTAAGTGAACTAGAAAGTGAAGGTGTGAGGTATCAGCCTTGGTGAAGAGAGGAGCTATTTAACAGTGTCAAAGCCCTCAAAACATCCATAAGAAATCAGTAAATCCATACAAAAACTCTGTTTAGCTGTGGGAGAAAGCCCATTTGAATGGACAAGTTAAAAAAAGGGAGAAGAAATCAAGTTGCAGGAAGTCACCAAACCTGGTGCAGCAAGCCACCATGCTATACAATTTTTTTTTTAAAAAAAAATATTTGTTCACCAAAAACCCTGTAAATAAAACTAGCAATACAAGGTTCAGAGGAGACTAGTTTTTTTTAAAACTTGCAGCTCTGTTGTGGACTGAGGCAACATAGCCAATGCTTAAATAATAGAGCAAAGTAATGAGTCAGCCCACTAAGCTAATGAGAAATCTGCTTAAACTTAGCACATAGCAGCAGCTTTCCTTGGTCAGTGCTGATCTGAGTCTTACATTACGCTAATTGTGATTTTACTTGGCTGATTTAAATATATATATATGTACACATACATGCACACATGCAGTAATGCCAAGAAGGAAGAGAGTAGCCATTGCAGATCACCCAAGAGATTCAGAGGCAAATATTTTAAAAAGATATTTGATAAACGAATACATTTTGTATTTTTATTCTCTCCAGTAAAGCATATAACATAAGACCAGTAGAAAGGAACATTAAAAACTCAAGGCTAGGCCTACATTTTTTTAGTCTATCTTGAGGTCCAAATCAGCTACAGGTGGCCTTGCATGTACTCTGTTTACATTTTTCTACAAAATTTAAAACTGAACCAGATGATTGATTGAAACTATAGAATTAAAAAAAAAATGTATTTAGCCATTTGCTATAGCTCTCTTAGCAGCTGGGCACCCATTCTTACACAGGTGGATGAAACTGACCATACTCCAGTGTGTAAGTAATTTCTGAGACCAATTTTGGAGTGTGCACAAATTACGTAAAAGGATATCAAAAGCTTGGAGATAATTCAGAGGTGATTTCTAGAATGATTAGAACCAAACATAACTTTTGTTGTAAAGAGCAACTTCAATTGCCAAGTTTAGCCTGCAGATGTTTCTATGGAGATATAATTAAAATGTTCCAATTTTTTTTCTTGTAAAGAATACATTCAATTAGATACATTTAAAAAAATATTAGTGAAACATCATATACACTATAAGGCCTATTTCAAATGTTCTAGATTAGCCATTAAAAATGCTATTTTAGTAATTGCCTTGTATCAGTTTAGAATGTTTTACCAAAATCAGAGAGTAAGAGAGACAACATCAATGTTTTTTAAAAATAGATTGGACACGCATTTTGCTGTAAAAGGGAGTTTATTTCAGTTTAAAAACTTTCTGCCCTTCTGACTTTCTAAATCTATAAAAATCCACTAAAGACAGATGACAAGGGTAATTAATTTGAAAAAGTATTTTTTGGCAACAAAACAAAAATCTGCTTTTAATTTTAGTCTAAAGTATTTTGAAACACAGAAATTAATTTGTATACTCACTTTTTGTACCAAATGTGTTGATCAGGGCTGCAGAAGTAGCACATCAAATAATTGATCTTGTTTGTACAAGATTTTGAAGCACCAAAAAGGGGATACATATTACTGAATACTGATGTTACTTCTGTTCTCTTGCAGCAAGCTTTTGTTGCATACCATGAGCAGTTGACAAGTCCGTGTTGATTTGAAGCATGGCGTTTGCTGTCTGCAATCACACAGAAATACAATCTGATTAATAATGAATAAACTGTCTTTCTTATAGTGTGCTAATTTGTGTTCTTTTTGCATGTTAAAAGATATGTACTCTGATGATCACAATTTTAATAATTTTGCTGAGCAATCATCATGGATGTTTAAAAATATAAATGAGAATAAAACAGTACACATTAAATAAAGAAATAAATTGTGCCAAATTTTATCCTTGAAAAGGAAGATCAGAACCTGATTAATGGTGCCACTGGAGCACAGTGCCTAAGGCAATGCAATGCCACCTCTTAAAAAAGTGCAAAATTAGTGCCTGCATGGGTGAATATTGTATTCAATTACCTCTTCCATGTATAATGTTAGCAATTAGGAACAGTAAAACTGTTTAATCAATAATCAATTTTCTTGAAGAAACATGCCACTTAGACTAATTAACAAAACTATAGGCATACTGGTAACAATCCTTATCACAGAAGAGACTGCTTTACCTTGAGTTTGTTCTATACATTTTATATTTTATGCATGATTTTGTTTCCCAAAAATGATTTTGTGCTATGAAATGTTTATTACTATGTGGAATGGCTGGAAACAACACAAGTCACACTTGACCCCCACAATCACCATCACGGTAAATAAAAAGAACTTTGTTTGGTCATAGGGAGAAGGGACAATTAGAGATTATTGTGCCACTGATGGACAAGCACATAAACACTGGGTATGAGTGAAATGGAGGTTGTTCCTTTGTGGGTGTGCCAAATAGTTTTTAGTCTACAGCCCCATTTCATGGTCCTATTACATGCACCTCTCTCTTGCAAAAATTTAAAGGACTGGCACATCATAATTTTTTGTGACTGAAGAATATCATCAACAAGTAATGCTTAAAAACATAGGTTACAAAAGGAAAAGGAATTTTTTCAAAATAAAGTAATTGCAAAGATTCCAAATACCCACTTCTTTGAAATAAGATAAAATACAAATATGCACAGCAGGCTGCTAAAGCTACTACTAATAATTCCACTGAAACTTTCTGTAGCAATATCATGAATATTAAACCAAGTGGAAATTTTCTTGGAACTTCAAATTCTGAGACAACACAAATACCAGTGTCCCTTTTTTGATCTTGCAGGAGACTATGTTCTCCTGCTAAAAACAATTTGGAAAATGGTAAAAATGAAACTGAGCCATTGACAAAGGCCAATGACTGTTTTACCATTACTACTGATCTGGAATGTGGAATATAAATAAAGTGTCAAGATCATGATCTAGATTTTAGCTTGACTCTGAGAATATAGAGTGAAGGAGAGAATTAGAAAAAGAGATTTCTCACAAAAAGAATATTTATTTGCACACTTTCCTTTAGAGAAATAGTGAAGAGAAAGTGGTTGCTTTATTTCCCATCAAAAGCAAATGTTTTACATGCATCCTGGTTTCATCAAAGAGTATACCTTTCATCAATGCTTTTAATGATGGGCACAAAATAATCATGCAGTAAATGATCTTGAAAATAGTGATGAGCACCAGCTATCAGTCTAAAACAACCTGCGTAGAGAGTTGTGTAAATACTAAACTTCAACAACAAATTGAAACTAAGAAATAAAATTCCTCAGTGGTTCAACTTTTAAAGAAAATGATAAGATAATTGGATCTGCACACAATGCACAATTGTCTTTGGATACTTGAACTCATTGCATAGTTTTATGTTTTCTTGCACATCTTTTCAGATTTAGGAACATGGGCCAAAGAAATCAGTGTTTTTTTTTTTTTGTTTTACTTTTATCTGTGACAAGCTAATCCTGCTCCGTGCAACAAAGTTCTGTCTGTTGTCTGCAAGGAAATACAAATAATGAAGCATTTCTTGATTTCTGTCAACTCATCACCTGATATATCATATGCTGATTAACTGATATTTACAATTCACTTTGTGAACCCAGATGGTGATCTTGTTCAGCATTTTTTAGAATCTATTCTCTTCAGTAATCATCTTGAAGAAATTATGAGAGAATTTGTACTGGAGACATAAAAATCACTGGAAATCAATACTGATAACTGTCATCATGGACAATCATATGACAATGCCTCTAACATGTCAAGATGTTACAATGGCCAACAAAAGTGGATAAATGATGTCAACAACTTGCTGACTATATTCCTTGTGAAGTGTATTTACTAAATTTGGTAGAATCTTACAATTTTAACAGTTGTCCTGGAGCAATTAAGCTCTTTATTTGGACTTATGAATAAATAACATGTATGTATTCACTGCTAGGTCTCCACCTGACAAGTGACCTAGCACCAAATGAGAATAAACCAATTCTCACAATGAAGACATTGTCAAAACATTTATGGTCCTGTAAAGCAAAATCAACAAAGGCATTGTTTGAACCACAGTAACCTTTATCATAACTTGAAAGAACTTGCTGATGCAAAAGACCAACCACGAACTACATGAACAGAAAGCATGTACTCTTATAAAAGGTCATTAACTGGAAACTGCATTCATAGAAAAACCCTAGAATAGAATTCAAAGCCACAAAGTCAATATTTCTCTTCAAAGTGAGACTACAGATTTGTTCACTGCAACACAAAGAGATGGCAACAAAAAAAAAATTTTCCTAAATTTTTCAGGCATACAAGTTTGAAAAAGTGTGTGTCAGGTGACAGAAATGACATATAGAAGAGTCTGAAATGCCTAAAAGAAATAACGTTTGCAGAATTTTCCAGGCAAAATTTCTGAGTAAGAGCATTTCTGGAGTTATTGTACAAACTGAAATCATTACTTTTGGAATGTCTTAGCATATAAACAACTAGTTATCTAAAGACTTTGGTTTGCTGCAGGCTTTTGTCACTGCAGATCATGAAAAGCTAGAAAATTATGTTGCTCAGCTCAATGGAAAGTATAAGATAGACTTTGATGCTGATTGTGCTCCTGAATTAAAATTTCTTTTATTTCAGTGGACACCATGACTTATAATTGAAGACAGAATCACCAACAGAACATTTAAAGTTCATTAAATCAAAAACCCCTGATGCCGCATTACTAATGTCACTGCTGCAGTTAGAACTTTTCTAACTTTACTTGCAACCGTGTGAAACGGAACACTCATTTTCTAAAAAATAAATCACATCAAAACAGCATGGCTAACAAGAAATGTCATAAGAAAAATGTGAAGTTTGAAAGAATAACTTAGGTAATTCCAGGGCCCCCCCAGACTTTCAGTGCCGGAAATCTAAAAAAAAAAATCCTTAATCTGCCTCTGCTGAAGATATTTACATAATCTTTGGGTGCTGTTATTGAATTGCACAATAATTTTTTTGTTGTTGTTGTTGTACATCTGAAAATTATCCACATTAATGGAAATATAATTAAATTAGCAGATTTGGGGGGGAACCAGCGGAATTAAAGTATACAAAATTATCAAAAAACTTTGAATGGATGCATTTAAAAAAAAAAAAACCTGTTAACAGTACAATGCAGAATGGATCTTGAGAGCAGCAGCAGCAGCAGCCCGATGTGAGAGAGATTTCCTGGGTCCTTGGGATCCCCAGTGTTGGGTGGACCAGGCCGCTTGTCGGCTCGACGAACATCTCTCAGTAACTAGGAGGACTCGACAGAGAACAGGTCACTTGTCTTTACGGGGTGCAATGCCATTGACAGAGCCTTGTTCGGAAGTCCAACTCGCTCAACAACAGCAGCAGCACCATGGGACACTCCACCTTCTATCCCCACCATCTTCACAGATACAACAAAAACCATGTCAACCCCCGACCAACTCAAAGCTGCCCTTACAACACTTTCATCACTCCCACCAACCGACATTCAAATATTCACAGATGGCTCAACAATCGAAGGAACGTCCAACGGTGGAGCAGGTATGGTAGTTTTCAAACATACCGAACTTGTCCAGGAATGGCATGTGCCAACCGGTGTCCATAGCAGTTCATTCCACTCGGAGAGAATAGCACTCGAAGAGGCTCTAAAATGGCTGCAGACGAACTCCCCAACATGGACATCAGCATGCATTATATTTGTGACTGTAAATCCCTGGTACAAGCAGTCAACAACCCCATCCCAACAGCCCCAGAAATAAAAAAGCTCCAACGACTCGCATCCTCGGTAGCTGCTGAGAAACAACTGTTGGTGATCTGGGTGCCAGGACACTCCAATCTATATGGTAACGATCAAGCAGATGCCCAGGCAAAACTGGGATCAGGGTTGCCACAACCTTCGGTCATACCGAAAACATCCATACGCCAAGCCATCATCCGCCAACAGCTATGCAACATCCGCGATTAAAAGACGTCTTCAGTAAGCTGCCAGATCCCCACAGCGAAGACACCATATCAAAAAAGGAATATACAGACCTCACCCACTCCAGATGCGGCCATCACCCGACACTACGACGGTGGCAAAATATGATAGACCAATCCGTTTATAATCTTTGTCGATTATGCGAAGAGGAAGAAGAGTCTTCGGAGCACCCCTGGCTCGGATGTCCGGCCCTGTTGGTGGACCGCCACAACCATCAACTCGGCAAATCTATGGATGAGCTGGTGCGCCTCCCACAACGCAGTCTAGCGCTTCTGAGGGTCATCCTTAGGCGCCTTGGGTAACTAACAACAACAGCAGCAGCAGCAGCAACTCGGCACCTCGATGGAGGAATTGGTCCGCGCCCCCCCCGCCACCAATGACAGTCTAGCGCTTCTGAGGATCATCCTCAGGCGCCTGCGGTGATTCAACAACAGCAGCATCCTTCCCCTATATTCATTTGAAAGATAATAATGCTATTGTTGTTTAGTTTCGCAGCCCGCCCTAACACAGCGACTATAAAATAGTCTTTGAAAGAAAAAAAAAGAGGGGGGGGCGTACCGTACCGAAATAAGTGCAAGCTCGGCCTTCGGGGCCGTCGTCTCCACCGTCGGCTAATATTCTCGTAGCTGCCAGGAAAATGAGAAAATACGGCAATTCGAAAAAACACCTGTCGCGAATACGGGGCGCCATGATTTCTATTGATCAGCAACAGACCCGTATTATTGCTAGACGGTGCGGACGGAAAAAAGTGCACCGCAAATAAAAAAACAACAACCGGACAGAACGGAAACTTTCGCTTCACAAATATTCCGCCTTTAAGACAGAAGATATTAAATCTGTGCTAGTTTCCCCCCCCCCCTCGACGAAAAATATCTCTTTCGATCAGGTCACAAAGGGACTGATCAGTTTATTCTTCCGCCGAGTGTTTGGAGAATTCGATGCTTTGCGTGATTAGAGAGAATCGTAATGAGAGGGAGACCGACCGGACGTCGCGAGGTTGAGCATTTAAGCGGCGCGCACCGGAGCTGCGGCGGCGGCGTCGTCGTCGTCACAGAACCAAAGGGGCGTAACTCGGGTGACCTTCACCAGTTTCACAGTGGCCTTGACAAGATAGACCCGCCATGTACTAACGGTCCAACGATTTTATTTTGGCATTGGGATGAAAGGAGATTAAGGAGAGAGAGATAGACTGTATATGTGTGTGTGTGGTACTATGCAGGGAATTCTTAAAACAAACAAAAACAACAGCAACCATTGTTGTTATTTTTCATTAATCTTTAAATTATGAGTCGTCTGCCGACGATTACAGGAAATGACGGGTTCTCAGTGAAGACTGGCCGCTCCCTTGGCAGGGGTGCAGGCGGAATGCCCTTATTAGAACTCTTTATCTTTCAGATATGGGAGGGAGGACGTCGGTGGAAACTCGCCTGATCAGTCCAGTAGTTCACACCAAAGCTAATAATAACAACAATACAGTTTCTATCTAAAGACAAACATATGTCTACTGTAAATAGTTCTCTCTCTATTTTTTGTTAAAACCAAATCAAACAGTCCAGAAGAATTGTTTGGGTCAAATCACCCAGCTCCAATATATATATATATATTATATATATTGGAATTGAGGAATCGAAAGTATATGAAACATTACCATTTTTATTTTTTTGAGAAAGTCGGAAAAACTAGGGGGGTGTTGATTTTTGACACCACTGTATCATTGGTAAAAGAAAAGGAGGAAAACTGTCAACTTAATTCGCATTTTCTAATTAACGTAATCTAAATCTCGTTTTAAACTCATAAAACTAATATTGTTGTCTTAGAAATCACCTTACTGTATAGAGATTCTTCAGCACAAAAATGTATCAGCCTCGTGTACATTTCCTTCAAACGCTTTCCACTTTTTACTTACTTTTAAAATTAGATCAGTTTACTTATTTGAGAAAAAAATAAGTCATAAGCAAACGTTTTATCATATTTTTAGGTCAGTTTGTTGAAAACTGCAGTTATAAATGTTTTTTGTTTTGTTTTTTTCATTGTTGCAGGGTGTTTTTTTGATGATTGGTCTTGTGAGGTATATATTTTTAAAAAATACAAAATTAAATGCAATAAGCTGCTTGATAATATAAATACAGTATAGCATGAGGTATGTAATGACATTGGCAATGCCATCAATAAAGGCATTCAAGATTCCACTCTTTAAATTCCTTTAATGAATTTCTGTGTATTTTGCCATAACATATAACTTGCAATCATATGTTTTTCTGAAATTGTATCAGTGGGAGGAGGAACTCAGATTTTATGGACATCAAGTGAAGCAGCACAGGGGCCTTTGGGAACCTACATTGATAAATCAGTGTCTTCTACCCCCATCACAAATTACACTGATTATATTGCATTGTAAATATGGTGTCATATCACATCCCTTTAGCACCTCCAAATTTTTCTTACTGTCCCTCCAACTTTTAAATAATTTGGCAGCTATGCACAGCATAAATGTATTACACAAATGTGTTTCTTGCTAAATTGTGATGTGGAATTCTGGTTAAAGGAATTTAATTAATATCGAAATTAAGGTATATTAATAATGATGGATTACATCTTAAATTAATTAAAATAATATAATTATGAAATAAAGAGTTCTGAATGAACAAAAATATTTAATAACAAATACATATTATGAATTAAATAATAAAGTGAAAATTAAAATCAATAAAAACAAATGAAAAGGAGATCAAAACTCAAAATAGTCGATCAAAAATTGTTCACGAGTAGCAAATAATAACGAGCCTACTTGCTTTGGACAAGATTTTAACGATTTTAACAAGGAGGGGGTTAAGCCCTCTTCATCCACAAAACCTCTGCTTGTAAGAGATGGACCAATGTACACTAATGATGTAAAGCAGATTTTTGTTATGCTTACCTCTCCTGTGCTATGATGTAAATTGTCTGGATACTGCTGCTATACACTTTAAACCTAGATGCCCACAGGTAGATGTATTTAACCAAACCATATGAAAAATTAGACTGTACCCATTACATACAAATGTAATCATCTCTGCTTATAAAATCTAACGTAAACTTTTGCTCCATGTAAAATGGAATGGAACTCAGCAAATTTTCAAAATAATAATGCTAATACTAGTTGCTCTCATTGTTTTCTTATCATTTGAGAAAAAATAAGCAATCATTTTGGATTCAAAACTCAACAATTATATTGAAAGACAGCCTCTAAAAATTTTTGAAGATGGACAAATCATTTAAAGAAATTCTGCTGTTAGATGTCAGTGTTGCTAACTAATGCTCTATTGTGGTGGCAGTATAGTGTGTAGTATTTATATACTATTATAAAGGAATTAAAAACTAAATGAATGCTTGAATTCCACAGTTTTCTTAAGAATGTTGCTTTAAGAAAAAAGTGGAGAACACCATAAAAATGTATGTTTTTTTGAATGCATTCACAGTGATTTATCAACCAAATCATTATTTTAAAAACAAGTTATATATATTATGTCAATAGCAGTTTAACAAAAACAATTTATCCAACTTTTGGCCTTGATAAAAGAACCATGAAATCATTGTCATCAACCCTTTAGAACTATTGGTTGATAAAAGTTAGTAATTAGAGTAATTTCTTCATCTAATTATTTAGGTAGTCCTCTCACAACCTGATTTGTGAGAACTTCTGTACCATATGATTACATATTCAATTTTCTGTTCATTGATTTTTACAGTAAGTTCCTATTTTGTATTTATAAAATTTGACATGGGAGCAAACAATTCAAATGAGTAGTCAGTAAAATACACAACCTTATTTTTTGGAATAGCATGAGCTCATTGACATCTTAAGCCACAGTAAACCTTAAAAATAGTTATAAATGGAGAATAATAGTTCCACATCAGTAGATTTCCCATAAATTGTTCCATCATTTTCATTGGTTAATGATCACATGGTTTGTTATTCATAGTTGGCTTACTCATTCTAATAGGCACTGCAGATTTGTGGGTATTTAGCCAATAAGAGTCTTGGTTTTATGAGAACTTAAAAGATTTTTTAAAAAGAAAATGTATTTGATTGGTTGGCAGCACTTAAAAAAAAATTCATTTCTTGCAATCTTTATTTACTAATTATTTTTCATTTATATGTAATTATTTACTGTCCTATATTTTACCCCATTTTGTACCTCATGGACACTATAGTGCAGGGGTGCCAAATCATGGCTTGTGAGCCACATACGGCTCTTTGACATAATATGTGGCTCATGGAAATATGTTGGCTGAGACAGGAATTGTACGAGCCAGTGCTCACAATAGTAATTTTAGTGGGTGTGGCTTGCGATCATCTGATTGTGGTGTGTGTGTGGCTGTGTTGTGGGCAGTCAAATTAGCGGAGTGTTAGTGTGATTCTGGGCGCTGTAGAGTTTGGTTGCGTTCCACGTGTTGGATGGAGCTTATTGTTTCTTTTCACATTAATTTTGTTACAAGTGTCAGTGAAAATTTTCTGAAGGAAGATGGCATCATCAAATTGTAAGAAGTGAAAGTATGAAGATGAAAACAGAAATTTTAAGCCAGAGTGGGAGGAAGATTTTGCGTTTACCGTTAAGGGAGGTAAACCTGTGTGTCTTATCTGCAATGTGTCACTGAGTCATTACAAAACTAGTAACTTGAAATGCCACTATGAAACAAATCACAGTAACTTTTTGTCTGATTATCCACCTAAATCAGAATTACAGAAAAACAAGTTAACTGTGTTAAAATCATCAGTAAATAGCCAGCAGACAATGTTCAGTAAGGAAGACAATAAAATGACTGAAGCTAGTTTTGTTATATTGTGGAATATTGTTTGTGCTAAATGCCCATATTCTGATGGCAAATTTGTTAAGAAGAATATAGCTGAAGTTGTTGCAGTGTTAGATCCAAATAACACAAAACTTCAGCAAATAATAGCACAAACACCAGTTTCATGCCACACTACAGAGAGGCGAATCTCTCAGATCAGTGCTGATGTTGCAGGCAAAATTCAAAATGATTTAATGCATTCACTTGCATTCAGCTTAGCTCTTGACGAATCTACAGACATACAAGACAACCCACAACTGGCGGCATTTGTTTGTTATGTTTCCTCTGATGTAACTGTGAAAGAAGAGATGTTGGACTTAGTTGCACTAAAATAACTTGTGGTGTTGACATTAAAAATGCACTTGAAAGAGCCTTAACAAATGCTGATGTTCCACCAGATAAATTTGTCAGTGTTGCAACAGATGGAGCACCTGCAATGGTGGGAAAAAATGCAGAATTAATTGCATTAATGAAAAAGTGATCCCCACTTTCCAGAGTTTTTCCCTGTTCTTTGCATTATTCATTGTGAGCACCTGGCAGTCAGATATTTTAAGCATGAAGATGTTATTAAATCTGTCCTTGAAATTGTCAATTACATAAGCTTAGATGGGAAGACCCACTGACAGTTCAAAAATTTTATTGAAGAACTGGAGCTTGAAGATAAACCCAGTGATGACTCTTTCTACTGCATTGTGAGGTGGCTGTCAACCAGCAATGTCTTGAGTAGGTTTATGGATCTGTTGGAGACTATTATTACTTTTCTTGAAGAAAAGGAAAGATTCTATCCTCAACTGGAAAATGAGGAATGGATGCAAAATCTAATGTTCCTTACTGATATAATGAATCATCTACAAACTCTCAACTTGGCACTCCAAGGATAGGATTGTTTCTGATCTTACTCAGACAATTTTCAGCTTTCAGAATAAAATAAGAGTTTCTCAAAGAGACATATTGTCAAGAAACTTCAGTCACTTTCCCAATCTCCAAAGGAGAGTAAATACATTTCCTGATATTGAAATAAAAAACCACAAACTGGAAGAATACAAAGATAAATTACAAGGACTGCTTGATAATTTCCTAGCTAGATATGAGGACTTGCAGAAGCTGAAGCCCTTCTTCGCCTTTCTTGTAAATCCAATCATGGTTGATGTGATCAATGATGGTTGTCCAATTTTCAGCCCTCTAGTTCCAGATTCATCTGCTGTGGAAATGAAACTAATGGAATTACAGGAGGACCTGGGTCTAAATATGAACCATAAATCCCAGTTTACAATTGAGTTCTGGAAGCAAGTTCCAGAAATAAAATATCCTGAACTGAAGAAGATGAGTGTGCAACTCATCTCATTTTTCAGCACAACATACTGCTGTGAATCACTGTACTCTGTTATAAAGTTTGTGAAGTCAAAAGACAAACCAACACCTGACGGAGCTAATTCGTACAGCCTTGACAACGTAGCCGGATTTTCAACGACTCACAATAATCAGTCAGAATTTTGAAAATATTTGGTATGTATACGAGGTTGGTCGAAAAAGTATCCGACTTTTTTTTTTTTTTCCCCCGTGAGGAGTAATGACATTAAGGAGCCAAAAGTGTGCATAGTGGAGCCGGATGCCTTCATGCGCATGCGTGGTTTTTGGCGGGCTTCCTGGATGCGTGAGTCGCTGTCAGGCGGCCATCGTGTGAGGTGTTGTACTACTAACTTGTCTCATTTTCATGTCGTCCGTGATGACGGAACGTGTGGAGCAACTATTTTGTATCAAGTTTTGCCAAAAGCTTGGAGATACCCAAGCGGAAACAATTCGCAAATTCAACAGGTGACAATGCCAGGGGTGTTACCCAAATAAAAGAACGGTACAACAGGTTCAAAGATGGCCGCACACCGGCGTTCGGGGGGGGCGCGTCAACAGGCCGAAATGCAGTTGTTATGGAGAAAGTGCGGACCTGGATGATGGAGGATCGTCGTTTGACGGAGCGGGAAATCGGTGACGGGGTTTGGATCAGTAAAGATTCTGCACGTGCAATTTTAAAGGAGGATTTGGGCTCGCGCAGAGTGGCAGCTGCATCATCACAATGCACCGGCTCATTCGTCGCAGCTGATCCAAGGTTTCTTGGCAAAGAAAGGCATTTCGTTCATTCCCCAGGCTCCCTACTCTCCAGACATGACTCCTTCTGACTTCTGGTTGTTCCCAAAAATGAAGATGCCACTGAAAGGCTCCCACTTTGAGAGCTGAGAGGACATCATGCGGAATGCGACGGCGGAGCTGAGAGCCATTCCGGAAGAAGCATTCAAGATGTGTTTCGAACAGTGGAAGGATCACTGGGCTAAGTGTGTGGAGGCACAAGGGGCCTACTTCAAAGGGGATTAGCAATTGAACCCATCAGGTACGTAATTTTTTTTTTCCAGCCTAAGGTCGGATACTTTTTAGACAGACCTCGTATGTGTACTTTTTGATTATTGAGTAATACAAATTAGCAGTTTAAAAACTACATTCATGAATAAATATTATTACGCACATGTATTTCTTGATATTTGCATAAAGTTTTTGTAACAAAATGTGCATATAAGAGTAAAAACATGTATGTAATATTTTTCATGTCTTGCGGCTTTTAAACATCTGAAGTTTAATGTATGTGGCTCTTACGTTAAGCAAGTTTGGCCACCCCTGCTATAGTGGTAGGTCTGTTTGTTTTTTTTAACTCTACTTAATATCTTATCTGTTTATGTCTGCAAATCTCTGCTCAGTACATAGCAAGAACTTCAGGTCCAAAAAGGTAATCATCAGTAATACCATATCCAAATGGCTTAAATGGTCTGAAAAGTAACACAAACCCCTCAAAAGGTGTAATACTTTTGCTTCATATCCTATACCTTTCGGTAATTTCCGTTAAGTTTCTTCAGTGTTAAGAAAAAATAATAACAATTTTTAGAGCTAAAAATCATGTCAAAAACAGTAAATTATATGACCTAATCAGATCAAACAGGTAAATCCTTTCATCTGCTATAAGCAGCTGAACTATTAGTTCTTTGTTGAATAAATGCATTTTTTAAAATAAAAATTAGCAAAAATTTTATTTGAAATAAATACACTTTCTCTTTTAGAAAATATTTAATTTTTTTCTCATGTTTGACAATATTTCCAACATTATTATTACATTTTTGCTACATTCTTAATAAGCTTCATCTTTGCACATAACAAATCACATTGGCTGCGGATTCTTGGATATGTTTGTTCAGCTGTGAACTATCTAATCTGAAAAAAGGGTTACCTTTATAAATCTAAGATTCGCTTTTTGAATACCATATGTTTTCTTCAAGGTACTTTATAAACTTAGTACTCAAGTTACTGGTGACGGCCCATTTCACTGTCCCAAAGATGAGCTCATACAAATAACAGCTCTGTTTGCTTCAGTGCAATGGGGCTATACAAAAACAGGCAATGAAAAAATGTTGACTGGATTTTCGCCACTCCTCTTATCTGGTAAGGCTTTCCTGTGAGGTAGTAGGAGGCACTGGGTTATTTGGGTCAGTGATTACTACATAGGCAGAGATACTCTACTTGATAAGAACTTTTTCCTGATGTGCGAGGGTTGGGCCATTCCAGGCCTTTTATTAGGTAAACACCTTTTCATTACAAGAGCCAGCTCAGCTCCACTAAAATGGCCATAAATAAATAAAGAATGAATGATACTTTCATAAAATGAAAAAAAAAAAAATAACAGAACTATAAAAGGAAAGAATATTTGATAAGGTCACATTCTTTCAGCTTATATCTGCATAAGAAAATAAAGTGTTGCTCCATAGTTCAATATGCACATGCAGAGACGTTGAGAAAATGGTCTTGTTTATCTGTTTAAAACTGCATTATCTATTTTATAAAAAAAATACATAAATGATAATCTCTGAAATAATATTAAATATTTCAGTTACTGTAACAAAAAAAAACAAACCAAAAAACAGAAGAATGAAAGAAATAATGCAGTACTTAAAATAATAACATTCCACTATTTTTGTTAGACAGGGTAAACTGCAGAATATATTTGTACATTGTATTATACTATTTAAAATGCTATAAAAGTATTACCTGCTCTCAACAATTTGTGTAGATTAAAGGAAATTATAAGTTGCAAAAAAACAGGTATTGGAAAAAATTTATTGACAAAGTTTTTGTAAGATGTACAACATTATATAAACAAACAAAATAGACATACTAATTCTTTACATTTGAAACAAGTTTGCGTGTCATGGATATAGTGACTTATAATAGAGCTTCAGGAAATTTTAAAAAATCACCTGCCATATACTATTGGTATTTCAGAGGATCTTAGTTGTTTCATCACTTATTCTGAAAGATTATGTGAAATTATTTCCATGTTATAAAACACAGGGGATTACTGGGGGTTGTGAACAAATTCAAAAGTGGAAGATTTAGTTATTTTAGAAAAAACCAATAGCAGCAAAGCTTAAAGTATTTTCATATAAACAAACCAATAGTTTTATTTTATAAAAAGTGCAGTGCTATTTTAAAATTTTAACAGTTGCCCAAAACTGTGCAGTTGTAGGTGAGGTTGCTCACCTATGCGTTTAAGTTTTTGCTCATTAATCCTCTAGGTTAAAACCAACATGGCTACCTGGCAGTTCTATGTAAGCAATGATGTGAAAATCACACTGATCTCCCTAAAAAGATCAGGGGGCTAAACTATTTTTGGGGACTTCAAGTAAATTCCGTTTTTTTTACTTTGTGTTGGCAAGTTTTATTTAAATTCAAAAAATAATAATGGATGCATATCACGGAAAACAAACATGTGAGAACTCCTCCTCCTCCCCCCATCATTATCAGAGTAGACCAAAAGCCATTCCTTTGTATCCAGCAGGTTCTATTGTACGCAAATAGACAAAAAGGAAAAATTTTTTCAAAAAAAAAAAAGAAAAGAAGCAAGAAATAATTGGCCAGGAATGGAGACCAACTTATTGTAAATGTCTCGGTCTCTGTAGTTGAATCTCCTAAAATTAAACAGCTGGATATTCCAGAAAAAACGCCTCCTCAAACAAACACTGATCGTTGACATAGGGATAACACCTACACACGTACTACCGTCTGAAATCATTAAAGCGTTATTATCGTGTGAGAAAGTATCAGATTTATCTTGAAATTATTTTCGAAAAAATTAAAATAAGCTACTCGCCCCTAAAGTTAGATGGTGGAGGGAAGATTGGCGCCTAAAGTTCGTGAAAGGGTGATTTAAAGGATTTTTTTTTTTTAATTAACTTTATTAATAATTAAGGATCCGCAATTTTAAAGGCTGAAAAAGAAAAAAAAACGCCAAAAATCTCGGTGGGTGCAGAATGAATGCTGAAGTGCACGGAAATTCCTCGGTCGGTCGGTCTCTCTGTCTCTGTCCTGCTGACGGGGCGCGGGGAAGGATAGGTGGTGGCTCTTTAAGCCGGTCCGTCAGCCTGTGCATTCTTTAAATACCCACACTATTATATAGCTACGGTGGTGATGATAATTAGAAAATAAAGGCATTCAGCACCAGAGATTATAAAATATTCTCCCTCTCCTCGCACGTACGCGCAGAGTCCCCATTTCATGCCTTATTTTACGTGTCTGGACGTCTGTTCCCTATTTCACAGACCCGTCATCAGCAAGACGGGTCTCCGAGAAGCGACGAGTTCAGTTTAAGACAAAAAACAACAACAACGACAGACGAGGGGGCGGGGCAGTTAGGAGCCGAGCAGCGAATACGCCCCTACCATAACCAGGGTTAGCTGGAGCAGACTGTAGGCCCTCGAGGGGCCCGAGCCCTCGATGTTCCTGTGTTCGGTCTTGATTTCCGCGTAGTCGCGAACGAAGTCCCGAGTCATGGTCGCGACGGCCGTGCTGTTGGTCTGCTCGCAGTCGTACACGCACGTCCTCCTGAAGTTGTATTCGCCGACGTTTTCAACGGGTGAGCAGGCTTCCTCGCACCTGTCCACCGACTGGGACACGGACCGCTTCATGGGATTCAGGGGCCCCTCTTCCAAAAGCTCGTTCCTAGGGCACCCGCTTATTAGAAGCCCGAAGGAGTTGTCGAGTATGACGTCCGCCATCCTGGCCGTGAAGAAGAAGTAGTTCCACCATCGCTGTACTATGACCACTATGCCCGTGGAGTTATAGGTGAGCAGGACCTTCTTGTTTGGTATGACAGGGTGGATGGACAGCTTCCTGCCGCCGCCCCCAGCCGCCTGTGCGCTAGCTTCGTCCTCGTTCCGGAGGGACAGGTTTCCGGCTGCTGCTTCGAATGTGTGGAAAACCGCTCCCCGGTTGTCAAAAAACTCGAACTTAACCTCCCTCAGGGTGGTGGCTTTGCTCGCGTATCGGACGAAGTCACTCCTCCCCGTGATCCTGAGGAACTTGTTGGAGAGGTACAGCCGCATGTCCTGGGCCGAGCAGGTCTGCAGGTACCCCTTCCTGTAGACCAGCAGGTGTGGGTCGCCAAACGCCCCGACTGTGGACCGCGCTTTCATTAACACGTTCGTCGCCTTGATGGGATTTCCGAGGATGCTCCCCTCCGCCTCCCTGAAATCCGCGGGGAGGCTCGTGTTCACGACGAAGGTCAGCAGGGCCCGACTGCCGTGCCCGGAAGACGGGGGCAGGGCGCTCAGGGCGCAACGGTATGTGGAAACAGCCCACAGCCGGAGCGAGTCCCTGATAGTGCGGTCCTTTTCCCACAGCCACCCGTATGAAATCACTTCCGTCTTGAAATCGGACAGACATTTTGTCACTTCTTCCTGAAATGCCCGGTCCGCCACGCGCTCCAGTTTTTCCCCCTTCCTAAATACATCTTCCAGCCAGGGGGACGCCCTCGGGCCCTCACAGATTACCTCCGCCATGTCGGTGCCGGTGATCCCGTACTTGTTTTCAAAGGCTCTCAGGGCCTGCTTAACGTAGGCTTTGCCGCATCTTTTAAGTTTCTCTCGGAGGCACTTGTTGACAGGTAGCATCTGTCGGCAGAACGTCTCATTCCAGTAGCTGAAGCGCAGCCTGGTCTGCAGGGTTCCCTTCCGTATGTCCCGCCCCCCGATGCAGGGGCCGCGGTCCCCGTTCGCTCTGTACGAGCACTCGCCGTCAGGGCCGCTCGTCGCCGAGGCGACCACCGCCGTAAATGCCAGCAGTGAGAGAGTTTCCATGTCTTCCCCAGAGCGGGAATCGTTTGGTCCCGTTAGGTGAAGACCGATGAGAGCCGGATCAGTTAGTGCGGCGAGTAGAGCGAATTGCTGGTGAACCTCGCTTATAAGCCGGCATCTACAGGAGTGGCACTCCGACCTCGGCTCGCTCGGCCGGCCACGCGCGGAAGTGTGAACTGCCTCTCCTCTTATCGTACAAACAATTTCCTTTCCGAATACCAGGTGTTGGGGGCTTTGTCTGCTTACGTCTACCTTCAGATCGGGTGTCGCTAGGGTGGGGGGAGGGGATATATGGATATATATATAGCGACTAGTATTGGGACTCTGTCTGTTTACGTCTACCTTCAGGTCGGGTGTCGCTGGGGTGGGGGGGATATATGGATATATATATATATATAGCGACTAGTATTGGGGCTTTGTCTGCTTATGTCTACCTTCAGATCAGGTGTCGCTGGGGTGGGGGGAGGGGATATATATATATATATAGCGACTAGTATTGGGACTCTGTCTGCTTATGTCTACCTTTAGGTCAGGTGTCATATAGCAACCACGACTTTGATTTTGAGGGGCCTGTGCTGAACGGTGGCGGTCGGGCCTTCCGCATCACTGTGAACTAAAGGGGCAGGTGAAGGGAACTTTCGATGTTAGTAGATATTAAAAACGATTCGGAATAATTTTATTACCATTTTTGTTTTTTTCTTGTTGGAGTATCTGCCCGACTGTGATTGACTTCCTGTACCAATACAGCATTTCATCGAGTTACTTCCTGCTCCGTCTCTCGTCGCAGGAGTTTGCTGATGCTGGCTTCTTCTAAGACACCGATTAACACCCCGTTTACCTGATTTCTTATTCACGGCTGTATTTGGTCCACGTGCCGCTGGAATCCAGAGAATAGATGTGCGTCGGTAACTAACTCCTTTTTACTATTGGTATTAGCTAAAATCGATGTTACCGGAGAGAGAGAAAAGGTAATTGGAGAAATAATGAATTACAACTTGTTATTGAAGTACTTTTCTGTTAGCGGCCCATCAGAGATAAGCGTTCTATATAGATTATGGTACAGGGGAGGTAAGCAAGTAAATACGCTAGAGGTGTTCAAATGAAACTCGGCCGGGTGTCATTGTCGTGTTGCTTTAGAGCGGGGTTTCATGTGAACCGTTTTGAAATTGATTAATTTGGTCAGATTAGTTGCAGTAAAATCCTTGTCATCGATGTGCATGGAAAAAAAATACAAATCAAAAGTGACCTTGACATCTGTAAATAATGTCAAGGTTCTATAAAGCACCACACACAATCTGTCAGCGTGATTAGAGAGAGAGCAGAAGTCTATTTTTGTAGCAGTTTTTTTTTAAAATCCAGAAAGGTTTTATTCGATATTTACACAAATATTTTGTATAAAAAGAGGTAAAATAACAATAATATTAATAACGTTAAAAACCTTCGTTAAAGCGACGCGAGTTTGAAAAAAAAAATGTCGTGTTTTTAGAATGATTATATATTTTTTTGTTTTGGTTTATTTATTCTGAATAATAATAATAATCAGGAAAGATTCAGATTCCGCTTTGACGACGGTCAGTTCGATTGGGTCTGTTTATTTCGGACACTGATGTCGTAGCCATAAATGTGAGTCGTCGTGGTCCCGCGAGATTTCACGGTTTTATGACACCGTCGTCAGCATTTAGATCGGCCCTACCTGACCCACACCTCGCTGCTGTTTCCGCGTGCGCTTCCAAGGGTCAGTAAATCTGTGTAGAGCGAATACGCTACTTTAAAAAAAAAAAAAGGTGAACACACGCGTTCCGCTCGACCCCACCCCCTCGCGGGAAACTCAAATAACAGCGGGAAAAATACTCCGTATATTTACGCGTACCGTAGCTGAAGGGTTAAACCTAACAGAAGGAAAACTGCGGACAAGGCGAGAAGAAACCATTCGGGAAAAAAAAAAGGAAGAAGTAGTAACATCTATGTGGTGCACGTGACGACCTTGAAACGTTAGTTCGCTTCTCTATTTACCCTGCTTTCTCAGGCGGAAGTTCTTTGAAAATACCGGCATCGCTCTCGACCTGTTCCTTTACTTATTTGGATAGTTTAGAAAGAATACACTCTGAAAGTGTTTTACCTTTGACGTACTGATGACATTACTTGACAGCAGTCACTGGGTGGAAACGAAGATTATTTCGTACACTTCTCAGCCAATGCTCAGTATATCTGTGAGAAGATGCGGATGATCTAAGAAACAAGAAGTTTCCTTATTTTGTTTTGGTACTGAGAATTCCTGAAAATGTCATGACATTTCCTTTACTCACGAAGAATGGTTTAATTCCTTCTACTTAACTCATAGTATTCCTTCATGGATTCTCTTTCTTTAACAAGTTTGCAGATTCTGCTTAGTACCAAGAACCATTGGTTTTAAAAGTAACTTGAAGAAAATAAAGATTGTACAAAAGTATTTTGAATCTCGGAATGTCGCAGTAAAATAATTCTTGGTTAACAGGAAACCTAATATTTCTGTATCATTGCTGCCACGTTTTAGCAGTTAATCCGGTTCACCAACTGACAAGCGAGAATGAGGGAGCAGACGAATCCGGGTCCGCATTTTGTAGTGCCCATATTGCCGGCCACACCCGGATCCGGAAACTCTGGAACGTTCTGTACGGTCCTATTACATACACTTCGCTTCCTCAGCTTCTCCACACTTACTGTTTTTTGTTTTGTTTTTTACTGGGAAAATTTTTACAGCATCAGAAAATGAACGCACTCAATGTAGTAGTATATGCACACTTTCAAGGTAGGGTATATTGTTATTCCTTAAAAGAGAGTTAGTAGCCATTGCTTTTATCAAAGTTCATCAACATTTTTATCTTAGACGTGCCACGTGCTGCTGAGTCGCTCGAAATAATAATAATAATAAAAACAAACTGTTAATGCCAGGGAGGTTGGCTGGCTGGCTGGCTGGTGCGGGTTAGATCCCCCGCCCTAATGGCTGCTCCCAGCGCAGTCGGCAGAGCTGTATGGGCCGCCTACAGGCTGAAGAACCGGCTAGATCGTAAACGAACCACTTCTTTGTTTCGTTTTGATAACACGTGAAACTAAAACAAAAAAATTTTTTTTAAATATTAACTTGCAGTAAAACAAACCCCACAATTCGTTAATAATATTAAAGTGTTTTCTATGTCGAACGGCAAGAATAAGTATTTCATCGACCCGTTATTTGGTGGCGATCTGCTGACGTTAGGTCGGGTTCCTGTCCACACGGCGCGTCAACTCCCTGAAGCCAATAGACCAACGTATTCCTCGAGCTCCCATTTATTCTTTTTTTCTCCACACGTGACATTATACAATAAATAAATTCATTGAAATGCGCATAATTAAAGGATTTCTTTGTAAGTTGGTCCACTGAAAACAATTTTACCTGTGGAAGAAAATAAAGCTACAGAAAATAGCTGGTGGTGGTCCTGACGCCGCTGTTCCAGGTAAAGCGAGTCGTCTCCCCGATATCCGTGCGCTGACTCCTCGACGTGGACTCTCACTGCGGCATCCAGCGAACCCTCGACAACCAGCTGCCGTGTGTGTTCCACGCCCCGGTTATATCCACGCGTCTAATGAAGGCGAACGGGAGCCGAACCGATCTTTTCCCAGGGTCTCGTCGTAAGAACACCGCCGGCAATCTCCACAGCATGCTGATGTCGTCAGCGATGTCCGACTCGAGCCTGGAGATATTTCTCCACTCCCCCTTTCCCATACATCGCTGAGACTTCCTTTCTTCGTGAAGCGTTATTAACAAGCTTCTAGGGTGCTGACCACCCCCACAAAGTTCTTTGGACTGTCGGCTACACTGCCACGGAAACAGTTCTTTGAAGGTCTCCATATTTTCTGGAAATATTTGTGAAGCAATACAAAACGTAGGCGGAGAGGGGCCTCCTGGTCCAAAATATATGTCAGGTTGTTCAGCGTTTTCTTATCCCGAAAATGAAGGAAAATTCGAGGATTGTGAGTTCCAGATATCAGATTTCTCATTCAAGGGCAGGAACTGCTTGGTTTAGACCAGTGGGACGAGCTGATAACGGATTAACCCGACCGTTCATCATGCCAGCTCGGTTTTAATGTGAAACAGTCTTCATGGTTTCTGAACGTCAGAGAAAGGGCAACTTCTCACGCGCTCATCCCTTTTAATACTCACAGAGCCACGTTACTTACGATAAATACAACATATTTCGTGCGAACAAGTTGCGTCTCAGTTGCGCTGAGTAGTAATATTCTGGGTGACATAAATAGGCACGAGTCAAATAATTACAAAATAAAAGAGAAAATCCCGATTGTATTTCGAAGGGTTTTTAAGAAAGAGGATGGACAACAAATTTTCTTCAGTTTGGAGGTGTCTGGTGACAGGAAATCGTGTCCTGTTTTGTTCACGGAGGTGGGGCGCTGACGGTGACTAAACTTAAATATGGAGTTTTTGGTAAACCATGAGATAGATGCCGAGAACTCTGCAAAATGGCGAACTATTTTCATTCGGCACCCTACTTACAAAAAAGACGAAGCTACGAGAATTAGCGGAGCAGCAGCAGCAAACGGAGTTAGGTGTGACATTGTACCTCTGTTGGTGGAGAAACTGACTTGGATAAAGAACCGGTTATAGAAACTGACGATGTCTTCTAAGTCGCGAATGAAGCCCAGGGTCATTTCTGCTATGGCCGTGTTGCCGGCCTCTATGCAATCGTAGCGGCAGCTGGACTTGAAGTCGTATTTTCCCACAGTTTTGACAGTTGCGCAGGCTTTCATACAGGCTGACGGCACCGTGGGCGGCGACTGGAAGTTGGGCAGGGTTATCATCTCGTCCCGAGGGCACCCACTGGTCAGCAGGCCGAACGAAGCGTTCAAAATGGCGTCCGACATCCGCACGGTAAACGTGTAATACTTCTCCCACCGCCGGACCACGATGACTATACCCACGGATTGATGGCAAATCGCTATCCTTTCGCCCGCGTCCAACGTATGCAGAACCAGCTTTTCCTCCCCTGCCCTCACGTGGATTTTATTTCCTTGAAATTCGCTGGGTAGTTTTCCGGAAGAGGCTTCGTACATCCCGAGTTCGGCGCCATGTTTGTCGAAGAACTCGACCCGAACTTCGGTCAGGGCGGTGGCCCGACTCCCGGCACGCACGTGACTGTTCGCCCCCCTTATCTGCACGTACCTGTTGGACAGGTACTGCTGCCTACCTCGAGCCGAACAGGTCTGAAGAGTGTCTCTGCTGTAGACAACCAGGTGGGGGTCGCCGAAGACGCCCACGTTGAACTGCTCTCTCCCCGCGGGGTCCTCCTCTACGAGTTCCTGAAGGGGTCTCGTAGGGATCGCCGACTGGCTCACCTTCAGCTCGTACGGAACGCTGGAGTTGACGATGAAAGTCAGCAGCGCCCGGGTCGCTTCGTTGCAGGACCGCGGCAGAGCGTGAAGAGCGCAGAGGTGGGCCCGAATCACCCATGGTCGGAGATTGGCCCGGTCCGCTTCCGATATCCCCTCGCCACGCGTCCACTCATCCACGTACTCCCCCATTTCGTCCTGCAGCAGGGCAACGCACCTGACGACGTCCATGTCGAATTCGCCATCTTTCATGCACCTGTCAGGCTCCCCTTCCGCGAACAGCTTCCTCAGCCAGGCCGCCACCCTCGCGCCCTCGCATATCGTCTCCGAATCCCTCAGACTGTTCACGTTCAGCTTGCTTTCCGCCACCAGGATGGCTTTCCGGATGTATCCCTCGCCGCAGGACTTCAGGGTGTTTTCCAAGCACGACAGTCCCCGGGGGGTCGACTTGCAGAAGCCCCGCCAGTACTCCAGCGTTATCTTGCTCTGGAAGAAGCGGAGCGAGGACTGCAGCTGCCTGTCGTTCTCCAGGAGCCGCACGCACCGGTAGACCTCCCGGCGAACGCTCACCAGCACATCCCCGGGGCAGTCTGTGGAATGGACGCCAGGAACGAGCGACGACAGGAAGAGTACGATCGGAGCTGCGAGTCTCGGCGGTAACGGAACCATCGTGGAGTCGGTTAGGGTAGAGATCCTCCTCCTCCTCCTCGCTGGACCAGCAGGCCGGGGGTTTATAACTGCCCTGGGCGTGACGCCGGTTGGTGAATGTCAGCGGCGAGGAATCGCGCACTAGATAATCTATGAATCAGCGGAACTTCGTCTGTACTTTCCCCCAACCACGGGCGTCCGTTTGCCCGTTCCCCCCCCCCCCCAGGTGGGAGGGGGCTGACGAAAAGCAACTGCAGCAGGATAGATTCTTGGTTCGTCTCGAGTGGGTGGGGCCCGGTGTCGGGGACAGCTGAACGTGCGTGTGAGTCTGGAAGTTTCGCTGCTGTGACACATCACAGAAACGGTTATGGAGGAGTGAGCTCCATCAGTTTAAAGTGGTGCGCAGCTTGTCCAGGAGAACATGAATGCCACCACACAGCGCAGACCTTGGAGGGGGGGGGGCGGGCTCCAGCTTCTTAACCTGAGCCAGCAGAATGTTATTGAAAGCTAAATTAAAATTAAAATTTAAAATATTCTAAGACAGTTTCCACAGGTTGCGTTTTTAAGCCACGATAAAAAAAATCTCTAAAAGCTGGAAAGAATGTTCTGGTGAGTTGTTCTTCAGTAACATGCTATTCTTATTCCTAAACTGGCTGCATCTTAATGCTGTACCACCTGCTGTTTTTCCTTCAAGGTGTATTTTAAAAATGCACCCAACTACAGAACTAAATGCTAGTTTACTTACCTACACAGCAAATTCCATAGTTGTGAACTTGTTAAATATATTTCTTTCATAAATGTATTCAGACTGATGGGGTTAATTAAACATTCCGGAATTTCTTTATTTTCATTTTTTGTTTTAAATGTTGATCGAAACTCCATGTCACAAATCTTAATTTGTGGATTTATAAAATAATGATGTACAAACAACTTCCGCTTCATTGAGTTGTGCTTGCTCTTAAAAAATACACACACACACACACACACACACACAGGTGTATACAGTAGCACAAATAACTCCAATAAAGTAAAGGTGGGCAGGTGCCTGGGGGCTCTGAGGGTTCAGAATAGGCTACAAACCCTCCTGGAACACCAAAATATTTTTTTCTACAATATCTCACTGGATCTCGTTCCATTCAATGTTTATAATTAGGTTTCCCAAATAACTAACCGACAATGAAACAATATTATGAACAGATAGTATTTACTGAACTAGTAAACTAGTCATAAAATATATGGTTAAATATTAACTAGTAAAGAGATAGTGATGTGATGTCCAGCTTTACAAGGGAACAACTATGCAATACACATGGATGCCCTTTTGGAGCATTGGTGGGGCCTTACAAGATTTTTTCCCTTTGGATCCTAAATTCAAAATGACACCCTTGACAACCTATGATAGAGATGTTTCCTATCTCTGGATTCCTACTCTTGTCTCTTAACAAAAATCTGGTCTGAGAAAGGAGGTGCACAGTAATTTTTTTGGTAATGAGTTTTGTCTTTAATGCAGACATTAGTGATAAATTTTGTTAAAATCATTTTTTTTCCAAAATATGTTTGCATTAAATTGTGTGAAAATATCAGTTTTTTAAAAATGAAAACCTCAAATATTCTGGGGTTCAGCAGGTGGTTGGTTGTCCGTGTGTGCAGTCACTAACTGACAATGTGAGAGGTGATAACTGAAAATTCTAATTCCCGCTAGTAAACAGATGGCAATTAAAAATTTATTTTCCTTGAGTAGAACTGATGTGATAAAATAGATTCTCTGTTGATTTGAAGACATGAAGGGGAGGATGACACATTGGTCAGATCAAAGTTGGTTTCTCTTGTGCTGTGTCAACAGTTGAATTAGTTTGGAGACAAAGGAAATAAGCTTAGAATCAAGAAGACATTGGTGGGACTATTGATTGTGATGGCAGATCTAGCTGTGGGGTGTGTAAGCTTGATCTTGTTACTAAACCTGGGATCCTAAATGCCAATAATTCTTGAGCCTGTTATCGTTCCTCATCCTGACAATCACCTGCTTGCTACTAGATCAATATCTCTAGGTAAATGTGAGCAGTTTTGTCTGATGAAATAGGTATTTCAACATCTCAAACTGTCCAGTCATAATTGGTCTGACGAAATATTTCATCTTAAATTCAATATAAGTATAACCGTTTGTATCTATTTCCTTACTTGTTTTACAGTGTTAACAATGTCAAGACAGTGTAGAAATCCTCCTGATGTATTTTGTTGTGTCTGTGGACAATTTATTGTGAAAGCTCAAAAACGTACAATAACACCAGAGATCAAGAAGAATTATAAGCTATAGATGTTTTTTTTTAAAAAATTGTACTTCTCCATAATGGTAATTTGAAGCCCTCCATTCCTATTGCACACTCCGTTCATCTTCATGAATCATATGAGAATATGGAACTTTTACTTCATGCCATTGCCTATGAAAGATACTCATGGAAAATATGTGGAGATTTAAAAGTCATTGGAATGTTAATGGGAATGCAGTCATGTTTCACAAAATACTGTTGTCTCTTGTGTCTATGGGATAGTCGGGTAACTGACACATTATTTGGAATCAAATTGGCAGACAAGAACATCATACCAGCCAGGACTGTCTAGCGTCAAGAATACACCTCTTGTAGATCCATGTAATGTCCTATTGCCTCCTCTGCACATAAAGCTTGGACTGATGAAACAGTTTGTAAAGACACTAGGGAAGAGAAATGCCAGAGGGTTTGAGTATATTGTAGAAAAGTTTCCCAAAATCACACAGGTGAAGTTGAAAGAGGGTATCTTTGTCGGACCCTAAATTAGAGAAGTACTCAAAGATGTCAACTTCAAGACAACAACTGGATGAACTGAAACTGCCTGCCTGGAATGCTTTCAATTGGATCTGTGAGAATTTCTTGGGCAACAAGAAGGCAATGGACTACAAGGATGGCATCAAGAATCTTCTGAAATGTTACTCAGCATGTCACTGAAAGTTCACTTCTTGGACTCCCATCTGGATTTCTTCGCAGATAACCTTGGAGCAGTGTCTGATGAACATGGTGAAAGAGGACATTAGTGCTATGGAGAAACGGTATCAAGGCTTCTGGAATGACAGTATGCTGGCTGACTACTGCTGGACACTTTACCGTGATCAACCAGATCAGGAACACCGCAGGAAATCCAAATCACAATGTTTCTAACTCTGTTGTTCTAACTTTGTCTGTTTTGTCTGACCCATTCTTTGTGTATTCACTCTTTGTAGAATGATAGTGATGATTTTTAACTCAATAAACTCATTTACTTTCTAAAAATAATATGTCCTTATTTATTACGTTAATGATTTCATATATACAAATATGTAAATATTTGCATGTATCTACTGAAAAACTTATACATGCTGCATACAAATGGAGTGAAATTTTGAAATCAGCATGAAAAATTGGTCTAAAAAAGTTGGTTTGCATTCATAATGAGTATAATACATTTAATTTTGTTGACCAGTGTAATTATCAATCTGTTTTTGTTATATGTAAATACATAAAACAGTTGTACAATAGCAACAAGTGAATTTAACATGTTGCAATGCATGAAAAAAGAGATTGTGTTGAAGAATAAAAAACAGAGAATATACAAATAAAAAGAATGCTTTGTCACTGTTTAATTGTCATGGCCAACAAGAGGACATTTGTGCCATTTCTATTGGGGTGTAGAATATGTGTATTTTTGATCACTACGGTTATTTGGGAGAGGAAGTGATTTAATCTGGAGCACAAAAAGTCAGCGAGCAGAGGCAATTTTGTCAAATGGCAGCTTTAACATTTCTCTTCCCCAGTACAAGATAAAAGTTAGTTGGTTGTTATCCTCATAATTTGCGACAGTTAACATTTGTATGATGTGGGCAGAGGCGGAAGCTGCTAGACATATGTACTGGGTTTTTGGCATAACATTGGCCCCAATTTTAGCACGGAAGTGTAACCATTGTACTCCTTACCCACTATTTAAAGTAGAGATTAGTGACTTATAAGAATAAATTGTATTTATTTTTACAAAATGTGTAATGTTAACAGTTTACTGTTTAAAATGCTGCACACACACACGTTGACATTTAATGAACGAGTCTAATGAGTACAGTTCTGCTTATGGTCCTTCAGTTTTGATGGTAGCACTTTGAACAGCAGGAAACATTAGAAAGAGGAAGATACAGGTATACCAATGAAATATCGCCTGAGGAAAAATTCAATGAAATTAGTTTGTTGTTAATATTAAAATTAAAACGCAAACAATTGGTAATGCTAGTTAAGTACTTTTATTTCTTTAGTTGTTTTATTTGACTAAAAACAAAATATTGCCTAAGAATCCAGTGGAATTAGTTGACATACTCTTAATAATAAAATATAATTTAAAAAAGCTACTACATATGGTAGTTTTATGATAGAATAATTATCATATTTGATAGTTGAGTACATTACTATGTTCCTATACTAGTATAAACAAAAACACTATCTTGTGCAGAACATAATAATTACTGTATTAAGAACAATTTATAAAAGCCACTTTTTGTTTTGTTTTTTCAGCTGTAATATATTCACGAGGCGACTGTCATGCTGGGTCTCCAGAAGACATCTACACACTATCTAAAATTGCTTCAGATTTATAATTTAAAATATAAAATATGTATTTACTTCTGAGTGAGAAAGGCATCATAATTACAATTTGGATGAAGGTATATAGACAATGATAAATAATATTAATTGAAAAAATAACCAAATCTAAAGAGCCCAAAAGATTTTTGGATCGGTCACTTGGTATCTGTAGTTTAAGTTTTAGTGCCATGCAAATGGTTGATTTCAGTCAAAGAATGAAATTGATTTGAGAGTTTCATAGAGTCAAACAGATAATACTGGGGAATTTTGAATCATACAGAAATAAATAACTTATTCCACCAGTATCTATTCAGATCATATATTGTTTCATTTCTAACCTTTTTTTAGGAACTTTGTCAAATACCTTTAGTAAAATGTATATCAGTCTACAGGATTCTAATATCTGCCTCCACTCTAAAAAACAAAGAACTAAATAAAGATTTTTGGCCTAAGAATTCATGTGGTCTTTTGAATTATTACTTTGAATAAGATGATTCATTAGTCTGAACATGGACATGTTAGTTGGCCTTTTAAAAAAAAAAGTTGGAATTCCTATTCTAAAAGAAACTTGATACTTTTTACAAGAAATTATAAAGCCACTTTATACAGAAGCTGTTGTAAATAAACAAAAGCTCAACAAAGAGTAGAGAACTCATAAAAATCAAATCTCTCATTTATTTTTGCATCCACTTTCCAAAAGCTGTTAGCTGGCCTTGTAGAGTTGTAACCCAGAACAGAAAATATTAATGTCATTAGTTTTAGACCTGACTGATGATCACATACTACTTAATCACTAGGTTTGCTACCTGAAGGTCAATGCATGTCAGTAATTCTCCTTGAACACAATGTAAGAGAGATTACTACATTTTCTAAAATACATGCATTAGACAGCTGGATTTGAATAATTTTCATTCAAAAAAAGTCACTGTTAATACAACCAACCATTGGCCAAAATTTTGAGAGAATCATATATTGAGGATCAAATGCACAAAAAATAGCTTCTGCGGTATGCATTTTTTTGCCCAAATCTGGTATTGAGTCTTAGGTCAATCCCCAGATGAAAGACGTCCAAATTTCTGATATAGAAAAGCTCAATAAGTATGGTGAGAGCACAGAAACAACCATGTCATGATTAAACTATTATTTAATAAAGTTTGAAAAATGAATAAAGAAATATTTTTTCTTGTAGTTTGTTTTATTTTTGTCAGAGCAACAACAGTGTTTCTTTGATCCTTTTGTCGCCATGTAGAACCAATATTAGTGTGAAAGGTACTTGACTGCTGTCAAATCAGATGGATTAGAGAGCTTTGTTGCAAAACAATAAACAAGTGCTGATCTGTATTTAATCTATTACTACTACTTTTGAGTCCCGCATGGCCATAAGCGATTTACTGCTGATTAGCTGATCAATTGATTTTGCTTTGTTTTGTCATGTAAGGCCCAACAGCTTATGTTATTTAACCATGCTTGTAAGACAATTAGTCTTTGTAATCAATCTCAGCTGTTAGATGTACTCAAGGATCCAACAATCTATTCGACTGACAAAATGTTTTTTTCCATCCACCATTTTGTAAATATTTGTGCTTGCATGTGTGAAAACACTGAGGCTCACTATGGGTCATTTTGTAAAACCGGCAGTAGAGTAATACTGTGTATTTGTTTACTGGAAATTGTTTACAAATTGAATTTATTTGTAAATTCTAAAAATATTTTTATTAGTTTTCTTGTCAAAAATATAAAGCAGGAAAATATCTGTGCACCCATTATTTCTCTACCAGGTGATGTACATGATTTTCTAAAATTTTCTTTTACAAAATTTCAGATTACAGCCTTAGATGGGTTGAAATGGACTATAGGTTGAGACTGAAATTTTCAGGAAAATAAATACTGACCTAGAGACCGAAAAATATGGTATGTGCCATAGACAGAGGCTGCTGCTGACTTACTGGAACTCTGGTAATGTGATATTACTTCATTTAGAGAAACGGGCATCAACAGGTGAAATGTGATCATGACAATTCAGTAATATTCAAACTTCATTTTCTGAGTGTTATTTAAAGTTCTGAGTAAATATGTAACAACAGAAATCATTTAAAAAAACTAGCAAATAAGGAGTCATCAGTTTTAGTAAGTCAGCCTATTCTCTAGCAGATGGAAATGCTTGTTTTGATTCACAGCAACTTAAAAATATCTTTAAAAACCTGTTGTTTCACTGTATTGTTTTTTTTAGATACCTTTAACAAATTTAATTTATAAAATAAAAAAAAACAACAAAGAAACAAGGACTATATATTTACAGATTTATTTTGCGACGCAAACCTTTATTATTGACAATAAATGGTGGGTTAGATACAGGTTAGCAGAACAATTCTTATTACTTGACAACTTTTTCTTTATTTTCCGCATTTTAGTCTCCTGTCCATTCGTCAGCAGGGTATACCAGCACCACTGACCAATAATAGTAGTAGTACAGTATACAACTCAAGGATGGGGTGGATAAAGTTGCAAAACTTGACAGTACAGTTAATTCGGTTGCGTCATTGTCAAAAACTATGAATAGCTTTGCATGCACTGAACATGATAGTGGCAGCCATTAAAGACATCACAGTGCTTGTGTTAAGCTACAATAGCAAAGTCTGTCAATGAAAACAACTGTCATTAAATATAGTAGAGAAAGAAAATAGACATGGACACACCTACTGTTCAGAAATTAATTTCTTGAACTGCCATTTTGTTTTTACCTGGGCTTCTATTTGCTTATCTTACAAGACTGTAGAACTCAACAATGACTAAATGTAATTTTGGATCTTTTTAAATCCTCAGTGCAGAGTTCTTTTTGACAAAGAAAACATTTAACTTTAATATCGTTCCACACGGGGTTAATATATTAAATGTTGAACAAATATCATACTTCATTCTTTGATATATATACATATCAGAATGCTTTCAACAATATTCATTAACCTTTGTATAGTATATTTTGAAAATTATACATACTCTTGCTAAGAATTTTCTAAAAATTAAAATTTGTTGAAGTATTTTAAATGACAAAAGAATCACATTTAGTTTATAATAATTTTAGGTACTAGTATTTTGTTTTTGTAATTGTCAATAGTAACTTTGAAAAATGTTTAAAGGATACTTTCTTCAAAAGATGGTAAAGTGTAAAGGTGAGGTATATTAGTTTATTGTTCTCAGAGACTTGGCTAATTTAATTTCTATAAACATTTTGTAATCTGGAAACATGCACAAATTATTAAATACTGATGTGAATGTTATAATCTCTTTGTGGCATTCAGCAGAAAGAATTTCCAACTGATATTGATAGTTGTAGTTTTGTAGCAATTTGTGTAGTGTAGTGATTAAAAAGAAAGTCTAAATATTAAAAAAATTACAAGATTTTCAGCCAGGTTTTACATGTAGCCTGAGAACATCATACTTTTTAACCCTGTCTAGTGTAAAATATAATTGCATAAGAACTACAATAGGTTTGAATGTATATTTAGATATGTAATTGAGGAATATACTAATTTGGAAAGTAAAACCATAATAATTAAGTAAATTGGCTAGTTAAGTTTACTTTAGATAATAAATGAGTGAAAAAATCAAATTTGTGACATTTCATTTTGTGTTGTCATTCGATTATAATTTTAAGGAATTGCATATGATTTTCATCCAAAACACTGTTATTTGTGTAAATTTGTTGTTATGCTGATCAGTCTTGCAACATGGAGTAAGCAGTTTTATAAGCACCAATTATTTTTTTATAGGAATGTATGGTATATACTTTCATGATTCTAAGTTATACTATTCTGAGAGTAAACTAAACTCAGCAATAAATTTATGCTAAAATGAATTTCTAACACCAAATGTTTAGCTTATTACTTAAAATAACTCCACAAAATTTGTCAAAGGGTTAAAAAAATGACAAAACACCCCCCCAACTACTTTAGCCCATGCACATACACATGTATCTCAAAGAGAATTAGAATATAGCAATCATTTCTGTGCTAGAAACTGATATGCATGAGCTAATACAGTATTTATTTATTATGAGATGTGCACACATGCACCTACACCTTTTGGCAGAGTTATTAGTAGAGGAATTAAGCCAGTAAAAGGTAAGGTTGCTTCAGCTTACTGTTCTTCACAATTGCGCAGCACTTCCACCACTGACTAAAGAACAACTGTGTATTATCTCTCTATTATTTGAAAAAATGTAATGTCCTTCAGTGAACTTGCAAACTATCATGGCATATACATATCATACACGCTTTGAAAGGGTTGTTGTCCATGTCTGTGGGTGGCTATTCAAAGTGCTGGAAGAGCTTCTTTTCATATACAATAATATAAATAGTAATCTGGAATGAGACCAACTGTTAAAAAGGACTAGCTACCATGGAAACCATTCAAACACTGAAAGTTTAACTAAAAATCCAAACTAAATACTTACCCTTTATTTGCTTTAGTTAAAATTAAGATGTTAATTATTTTTTTAAAAATTATCATTCAAAATGACATGACATTCTACTTAATCCAGATAGACATATATATTCAGATGTAAAAAAAATTTCTTACTACAAGTATCTGTATTTTACACCAGATGTTTAAGAATCATAATGATTTTATATTGTCTTCTGACTAATTTTCAAATGTTTAAGGAATTATTAAGATATACCATCTTATCAAACCTATTTAAAGAACCCTTTGTAATGTTTTATTACAAACTGCAGAAATTGTATTATGCAGTTAAAAAGAAAGTTATGGTTGTATCAGTGATTTCATACAAAAAATATTTTGTAAGGTTAATCAAAAACAGCTGACAACCAGCTACACTATGAGTCTATATTAAGACAATAAACTGAATTGAATCATAATACCTTTACCAACTTATTTAAAAAACAATTGCTTTCTTGGAAAAAAAAATTGAAGAGAAAAGTAAACCAAATATTTAGGAAATTAGATATGTAAAAAAAATGTGGTTTTTAATTCGAGTCTTAATTTCCAGTGTAACATTATAAAGTAGACATATACAGCAAGAAACATTTAGAAACTTTTTTTTTTCATACAACCTCTGTTATCTGCATGTAAAAGATTAATTATGATTACAGATTATGAGATTAAGCTATAAAATCTATTGCTAATAACTTAATTACTTTTTTCAGTATAACTGGAAAATATACCATGTATGTATAGTAATTTTCTTTTATACATGTGATTGCTTTTCTGCATATTAAGGTAAGTTTTCATCAGAATCATTTCTATAGATGAAGTAATTTGTGTATCAAATGTGTTTTTAATATAAACAATTCTTTTCGTGACAGATTTCATAGAAAATTTCCTGGGGATAAGCATTCAACATTTTAATTAACAGACAGATTTCCCATGGTAGCTAATTCAGGCAGGTGCTTAAACAACAAACAAAACTCACAATATGTACACACATCACAGGCATAAAGAAATAATGTAGACAGACATACACACACACACAACACATTTTAGTAAAAAAATTTTCCAAGTTCTGAGAAAATATAAGAGTATCGCAGTTGGAATTCTATTGGCAGTGATATACACAAGAAGTGATTATGCATATCTTTATATATATATTTCATTTTGTATGAACTATAAAAAAGAGTTAAAATATAAAATAAAAATTAACACCAACACCTTCAGTTAATAGTGTCTAGAGCAGATCTCACTGCCACAGCTTAGTTGTATCTCAGTCCAATTGGCTGCTATTAAATTCTCCGTTATATTTTCACGTGTTCTTATAATAATAATACTATCTGCGACATGCTGTAAACACAGCAAGCTGAAGGTTTCAAATTCCCTTAGTTTTTGTCAGAGGCAGGGACAAAGTAAAAATGCGAAGTGATGTCTGACAGTAGTTCTCTCCAGCAGATGCATTGGTTCAAGCAGTCCTTGTCTGCAGTTTCATTCTGATCAGGCAATGTAGAGCTTTATGAATCACAAAAAACGGAGGTAGAGGTCGCTGATGATGCTTTACTGGTGATGGTGGTACTTTAATGTTGAATGGTTAGCGGCTATAGTGAAGTATCCAGGGTACATCACCCCGTCTTGGGCCAGATGTTTCTGGAAAAGGAAAGGCAAAAGAAAACAGAAAAACATGAGTTAGACAGAAAATCTACCTGCTACCAAACAAACAAACATTATTTCTTTGTTTTAGTATTGATTAATTAACAAAAGTAAACAATGATAACACTAGAACACCACCAATTGCTGTAACACTAGCAAAGCCCCAATCCTGGCCATACAGCAAAAGTCCAAGGTACATTTTTAGATTTTTGAACATTTTAGTTTAGAAAAACAAAAGATACAAAATTATGCTGGGTGGATGAAGTAAACCATCCATAGAAAATGTCCCGTCTGATGACACGTATGACACCCTTATATATCACTCTGACCTTGTTAAAACTCACACCCTGTGGAAACCAAAGCCAGCTGACATTGTTATGTCACATGCTTAGTTTTCCATTTTTTTTTTTTTTTTTAAATTCTTGTGAGAATTTTTAAGTCCAAAATGTTCTCATATTTCAGACTTAGGTCTGCTCTTTTTAATAATTATGAAATCCTCACTGCTATCATATTCCATTTCCATCAGATATTTATACATTAAAGATTTATTTTTAAAAATAAATAAAGTAACTATCATTTTAAAAAATAGATTTTCAGATGTCAGTTGCTATTACTTTTTAATATGGCAAACATTTCTGTATCAATAGCTTATTCGTTACAGAAGCGGTTGAAAACATCTGATATGGCAAAAGCTGCTGTAGCATAGATGTATCATGGGGGCACGCACAACAATAAACCAATGTAAATATTGGCAATATTGTATGCCTCTACATTCCATTATGTTATCTCTTAAACTCGTTTTTATCCCTTACTGTGAAGATTGTTCAACATTTTTCTTCTGCAACAAGAAATTTGACATCAGTACTGCAATAAAGTAGAGTTGTTAGGTGTGTAAAAACTACTTGTAATTCTAGCATAACTCAACCACATACAACCCTTACCTGGCTACTTTTGAAAGTATTGGTTTAAATATGATGAACAAGTGACATTGGTAAATAAAAAGTGGAAACAAAATATTTCCAAAGAGGAAATTGCAACCAAGAGTAATAAATATATTTATGGAGTAATTTATAAAGCTCATTAAGCTTTTGTTGCAGCAGGAAATCTCAACTAATTTTTGGAAGAAAAAAAATGCATTTCCATCTGTAGTAAATTTAAAATCCAACCCACTGAACTTGATTATAGAATCTGCAATATGTTACTACCATGTAATTAGGTTAGCTAAGAATAATCAGATAAAATTATCTGGTGATATGCATGGTTAATGAATTTATTATTATTATTATTATTGTGATCAAATTTATGTCACATTAACTTGTAAAGTAATGTCAACATTTACATTTCAAGATTGATGGAATAAAATTTATTTAACAGAAACTTTTTAAAAATTCATAAGTAATTCCTCTCAATAATGTTATTTGATATGGTGATATGCATTTACTTCCTTAGCCATATCTTTAATACAGTATATGGTTGCACATCTGTATGACCAGATTTATCTGGAAAGCATTATCTTTTCTAGTCAATATTAGCATCATTTTTAATATATCAGAATTTCTGATCCAAATGATGATAATTCAAACATTTTACAAATCTTGTACACTTTTTTGGATAACATTCAGTTTCCAAATTTTTTTACTTAGCTCAAGGCAATATCATATGAAGAAAAACAATAATTAATTTTTTTTTATATCTTAATTTAAGAGTTAAATTTACTCAGTAGAATTATTTATATTCAAGGTAACCACATAGTATATATATGGAACATCCTAGTTAAGTCTATTTTCAATTTCTTTTCAAATGTTACAACTACAGTATATATTTTTAAAGAATTTAATTATCTGTCAAAAGAAAAAAAACAAATCATTGAAAATTTAAAAATTAACCAAAATTATAGATGATGACCTAGTACTGCCATTTTTAAAAAAAATGTATTGCTGTTTCTCTAAAGCCAACCACTAAGCATTTAGTTCAACAATCTTTTTGTAAAACAACAACGTTTTATCATAGTGTAAAGTATTGTTTTATAATTAGCTTACAAACTCATAGACAATAACTATTTTAGCAGACTCTTTAGATAAACATACGGTGAATGGTTTATGAATCACCTTGTGTATTCACGCCATCTTTGAGATGAACTGAAGTCTGCAGTATTTTCTGCGATGGAAAACATCTGGATAAGTCCGAAGTTATGTACACAATTGTAACCACTAGTTTTTTTTTTCAAATTCCCTTGTGACTAATCATTCTCATCAGAGATGCATATAGACAGTATCATGATAAAACTAAAATGTTTCATTGGAATAATAAATTGTTCCCACCATATATAGAAATAAAATTTTTGAGTATTCAGAAAAAAATTGCTCAAATTAATCTTCAAAATTAGGAACATAAATATCTAGAATTACATACTGGAATAACATTGAATGCACATACAGAGAGACAGAATGGTGTGTGTTCTTTTGGAAGAAATTTAAGTATCTTGGTCATGACATACAACTTAAATCAACAAGAATAAAGCAAAAAGCAATCATAAAGAAAGGGTTAATTTCACTCTAAGTCAATAGTAACCTACTACCAGATGTGGCAATGCAATAAACTAATAAGAAAAATTGTTCATAATGGAAAATACTAGTAGATTTTCTTAAAGATCTTTCCATATGGGAGGAGGAAAACGTTTTGGTAATATATACTAAATTACCAAAATGCATTATAATAAGGCATGAGCCCATTTGTGTAATATTGTTTCATTCTGGCTTTAGAAAATTTTAGATATTTAATTTGTTGTCTTTTTTAAAGTTACATTTTTATATAGATATGGAACTACACAAAAGAATATAGCAGTGTAGCTACTACCTTGGCTAATGATAATAAATTTTACTCTTCAATAAAAATTACATCAAAATGAGAAAATCAAATGACTGGAAGAGTAGGTTTAGTTGTGTTGTAATTGAAGCATATATTCACTATCATTATATTTTGCATTAGTGGCATACCATGTCAATAAAAGGTATAATTTGTTGAAGCTAATTAATAAAAAAACTATTTTTCTTTCTTTTTTAGGGAACACTTCCTAGTAATTATGTTGCACCAAGATGGGAAGTTGATGTGAAAATTTACTTTAAAAAACCAGTTCATACTTTTTTTTTGTCTCTTTCTGGTAAAGTGTGTGTGTGTGTGTTTTGTCTTTTTTTTATATTACATTTTGTCTCTCCTGATTATTCTTTTTGAAAATAGAATCAGATATTTTCTATTGAAATAGGCACTGACTATCAACTTTGGCTAAGAGTGAGCCACAGATGGAACCACTCCTTATTAAAGTCTTTGTATCTAAAGAGAAAGGCCTGTCAATTTCTAAAACAGTATCATTTAAAAAGAAGTAAACATTCAATTGTGATATCAATGAATTAATGATGGTATAAGGTCATACAGCAACTTTTTATTGTTTTATTAGTCTGCATGAAATGAGAAATCTTTATTTAAGATTGTTTTACTTAGTTAAAAGTAAACAAAACAGGTACTTTATTTACTGATGTACACTCTTTGAAATAATATACCAGTTTAAAAAATAAACTATATACTTTCCATGTAGCATTATATATATATATTTTTTTTTCTCTGTCACACCATTTAGTAAGTAAATTTTCTTTTTCTGAAAGTTGGTATCATCAGTAAATGTATGCAGACACCTGAATAGTTCTGATTTCCCAGTTATTATTTAACTGCTTTAAAAAAAAAAACAAACTTTTTTTATATTGTAAGTTAAGAAAAAAGCAAAATATCTGACCATTATGTATACGGTAGTAAAAGTTTCCTACAATAATATAAAAAGGTACGTAATCACAGGTCAGTCAGTAGAAGAGTGATATCATGTCTCTGCATTAATAAAGACAAAGTATGATACTTACTACATCAGCTCCTCCGGTTTTATCTTCAATGAACTTTCAAGGAAAAAAGAAAAGGTTAGCTAAAATTTCAACCCTTGCAGAACAATATCACTTGAAATTCTTTCCAGAATGTTTGTGTGTATGTATAGACAGACAGATAGATATACCCTATTTATTCAATTCTAAGATGCATCCTACTTTTATTGTAAAAAAAAAAAAAGAGAAACTTATTGAAAGACATATCAAAACAAATAGCTTAAATGGTTAGCTCCTATTAAGATGTACCTTGTAAGAATTTTTAAAAAAATTGATTTATGTTAAAATAAAAATGGGAGTATATTATATGCTATCATTAAACAAATACTTCCTTATAACTTAAATGCTGATTACTATAAGTTTTTCTTTAAGAAATTCTATTTGCAGAACTTTCAAAGTGCTTTTATTACCCTTCAGAGTTAACAACTTTCTGAACAACCCAACCCCTTCTGCTAATTAATTTAGTTATGCATGCTCAACTTTCTTTTGGCAGTGTGAATTTGTGTCCTTTAAAGATACTGGCAATGCAACTCAGTATCATGGTTGTCACTGCTTGCTCCAACCACACATGCAAGTTATCTCATCCTGATCCCTTCCCTTCTATGTTGTGTTCAAAGGTATGTTGGAGAACACTGATGTTGAAATCATAAGCCACATTACCAATGCCATTTTCTTCGGCAAGCAAAGCCACCCTTAATTTGAAAGTTTGTGTAGTAAAATTGCTTATCTGTCATAAGTAATGATAAAAACAGAAATGGATGTACTGCCACAGTCAAGGTAAAGTGTTTTGGTCCACATTTAATGATAACTGGCAAGACTACGGGAAAAACATTTGGGGGTGATATTGATGACTCATTCGTTTTTGGTGTTAGTTGGCTGTGCGCTTTATTCTATAGAGGTAAGTAACAAACAGCAAACACTCTAAACTTACTGTTTTTTTAAATAAAAAATGTATGCATCTTAGAACCAAATAAATATGGTATATTTCTAGTTACTTTCAATTATGAGTTTTTTTTTTTAAAAAAAGCAAACCAAGGGGAGATACTATTATTTAAATTGATGAACTCATGTGCATATGTTAAAAATGCAAGAATTATTCATTACAAAAAAAAGTGAAATAATTTGAGTATTTCACTCCCATTCCTCTAAAGTAAAAGAAAATATTTACTTGACTCCATGTAAATGCATTATAATTTTGTATTGTGCCTTTTGATGCAATTATTTATTTTATAAAAGTCATAAATAACAAATAAATAATTTTCTAAAACTGTTAATCCAACTCAACCACTTAGTATCAGTCTTTCATATTGCTCAGTATGAAAATATAAAAATCTTTTTAAAAAATGTTTATAAACTTTTCTTTTTAAAGGAAAAAAATACTGCCAAAATATTTGTGATTTTGCAATACATTTTTTAAAATTTAGTTTATTGGTTTCAAAATATACTGAAAGCAGTATACTAAAAACAAAAATCTGCAATCAATACAAATGAAGATATAATTTTAACCTTAGCAAAAAAAGTTCACATTTTAAGTAACCTCCCCTTGGATTTATTTAACTGTTATATGACCAAATATTTACATGCACTTTTAAAAATACTTTTGTGATGTTATTTTTTTAAAATTTAACAATGAAATTTTTCCATTTATGAATAAAGAAATATTTTAAGCAAAAAAATGTATTGATAGCACTGATGAAGCTTATTACAAGATGAGTTTCAAAACTTTACTTTAGGTTGATGTGAACAGCAGCTAAAATCAATTTACACAAATTATGGTAGTTTCTTACAAAATGTCTTCAAGATAATTCTATTTTTCTTTGCTTATTTTAGATTTAAAAAAATAAATTAGTTAGTCTGCATTCCTGTCTTTGAAAAACACATTCAATCATGAAACATGGAGGGAGGTTGTCTCTCCTGTACAGTATTGTATTACATGCGCAGTTTACTGTTTACAGTCAGTCAGAACATTCTTTATACAATTGTGAAATTCATGCAGTGAGAATTTAAGATTAGGTAGCATCAACAATGAGTGATGATTAATTTCATAAATGCAGTTGTTTAATGCTCATTGAAAAGGGATCACTCTATTCCCCTTTCCTTTGTTAGGCTTTATGTATTATTTCTCAAGACAAGTTATGCAAAAAAAAAAAAATTAAAATAGAATTATGATAAATGTTTTGTGCAGATAATTATTTTTCAAGTGTCTCAGGTTTTGCAGCGATTTATTTCACTTGACTATCATCAATTCCACCTATACATTAGATTATAAGACCAATTATTTTTCTTTGTTTTTTCATTAGAAATTCTAAATATTATACAACATAAAAATTAATTCTTTCAATATGATTGATATACCACAGAATAACTACTTCCTATTCTGACTCATTTTTAACACTCAGTCATTCAGAAAAAGTATCCATGATGCATATATAACTACATGTTCAGATAATTAGCAACACAGTTTTCTGCCACCACATATGATAATATTTGTCCTTGATCCTGTATTTTGGTGAATAAATTAGCAGCATCAAAACTAAAATGGTTAAAATAGATAAAAAAAAAACTGAGAAAAGTAGGATGTTTTTAAAACTCACATAAAATTTCTGCTGCCAAAAGTGCATGTCTAATCTTATATATAAATATTTTTTTCTTTCTACTTAACAACTTAGTTTTAAAACATTCTGTAGTCTGCGGGCAATTTAAACCATCTCGTAAACTCTTAATATTTTTACTCTTAACCTTATCATACACTTCAGCATAGTCTATAAATCTCATCAAATTGCTAGAGTTCTTTTAGGCTTAAGACCTTACATGGCTACATCCAGAATCTCAAACATAGCATCCACCTTAACAATTCTCAATTCATAGTACAAGTTTGTCACACCTATAGCAAAGAATATTGATCTCTAATAAGCATCCATGAAAAACCATATCAAATATTTTTTTTAATGGAAATCAAGTTAAAAAAGAGGAAAAAAAAACAATACAACATTTCTATCTTTTGACTAAATAATGTAGAAGTTTATGAAAAAATAAAAAGGGAAGAGGGAAGGAAGGGAGGGAGAAAACAATTTTTCTTGTAACAGAAACCACGGTGATCTTTTTTTTAAAAATTATTTAACCTTAGTTTTCCTACAGTTTATTCATATCCACTTGCTGCCTACACATATCAACATTCTAAGAAATAGGAGGAATACCTTTGATTACAAATAAAGATGAAAACTGCCAGAGAGATTAACAGACCTTGGAGAAATGAAAAAATCAATATGAGTCAAATGAAGTAAAGGTTATATGCTTGACTTTTAATTATGTTTGCTTTGACTCCAGGTAGAGGGAATTCATTTTAATTAATTTTGAGAATCTCTAAAACACTCATCTAAGATCATCAGTTTCCATTCACTACTAGGAAGACTGTGCAAAATAGTCAGTTTGCCAAGATGCAAAACAAATGGCCAAAGAGGTAGGTAGGATGTGAATAAGCAATATGAGTTAAATATTTTGCCATAAAACTACAGTTTTATGTCCAAAATACCGTAATACATAGTGATTATAAACCCGGGAACCATATGATCAGGTAGATGATAAAATTACAATAGACTGAGGTTTCTATATGCAATGGATATAGATAAAACATCAATGTAATGCAGTAAAACATGGAGATAATAAAGATTTTTGGTAAATGAAATTAGCTAAAGTATGCCCATTTGGGATGGGGAATACAGTAAAGAAACACAAACCTGTGAGCATTTATAGTAAGCCAAGATTCCTGTGTGTGTGAACCTTGAAACCTGAAGTCATTAAAGTTCAAATTCAATATAAAGGTGATGTTTTGCTACAGAACGCACTGCAATATCTGTAACTGAGTTTGTACTTTTTGTCACAAGTATAATGCTGTGTTGTATATATGTGATTTTAGTATCTTACTGAAAACATACAACACATCCAAATAATTGTTTTAAAAAATGACAATCTGAGTCAATATTATAATTGAACTCAGGTGGTAGAGCAGCAAGATATTACTCAGGAAAAGAAGAAAAAATTCATCTAAAGAAATCTGCTATGTTGAGTTGATAAGGACAAAATAGATCCAGTATCGTTTGACTCAAGATAAGACTGACTTCTTCCATTATGAAAGTTTGAATTTTTATAGTAGATGCCAGGCAGCAGTCAGGGTAACCAAGCTTGAAATTGCCTTGCTGGTGCTATGAAGAAAACTCAATAAAGGAAAGTGCAAATACTTTGAATACATGATAACACAAAGGCTAAGAAGTTAGACCAATGTACCAAAAATGCACTGGTCACCAGGGAATCAAAGAAATGTTAAGTGAGAAGCTGCTGATTGTGTGATGGTAAATTGATCCACATGAGTACTCCCATTGATGAGAAATATGTTCCATCCATTCCATCAAATTAGTTGATGTAGGCATGACAACAAATCAACAAGAATGAAGTAGTGGCCACGAGTGATTGGTGGCTCAGGTAAGGTAATCCATGAATAGCATTAGTGAATGACCATGCAGAATAGAAAGAAAATGTTGCCAGATAATTGATATGACTAGCATTGTTCACAGACTATTTTGAAACTGAGATCTACAAACCTGCATGTGCTGCATCTATCTAGAGATGCAAATAAGCAAAATTATTGAAAAATTTCCATTGGTAAAGTTACCAAAGAATGACAAGTCAAAGTTTGGAATGAAGTAGATGCTATCCTAAGAGAAGTTCAGTTGAACTATTTACATTTACCTAATTAAAGAGGAGTATAAACAAAGATGCCATGTGCCCAGGAATTTTAGAAATTGAATACCACTGACTTAATGTAGATGTAAATAGGCATGCAATATAAGTATTAAAATTACTGTATTAGAACAAATATCTTGAAAACTACTGACAAAGTCAACCCTCTATATTCTGTAAACTCTGAGATAATCTATGGGCTTCTTTGTAAACCAAGTCACTCAAAAATCATATAAGATTTTGCGTGAGAGTCTCTTGTGATGCTACTCGTAGGAGCCTCCTGTTAAGAATCAAGAATCATCAATAAATTGAAGGACAGCAGCCAATGTGCTTGAAAGCAGATAATAATGCACAGGAAAAAAAAATACATAAGGTTGTCATCAGGCCAAAAAGCAGTACCAGAAAATTAAAAATCTCAAGAAGCCGATTCCAACTACAAAGTGATATGACCACAATGACTGAGGATATACGGCATGCATAGACATATCTGGTAGGTCAACAAAAACTACAGTTGTGTACTATATATAGGAGTAAGTAGTATCTAGCAACAACATGAAAAAGAATGGGATGCAATGAAATTGAGCACCAATTTCCAATTAATTACCTGTAGATATGGGGGCAAAAACCAACCAGCTACAAGAGCCTGATTTAGAGCTTTTAAAAATGTTTCAGATATTCAAAAAAACTAAAGCCTTTATTGCTGTGTCAGAAAGAGGCATGAACTAAAGAGGAGTAATTATCAGCAGAAATGGTAAGTATAAAAAGTATAGCAGCCTTGCCAAACAACAGGTGAGACACTAGAGATTCTTGTATAATCTAGTCCCATGACAATTCATTCTTGACAGAGTTAGTTGATGAAAAGTGTTACAGGAATTTATTGTCTCCAACATGAAAAAAAGGAACAAAATCAAAACATAAATCACATAGGCAGTTGTAATACTACAGCTGGAAAATGGTGGAAATCTAAAAAGAAAGCAACAAAACAATGTTTACAGTTCTCTGATTCAGGTCAGTACTGAGCATAGGGAGTCTACTGTTAAATTTCTATCAAGTTGAGGACAAAATATGCCGGAATGTGTTGGGGGAAGCTAATTGTGCAAGAAGAAATTGTTAGGGATGAAATGTTGAGATGCTGACTGTTGCCAAAAATATATATATATAAAAGCAACAAAATGGACTAATACTAGAAGTTCAAGAGAAGGTAGGATATACTGTCAATATTGGGACTGGCATCTTGCATGGTGGTGTTAGAGGGAGGGGACAAGATGGAATGTATACTTCTAGAAGTTATTGTATTCATTACATGGTCAAGCACAAGAAACCTGTAAGGAGTGCACAAACACAAACTAAAAATTCTGTGGTTGTATGAGCCACTAAGAAGCATAAAAGTTACAAATTAAAATTAGCAAGAAACCATTGACAAGCTTTTGTTAATGTTAACTTTACCAATAAAACAAGTATGAGGATGAACCAGGTGAAAATTTCATGTCAGTATAAAAAGGTGAGAACTTTCATAAAAAGATAAGGTTTTGACTGCATCACCAGATGTATTTGATGGATATTTTATATGTTACCAGCACAAATAATGATCGATGAGATCCACACAAGAACTTGTGTGCACAATGAGAGTGGTGACAACTGCCTGAAAATAGTTTGCTTAAGAAAAGGGAAACACCAGATGATGAAACAGGGCTTACTTCTATGTGTTAATCATCTGTGAATTGCTGCTAAAGTTAAAAAAACAAATGCAACAAATCTATCTCAGCTGCCAAATAACAAGGCTCCATGGACAGTCAAAAATATATTTTAGATGGAAAAGAGGGGTCTGGCAAGCATATGCGTTATTCCAACTACAAAAGAAAGAGCAAACAAACAAAAACTTTGTGATCTGCAAGAGATAATGAGCAAATTTAAAAATATTAATGAATACTCATAATTAAAATTTCAAACAGGCTATTCTTTTCGGATAATTAATAGAAAAGGACTTCATGCAATTTTTCTGATAAAAAGCTGACTGCTAGCCTATGAGTTTACATTATTCTTGTAAAAGTTAGGGTACACAAATCCATATCCCAAAAATCCATTCAAAAAGGCTGCCATCAAAAAACAAAATGTAGACATTAAGGGGAAGAGGTGCAGAGCTAATCCTTATTGAAGTTTTTAAGAGAAAAACTGCTCTCAAAAATAAGGCAGCATGCATAGGTAAGAAACAGGTGACATGCCCAGTTCTTACTGCCAGATGCCATGGGAATTCTTATGATTGAATAAACTAAAAAACAAAAAAAAAAAAATCACACGGATGATGATGAAAAAAAAACTAAACTAAACTGAGGCCAACATTTTTTTAAAAAAAAAAAACATTCTCAACACATACTGAACATCTATTAGTATAGAGGTTTGGTTATAAGATCAAGCAAATAATCAATCATGCTTGGTTTAATGCGCTTTAGTCTACTGTACATGCACACACGCACACCTGCTCATTTCTCGGTTCCTGTTGTTTTGTTTTGGATGTACACTTGGTTGGCAAAATATGGAGAACTTCTGCACCATATTAAAAGTGTGTTGTAGAGCAAAACAAAGTGGGTAAATTATCTGAACAAGATAATTATTAAATTGCAATGTGAACAGTATATTACCAGTCTCTTGTTCACTGTACAAAAACAAACTTTTAGTATCAAAAAGGTGAACTATTAACTTTGGAAAAAAACTATAATTTTACATTTTTAAATTAACTTTCAAGAGAGCAGACCAAATGTTATTGATCGCAGATAATGTCCATAATAAATAAAATGGAAAATTATGAATATCTAGATGATTCACTAGTAATCCCTGTATTTTTTCATTTCTTATGGAAATTAGAGTTCAGATTATAAAATTATATTCAATGCAGCAAGGCACATGAAACTATCTAAATGATTGGTTTTGTGTTTGTATGTATTTATAATCATAATAAGGCATTGTCAACTGATAATTTGTTGCATTATTGTGATTCAGTTTTATTTGTAGAAACTTCAAACTTGGTAAATATAATATTTGTAATTGGTCAGTAAATTCCAAATGCTCAAAACCCAGAAACATTCTAGCAAATTTGTACTGAAATTACTCTAATAAATCAACATCCAATTAAGGACTCCACACCTACACCATGTTCAAGACGTGAATAAGCCAAGGATGTATACAACAGAACTAAAACTTTTTTTTTTTGAATTTTACATTTGATACTCCAGTTAATTACTCCTAACATTCTACTTGCTTTGTTTGCAGCTGAAATGGAGTAATTTACACCATTTTTGATTTTAGTCAACAGTTACACTAAATCAAACTACATCTTCCAGTTTAGTGTCACCCACATAATGATTATAATTTTTTCCATACTTGTTTGAATAATTTTACATTTCTAGTATTAAATTCCATTTTCTACTTAGCTGACCAATCTAATAAATTATTCATAAAAAGTATTTTTGTCCATTTTAAGTAGAACTAGATCAAAAGCCTTACTAAAGTTTAAATATGCAACATGAGTCTGAATTTTACTATCCTACTTATTTGGTCTTCTGAAAGTTCTAGATTTGTTGACTGGCCTGGCCAATTATTTAAACATGTGCTCATTTAACTGTTGAAAACGAGATCACCAGAAAATTGTCTGGCTTAAGGTAGAAAATGACTAATAATCCTACTATTTCATCTGTCTGTATTCACCTGAAGCTAATGATTAGTCTCCATTGCAAAAGCCAGGATACCACCTAGATTTAAAGCAAAACAAGTCAAATGCAGACAGTAAGCCACCTAAACTGATTTAAAATCATATATCACTTTTATCATTGTTAAAAAATTAAAATTTCGTAGGTTCTGTTTTCTACACTCATAAAATTAGATCTTGGCATCTAAATTATTAATTTTCTTCATAATTTCCAGAAGTCAATGGCTCCCTGAGAGAAAAGTTTGTGTAGAAGGCTATCTGCCAATCTATGTCTTATGTCCGTATTTGCTTATCCTCATCTTTTTCAGTCTCCAGAGTGTAATGTTATTACTGATTAACATTTGCATAAAAGCAGCTTAAAAAAACAAACCTACACTTAAAAAATCTATCACAAACACACACACATACATACATACAAACAGTACATAACAATTCAACTTCTGACTTTAAAATATATTCTTGTAGTAATCCCTGTTTCCATACATAGCTTTAAAGAAAAGCTAGTTAATATATCTTTTTCAAAAAAAAAAAACAAACATCAAGCAGATGGGATGTTTTATTAAGTACAAAGACTTACATAAAATTTTTTTTCCTATTTACTCATCCATGATGGGCTAAAAAAATCAAACAATTTGATTTTTCCCACAATATAAAAGGAAACAAAAACAAAAATAAATCTCTAAATAAACAAAATATTTTTGTATACCACCATGTTGAGCACCAAATTCAAATGACGAGTTAGTTGTAGCTGTTATTTCAGATGTAAAATTCAAAGCAGAGCAACTAGAAGTTTGTCAATCCACTACAAGCAAAATTTCTTACTCAGTATATGAACAAACATACCTGCTGTTAACTCACACGTTGCTCCAATCCAGCCCTTCTGACAGGTACACCGTCCAGACACCGGGTCACAGACTCCACCATTTTTACATTTACAGTAATAGTCACAGTTTGGTCCATAATGACCCTGAGAGCAGGCTAGAGTAAAAGGATGAAACACCAAAATTATATCTCAGAGAATCTACCTCATTTCTTTTACTAGCAGTGTGGGCTGTGTTGTTTTCCTTAATATGCCATTTAATTTATTCATTGACAATCAAGCCAAATACCCATACTGTTTATAATGAAAGAACTCTACAGTGGATTTCCTTGATTAGAGTAAGAGCAGGGAGGGACTAACACAGATTTGACTAATTTATTTACTTTTAAGCATTCACAATCATTAATAGCTTTAGATATCTCTATAAGATCTCCCTTTAACATCCAATATTTTTAATTGCTTTAAACATTCAAAGTATTCTAAAGATAAAATTTGGAAGCATCCAAGAAAACTTCTTTATTTTAAATAAAGTCTATCTAAAGATAAGATTTATTTACATTAATTTTTATGGAAGAATTTATGAAGCAAAATATATGATAGCTTTAGTTTAATGCTCTTGTTTTTAAATGAAATCTTTAGTAAAATAACGCTAAAAGTCAGTAAAGGTTTATTACAGTTTTAAGATGATTTGCCTTTTGAAATAAAGAATTTTTGTCTTCTCATACACTATCATTCACAGGTGAGCCAAGACTTATAAGAGAAGACATTTTTAACAAGGAAATTTCTCAAATACATCAAACATTAAATTAAGTATTATCTTTAGAACATATACCTAACAGAAATATTGACTAATGCCTTTCAGTGCTGGTAAATCAGTTTTGGGCAGTTCATCAGTTAAGTCTATTTGCCCTCCCCTTTGTTTTCTTTCTTAAAACATGTAGTTGAGTGCATCTAAACACTTTCCCATACCCATAGCAGCCATTCAGAAAATTAAATAATTAAAAAATTTAATTAAAATTTGACAAAGTAAAATTGAAAAATGTTTTCCTTACTAAAAAACAAAATGGCTTGAGTACTTGGATATGTAGCAAACAAACAGATAGCAATCAAATTGCCATAATCTATTTTGTAGTAACAAATGCTAGAAAAAGAGTATATAGAGCACTTACATTCAGCACACCTTTTTCCAGTAAATCCAGGAGGACAGTTACATTTGCCTGATATGGCATCACAGCCAGCTATGCCACAGTCACACCTGTGTCGGCAATGTAAGCCAAATGTGTTCTTTTCACACACTGAAATAAACGTAAGTGCAAAAATTCATAACTTCAAGAATATTTTTATAGAAGTAGCCAAAGAGATCTGCAGTAATTGAAAGAAAGTATGATAGAGTCAAAAATGATGATCTAGTCCTACAGATATTTTTCACATACTTCTTTCACATTTGTCTCCAATGAATCCAGGTTTACAAGAACATTGCCCAGTAATATGGTCACATTTGGCTCCATTGGTGCAGTCACACTTTTGTTGGCAGTAAGATCCATGGGTTCCTTCTGGACATTCTGGAGAGAGAAAAAGATTTGAATTATATATATATGAACTGTTATTTGCTTTAATTAAATTGCTAATTCTTCTTAGTACCCTAAATGCAGTTGTAATATGTCCAGAAAGCTGTTTTTATAATGATCTATCTCTCAGACAGGGTGTCCACCCTCAACCAAGTGTGTCATTGGGGAACGGCCTCCCGATATGGAGGTTAGCTGCAAAATAAGCTGTTCCCAGTCATGGACCAAACTGGTGTTGGTTCTATCAGGATGGGGTGGAGTAGCTTTGGCAAAGTTACTCCTAAAATGCCTAAGTGTCCCATGATGGAGCCAGCAGGCGGGTAAGGGCTGCCTTAAAAGCCCTGCCCCCAGGGTGGGATCCTCAGAGAAACAATCCCCCCCCGTACTTCCAGGGTAGGACGTATGAGCCAGGAGTTAAGGGCGGGGTAACCCCTACAGAAAACCTAGAGAGCTGAAGTCAGAGGTACTGGGCCAGTGCGCTCTCTTAACAAACCACAGTACCATGCACCTTATGCCAATGGTTACACTGTCATCCACAATAATCGAGAATGGGGCTCGCCCATTGAGGTCCCTCCAGGATGGAGCAGTATCTCGCTAGTTGTGGGATGACAGTTTAGCCGCGAATGCTAAGAAGAAGAAGAAGAATGATCTATCTCACTCTCTCATTTGACTGGACTGTAGAGATCTTGCCCTTTTCTTGTGGCTGGACATTCTCTTCATTATCCTTGTGTTAACTAACCTTCATCACATGGCAGCTCAAAGTCATTAGACCTACCATTAAGTTTATATATGCTACCTTGGTTAGAATATATCTCTGCTAGCATAGATTGCCGAATGACTTTTGAAAATTTTCCTGTGTGTCAGTATTTAATTATATTGGCCAGAGGGTGTTAGAGCAATACACCAAAAGATGTCAAAGGTTCATAGGGGGAATTTCAATCCTAGGTACAATATGACCAGCAACAAAACTCAACTGGTAATATAAAATCATTTCTCCTTACTTATTAGAAAAATGAAAGATTAAAATGCAGAATCATAGGGAAATGATGTCTTATAACTTGTTTGATAGTAAACACTGACCAATTTCACATAGTTGCCCATAAAATCCTGCAGCACAAGAGCAACAGCCACTGACTGGATCACATGTTCCCCTGTTTTGACATCGGCATGTGTGTGTACAGCCTGGTCCATAGCGGCCTGGTGGGCAGGCCATTTCACATGAGGAACCTTGCCAACCCATGTCACAGCGACACTGGCCAGTGTGGAGGTCACACTTTCCATTTGGCCCACAGTTACAAACACCTCTGCAATCTTTGCCATATGTTCCCTCAGGACAAGCTTAAAACAAACATAGTATAATTGTATTCTCAATTAAATAAGACGGTTATGAATTTTCAACATAGAATTTGGTATAGCATCACATGAAGAGCAGACAAAAAAGTTTTAGCAAAACAAAAAAATTCTGTTTATTTACAAAAAAGTAAAATGGTGGAAGCAAAAAAAAACAAAAAAAAAATTTTTATATAGTTTTGCAGAATAAAAATAATGAAAATGAATAACAGAAAATAAAAATTTTAAACAACTTGTTTTTTTTTTACATGACATTTAAAATATACTGAAATTTATCAAAGCATCATGTTAAATGAAATCATTAAGAATACAGCAAAATTATCTAACATTAAATTTTAAAGTAAACTTCACATACTATGTAGTGCATAGCCTTAGATTCTTAATAATATTTTAGTTAAAAAAGGAAGTCTAACATCCTTTAGCACCAGGAAAACACACCACTTCATGCTATACCATATCATGAAGGGTCCCATCATAGTCAGACAGGAAGTCTGCAACAGTTTAAGAGTTTACAGAATTATAGGATAAGAGTATGGATCTGTCAAGCACTAAGTCTTATCATGAGAATCTACACACAAAAGTGACCATACACTAATGCTATGAATAACATTAAAAAAGAAAAGTTTGGAATATCTGGAATATAAAAAAAGGTTACCAGCAGGCTAGAACCAATAAAAACACAAGGAAAGGAAAGGAAAGAATAATTATTAATTAGTTATGCACAACAACTTTGCATAAATAAGGTAGAGAAGAATTTGAAACCTTAGGACCAATTACATAAATGCTCCTCCATAATCTAAGGTACCAAATAAAATTAAGGTTTACATTTATATGTCAAAACAGTAAAGCCCACCACCTAGCTGCACACAGTTTCCACATGGTTGTTGTGAGGCAGTTGTAGATGCTATCAGGATAATTTATTGTTCTGACAACAGAGAAGGTTACCCAAATGTGTCTGTTAGGAAAACCAACAGGTAAAAGAACATGCAAGGACTGAGAGATAAATCAAGAGAAAATATATAAAGATCAGGGGGACACCAATCAAAGGCTTGAGTCAGTTAACCAGCTATATGGGAGTGGCAACTACAAAAACAGAACATAGTAGTGAACCAGACCAGGAGAAATAAAAAATGGAGTAAAATACCTGATGGGCTTCTTTTGCAAATTGTCATAAAAGACCAGATTAATCATTATAGGGAAATAGAAAAAGTGTTAACAAATATCATCATCATTCTGGTTTAGAATAAGCATTTATGAAGCTAAAAAAAAAAAAAGATTAATAAATGAAAAATAAAGTTTCTATCATTTAAACTGGAATTACAAATTAGTTTTTTTTTGGAAAGGTGGTCATTTTTAAAGTGAATTTATGCAATTTGATTAATAATTATTTTATTATTTTAATACAGATCTATTACTAGTGGCTGTAAAATGAATCATCTAACATTTTCAGCATACAAATTGATGTGAAGTATAAGTCAAATTGACTAATTTTCCCATATTTCTTTCCTTCATTCAGAGAGAAGTTGATCTGGACTATAAGACAAAGCTAGATCAACTCTGGTAGTTACCCAAACTTTCAACCAATCAGAACAATGTGCCAAATCCTTCACAACACTGTTGCATTGTATTACTACTATCTATGGTACTTCCAAGCTTATAAATATAAATGAGCTGTTTGTGCATATCACTGAACTACTTTATGGGACAATCTTCTGGATAAATGGAATTTTGAAATAGTTTTTAACTGTGTTTGTAATCAGGAGAGATAATTAAACAAACGGCATGAAGTTTTATTATCAACTCTGGTATGGAAAGCCTGCTTGCTGCCTATTTTAGTTACTGCATGACATCAACAATCATCAGGCAATTCCATGTCATTTGTGCTGTGTTGAATTGCCTACTTTAAAAAGCCAAATGTGTCGGTTTTATCTGACATTTATTTGATTTTGAGATATTACAGCACACTCAAATTCAAAAATTTAATTTACAATTTCATTTTTGATAGCACAAGGTGATATTCATCTGGTTTCAAGTTATCTGACTTTTGGAATTTACAACTAGGCTAACACAGAGGTCAATGTGTTCAGTTATCCTTTGAGTAGATAATATGGTACACACCTCTGGAAAACCACCATGGTGAAATACTATACACCAGCAAAAGAAAGATAAAGAGAATTGTAAAGACATTGATCCTCCTCATCAGTTGTGATTTGTTTGGCCTTCAGTTTCTGCTGTGTTGGGTTAGCACAGATTCCTCCAACTTATCCTCAATGTGAGTCCACTTAACTTTGCAGATATTATTTTCTTCTTGGTTTTTTTCCATAGTCCATAATGTATCTTTCACTTACACTGGTCCCTAACTTATTTCTCTCTGATACTATATTTCCTGTGTGTAGCCATATTACCACCATTTTCTTCAGTGAACTCAACAACTTCCAACTTAAAAGCTGCTGTGTACTAATTGTGAGCCTTTAATGGATACATTTTTAGATGAGTTAGAGGGTCTGTCAGAGCTATTTATACACATAATTAGGATTGAAAAAGATAGATGGAAAGTAATTGGTGAGCACATTAACAGTGAATTGCTTATCCAATCAATAAATGTTCCTGGCAATACTGCAGTCTGTTTCAAATGAACAATTTTAGTTTATATCAGAAAATTACACACAGTCATTTTTTTTCATTAAAGCAATTCCAATGAATCTATCCATAGGTAAGTAATTTTAGAACATAAGTCAAAGCCCAGACTTCTGGGGGGAAAAGTATTGACTTATACCCTGAAAAATAGTAGTTTTGACAATTCTTTTAGCTTCCAATCATGAGAAATTACTAAAATTTGAATAAAATTATAGCAATAAAAGGAAAATATTAATCTTACCGATTTCACATCTGGAACCTTTAAATCCCACAGGGCAGATACAGTCTCCTGTACGAGGCTCACACACACCCTCATTATAACACTGACAGGACTGTGTGCAGTTTAATCCATAACGACTACTTGGGCAGGGCTCTGAACATGTGGGGCCAATCCAGCCCACAGGGCAGACACAGATTCCAGAGACTATACTGCAAGAGCCACCATTCTGACATTGGCACACACGCTCACAGTTTGGACCAAATTCTCCCTCTTTGCAACCTTTTGGAAATAAGAAAAAAAAAAAGGAACTCAAACAATGGTCAGAAGTGAAAATATGTTTTTAGTAATCATCTAAAACACACACACACATCAATATTGTGTAGAAAACTTCTGAAAAACAACAACAACAAAAATGAGATTAATTGCAATTATCTAACTGATTCATTATCTTTTTTTTTCAAAGAAAAAATAAAGTCCCATCAACATGAGCAAAATCTGTATTATATACAAGCAAATTATTGCAACAAACAATGATTAAGTTGGATCAGTGATAGCATTAGTTTATATCTATAAACATATTGTGCTGCCTGTGCAAATTTGTTCATATACAACTTACCAATGTGAGCTTCAAAAAAAATGTTAACTAGTGTTCATTTAAATCTGCTTCACCATTTCTGATAAATGTAACTTCAGGGTTTGCATTAAAAGAACCCAGTGGTTATTTGATCTATATCAGTTTTGCTTTGCTATAACTTTTGCATTCTTTGCAATCATGCTAAGGAACACTGTTTGGTAGTGCACACAAACATATATCAACCATGTGGAATGATATTCTTTGCAGATGTGTAAAGATGTTTGTCAGTTCTGCCTGGGTAAGAGAGATCCATCACCCTACCAGATTCTTTCTAGCTTTATTTGGGAGTAAAGTTGAGGATTGAGAAATCAGGAAACAACATGTCAATCAGTTAGATCAGGCAAATCTTATGTGAAGGAAGAAATAAGTGGAAACAACACAGCTACTCTAAATATAGTAAGGTAAATCAATGACATAGCAAGCCAATGTTCTAATCATGCTAATCTATCAATCATCCAAAAGCTAAGAGCTGAGAATTTGTACAAAAGAAAAAAAAATAAATAAAATTATATGGGTTTTCTGTACAACTATTTTACCTATAAACTTCAAATAGAACAGAGAATCCATTTTACTGAGATCAGAATTTTTGTTTTAAATTTATTCAAAACCTTTTTTAGTACAATAACAAAACAGCCCTTTTTGCTTCACAAATTATCATACTTAAAAACAATAATAAAAATTTCTTAAAAAAAAATTAACCTAAGTTATATTAGAACCAAGAAAAATTATATTTTGTGTAAGTGAGAATAAAAAACCTCAAACAAGCATTCAGTACATAATAGAGAGGAAATCCAAATTATTTCATCAACCTAGCATTCATATAAGGTTCTCATGATTTTGTCTGTGTGAGAGAGAGAGAGAGAGAGAAGCGGGATAAGTGATACTGTCACTTTCATATTTTATTTGATGAATTTATTGTCAATGCAAATCTCACAACCTTTGGAATGAGAAATATGGCTTCCAATTCACAGTTTAAAAAAAAAAAAAGGTAATACTATATTAAAGTTAAATGCACAAGACTTGGGGCTACTCCCTGATAATTACGCACACAGGAAGCTTGGAAATGGGTCAATACTCTATTCATTATTATAATGCTCAAATGTCAGAATTTACCAATTTGTCAAAATAGTACCATATTTTAAAGTACATTTTTTTCTTTTTTCTTCCATAGGGAGTACAGTTGATGTGTGTGTGGTCATTTCACATACCCCACCAAAAAAATCCCTCACTATTACTGCATCTGCATTTAACAGTTTCTGGAATTAACAGAATTTCTATAAACTATTAGAAACAGGAAATTTAAATATGCAGCCAAGTTTTTTAAATAAAATATTTTTTGAGAAAAAGACCAATTCTGTTTTAAAATATCTTCTTTAAAAAAACGTGAAATACCTTAAAAAAGCATTTCACATTAAATGGTATACATTATTATTTCAGTAACCAATAATTACAAGATGCAAGAAATTCAAATGTAGTAAAGACCTTAGAAAAACTTTTTTTAAAAAATAAAAAGGTTAGCATTCTTCAAAACTTTGCAAGTTAAAATTCTCAAATGTATATTTTTTTTAGCTCTACCATGTGTTTTCAAAAACCTGATGTACTGCAATTTGCCTCAATTGTACAATTTTAAAATAATTATAGAATAAAGTCTAGCACCTGTGGTTTCATTAACAAGATTTTAATATTAAAGCATCAGGTACTGAAGAAGACAAAAGCCCTTCTGAAATAAGAAAGTTACCATAACCTTGCTGCTGCTACACAAGTCGGTAAATACTGAAAATAACCATGTGCTTTTTCCTTTAAGTTTTTCTGTAATAGAAATAAACGAACAAGAAAGTCCCTGTAAAAACAGAAAGAGAAAAAAACCAAGCTCTGATATCCCTATTAAATGCCTAATTTAAAAACTACTAAAAAGTTAAAATAACTGCAAAAAAAAAAAAAAAAGTCTAAGGCAGGGGTCACTAAACTATGGCTTGCCAAGCCTTTCAGCACCACTCTCAGATTCCTTTTTTAGGCTCAACTAGATCTGAACCACTAACCTAACAGAGTAAATGAAAATTCAAACCAAAATTTGTAATTTCTTTGTTGTAATCCTACCTCAGGCATTATTTTCACTTAAAAGCAATCACAAATAAAGATAAGATATAAACCTGATCTTAAAATCACAATATGACCATAGAATTCATCAGATTTGTGATCTGAGAGAATAGTAAAAAGTTTATCATTTTGCCATATCTAAGTGGTAATTTTTTGTACCATCCACCATAAAAATCATGGTGTATTGCAGCTAAAAGCAAAAAGTTGATAGTGTGTGTTAGATTTTTAAAAAATGGACAAAATAACTACTTTTTTGCATTTAGTCTAATGATAAAATTGTTTTATGTGCATTTATGCTATTGCTATATTCCAAGAATATAATACTTGCTAACATTACGAAACTAATTATATGGATAAGGGATCATTTATTGCAAAGAAAAAGTTGCCTGTTTTAAGAAATCAACAACATAATATTTACAAAATGTGCATCGCAAAATGAAGAGGCTGTCCAATTGGCACTACAAAATGTGCAGACATTAGGAAAACTAAGCTTATCAGCAAGTACTGTAACAAATTAACTATATGAAAAAAAGCTAGAAACCTAAGAGTTTTTTTTCTGTATGGTTTTGGATGAGAGCACAGACATTTGTGATACTGTTTAGCTCTTCACATTCATCCAAGCAATTGGTATATTTTCAATGTCAATGAAGAACTAGCAGAACCAAGAAGCTTGAAAAGTGTAACTTCTGGTTGGGATATTTTTTCAAATCAGTCTGAAATAATTAAGAATTTCAATTTTGGTTGAAAGTCTAGGAGTGACATTGATGGTGCAAAAAGCATGCTTGGAAGAAAAAATTAGGTTGATTAGAAGAATAAACACAGAATTGTTGTCAGAATGGCTTGAAGAATCATGGGCCATTCACTGTATAATTCACCAACAAACTCTCTGCAGAAAAAAATTTGATCTTGAAATGGTAATGAAATTTGTAGTTTCCACTGTAAACTTTGTTCTTGCTCAAGGACTCAATCACAGGCAATTTAAAAGTTTTTTATGAACTGAAAGTGAATGTAATGATTTACTTCATGGTGTAAAGGTAAAGTACTGGAAAAATTGTTTGAGCTACGTAAAGAAACTGCAACAGTTATGAAAGAAAAAGGATGCAAAGTAAAAGAACCATAAATGATATATGATATGATTTGAATCAGATATAGAGGCTAGCTTTTCTTATTAATCTTACACACCTCCCCATTAACTTAAATCCCAAGATGCAAGGTAAGGACAAGTTAGTTTGTGATATGTATTCAGTCAGTCAGTCTCTGTCTACCTTCTCCCCCTCCTATGCTTAGCTAAAAGACAAGAACTTTTTCCACTCTAGTGCTTGTAAAGAAGTGACTAACAACACGAAAGCATTTTCTTTAAATTGCATTGAGAAAATGCAAGAAAAGCATGAGCTAAGATTTCAGAATTTTGAAAGGATTCTATGGAAATTTTCCATTTGGAAAAATTTTTCAAACTAAAAGTAGCCCATTCACCTGAATTTTTACAGATAGAAGTAACTGAGTTCCAGACATTTTTGAAAAATAAATTCACTGAAGGAAATTTGATTAAATTTTATGAATTATTACCAGTAGAATAGTTTCCAAGACTAAGAAAATCTGCATGTAGTAAGATTACTGTATTTGCAAGCACCTATACAAGTGAACAAACATTTACCTGGATGAACATAATAAAGAACAAACTATGACCAAAAATGTCAGACATTCGCTTGCATTCACTTCTGAGAATTGCAATGACAAAAAACTGATTACAGCCCACACTCATAATGACTGCTTTGTCCAAAGAGAAATGCTGGACTCAAAACAGTATGGGCTTCTTAGCTGCTTTTGTAAAATTTCCGCATCAAAATTACTTTCAAGTTTTTCTATTGTTAAATGTATGTTACATGATGACTGATTGACAGCATAACAGAATTATGCTACTGAAGTAGTCTAAAGATGATCTACCTGAGAAGGACTGTGAAACATTTTGAAATCTTTTTAAAATGTTTGTATATGTGTGCTTTCCTAAAGCAACTATGAAATTACGAGGTCTGTCGAAAAAGTATCTGACCTTAGACTGGAAAAAAAAAATTATTTACTTGGTGGGGTTCAATTGCTAATCCCCTTCGAAGTAGGCTCCTTGTGCCTCCACACACTTAGCCCAGTGATCCTTCCACTGTTCAAAGCACATCTGGAAAGCTTCTTCCGGAATGGCTCTCAGCTCTCAAAGCAGGAGCCTTTCAGTGGCATCTTCATTTTTGAGAACAACCAGAAGTCAGAAGGAACCGTGTCTGGAGAGTAGGGAGCCTGGCGAATGAGCAAAATGCTTTTCTTTGCCCACAGATCCGGTCTCTTGCACCAAACTGCATCACGAAGACATTGGAGGACTTCCTGATAGCACTCCTTTGTAGCTGTTTGTCCTTCTGGTGCATATTCATGATGCACAATGCCTTGGTAGTTGAAGAAAACAGTCAGCATCACCTTGATTTTGCTCCGGATCTGACGTGCTTTTTTTGGGCCTTGTCGATGTTGGGTGCTTCCACCGTGATGACTGAGCTTTAGTTTCCAGGTTGTACCCATACACCCACGTCTCATCTCCAGTTATCACGGTATTCTGGAACTCAGGATCCCTGTTGGCAGCATCCAGCAGGTCCTGTGCAACCTCAAGACAAAGTTGTTGTTGTTCCTGAGAAAGCAGCTTGGGCACAGCACAAGCCCAAATCCTCCTTTAAAATTGCATGTGCAGAATCTTTACTGATCCCAACCTTGTTCCCAATTCTCCACACTGTCAAATGAAGATCCTCCATTATCAGGGTCTGCACTTTCTCGATAACAACTGCATTTCGGCTTGTTGGTGGCCTCCTGGAAAGCTGGTCACTCTCCACTGATGTGCGGCCATCTTTGAACCTGATGTACCATTATTTTATTTGGGTAACACCCATGGTATTGTCAACAAAAGCCTGTTGAATTTTGCGAATTGTTTCTGCTTGGGTATCTCCAAGCTTTTGGCAAAACTTGATGCAAGATTGTTGCTCCATACGTTCTGTTATCATGGGCAAGAAAATGTGACGAGTAAGTAGTACAGCACCTCACACGCTGGCTGCCTGACAGTGACTGACGCATCCAGCAAGCCTGCCAAAAAACCACGCATGCGCGTGAAGGCATGCCTCCCTAACATCATTACTCCCCACAGTAAAAAATAAAGTCAGATACTTTTCGACAGACCTCGTATGTATTGCTTTATTACCAGAAATTGAATATCAAATCAGGTAATTTTTCAGATTTTTCTGTACTCCGTGTTTGCAGTTATTGAATAATAATCTTATATTTTAAAAACCTCACATACAGTAATTTAGTTAAAAGTTTACAAGGGATTATACCTTAGAACTAATGTGCACCACAACTGTTTCACAAAATTTCACTTACTATAAAATAAAGGAAGAACATAGTGATAACAAAAATCCCCATATGCATTTTGAAAATAATACGAGGTCTGTCGAGAAAGTATCCGAGTTTATTTTTTCCTGTGGGAAGTAATGATGTTAGGGAGGCAAAAGTGTGCATAGTGGAGCCGAATGCGTCAGTTGCTGTCAGACAGCCAGCATGTAAGGTGCTGTACTACTTACTTGTCGCATTTTCATTTCGCCCGTGATGCTAGAACGTGTGGAGCAACGATCTTGCATCAAGTTTTGCCAAAAACTTGGAGATACCCAAGCGGAAACAATCTGCAAAATTCAACAGGCTTTTGGTGACAATGCCATGGGTGTCACCCAAATAAAAGAATGATACAACAGGTTCAAAGATGGCTGCACTTCAGTGGAGAGTGACCAGCGTTCCGGGAGGCTGTCAACAAGCCGAAATGCAGTTGTTATCGAGAAAGTGCAGACCTTGATAATGGAGGATCTTCATTTGACGGTGTGGAGAATTGGGAACAAGGTTGGGATCAGTAAAGATTCTGCACATGCAATTTTAAAGGAGGATTTGGGCTTGCGCTGTGCCCAAGCTGCTTTCTCAGGAACAACAACAACTTCGTCTTGAGGTTGCACAGGACCTGCTGGATACTGCCAACAGGGATCCTGAGTTACAGAATACCGTGATAACTGGAGATGAGTCGTGGGTCTATGGGTATGACCCGGAAGCCAAAGCTCAGTTGTCACAGTGGAAGCACCCAACGTCGCCAAGGCCCAAAAAAACACATCAGATCCGGAGCAAAATCAAGGTGACGCTTACTGTTTTCTCCAACTACTGAGGCATTGTGCATCATGAATATGCACCAGAAGGACAAACAGCTACAAAGGAGTGCTATCAGGAAGTCCTCCAACGTCTTCGTGATGCAGTTTGGCGCAAGAGACTGGAACTGTGGGCCTCACAAAACTGGCAGCTGCATCATGACAATGCCCCGGCTCATTCGTTGCAGCTGATCCAAGGTTTCTTGGCAAAGAAAAGCATTTCACTCATTTGCCACACTCCCTACTCTCCAGACATGGCTCCTTCTGACTTCTGGTTGTTCCCAAAAATGAAGATGCCACTGAAAGGCTCCCGCTTTGAGAGCCAAGAGGACATCATGCGGAATGCGACAGCAGAGCTGAGAGCCATTCCGGAAGAAGCATTCCAGATGTGCTTCGAACAGTGGAAGGATCGCTTGGCTAAGTGTGTGGAGGCACAAGGGGCCTACTTCAAAGGGGATTAGCAATTGAACCTCACCAACTTCGTAATGTTTTTTCCCAGCCTATGGTCGGATACTTTTTCGACAGACCTCGTATGCTGTATAAATTCATCCAAGGCTCAGACCACTTGAGTTCTAACTAGCAGCAATAAGGTCAGGTCATGTTCTCATGCAACATCAAAGTATCTACCAAGGGAAAGAACCATGATCTTACTGCTCACTCTGATGTTGTTCTTGTTTTTATTCTTTTTTTCTATTTCCTTGGATTTTTCTACCTCACCTACCTTTTCTACCTTTGCCCCTTGCTGTGCATTCAAAGACTGCACAGATGTGGGATGTTAGTTAAAACATACATCAAGCAGCAACAAAAATCATGTACCCAAGCATCAAAGCACACTACAACTACCTACATACTGCATACAACTGGTTCCAAAGGTGGAAAAAGTCAATGCATTAAAAAATTCATTAGCAGAAAAACAGATTTCTGAAAAGTTAGTTAGAAAAGGAAAGACCAGAAAACTGGTAAAGTTCTAGATTTTATTTTATAAGTTGAAATTTGGTGAACAACAATTTCTTGATTTGAGTAAATGGAAACCATGTAAAAATCAGATAGTCAATTGTAAATGTCAGCAGTTAAAACAAATAATGAAAATTTTTGTTTTTAGTCTTTATTTGGTACCATACATCCAGATATTTGAACATTTGATGTTTTTATTTGATTTTCTTCCCTATTATGAGCCAATGCTGCTATGTTTAATCTTGATTGGGTTAGTAAACATTCATTTTCAACTAGTCATTCATTTAAAATCTAAAAAAAAAAAGAAAGTAAAGATTAAGGCAAATAAATATGCTGTATATAATGCACCAGTTTTCATGTTAATTTCCACAATTTTACCTATCTATAGTATCTAGTACAGAAGACATACTTTTTTCTGTAGTCTTTTCCAAAATTAGCACTTGTATATTTGTTGTTTTCAACTACTGTATTTTTCGGTGTATAAGTTGATACTTTTTTCTGCAAGGGCCTGACCATCGACTTATACTCCACTCCTTCCTATATATGGATGAAATCATGATACCAGGAACATGGGGACCCTTAAGTATCATGGGGAAATTTATGTATGGTTGTATGTGCATGTGTGGGTGCATGCTGACTCAGATTCAGTTACCTCCCTTAGATCTCTGTTGACCAGGGAGGCCCATGTTATCTTTGGTCTACTCCAGTGGTTCCCAACCAGGGGGCCGCGAAGTGTTTTCTGAGGGGACCCTGGATGTTTCAATTTTTGTCGTATGACTGAGTCAAGGAACTGTTCATGAGTATGTATCTGTTTTGCTTATATGTACCGTATTTGCCGGCTTATAAGACGCACTTTTTTCCAGAAAGAAGTATACAAAAATTACCCTGGGTCCAATACACCGGTATCACTGATGGGAGGCTGAGCGCCAAAGGTGTAAAGCCTGTCTCCCATGGCAGGCACTCCCGGTCGCATCACAAGCCTCCATGGTAACACACTTGTATGACCCCCCACCCCGAAGCTTCCTGTCACTCTGCCACCCTCATAGAAACATGAACGATACATGCTGGCGACAAAGGCCGGAATGCAATCAAGCCACGCTTCCATTGGCTAACGCCATTGGGGCCTGCAGCTAAGAGACTCGGACCATGACCCCCTGGGGCAGAGCACGCTACAAGGGCTGGACTGTGACTTCAGCTGGACACACATTAGCCAGCTCGATTTTAGGCCAACTTGGGCACCAAACTGTCAGTATATTCAAATAAAACTCTTATTTATGTGATTTGTTTGCTAAATTTATTCTTTGATTTTTTTTCAATTATGGAAGTGTAGCAGGGGGTCACAGGTCTTCTGAGTACTAGAAAAAGGTCCACGAGTCCAAAAAGGTTGGGAACCACTGGTCTACTCTGAGGACGATTTGTAAACAAAGATGGTTTTTGTATCACTAGGCGAACGCACAAATAACGCAGTCTAAATGGTTATACCACTATACTAACTAATTTCTAAGGACTATTTCTAAGGGTTTACATAATTTGTAACACCATACATATGATTCAGCTATTTATTTGATAGGCAAAAACCATATCAGTGTACCATACGGATTGAAGCTTCTTTATTTTGCCTTCATTCTCTTTCTTTCACCAAAACTCTCACTTTGATGATGTTATCCACTACTGCTGTTTTATAACCCTGACAAAAATTTTATGTTGTTATTACTGTACAAAAGTACAATCATACTATCGACTTATACACCACTTCGACTTATATGTGAATGAAGGCTTGGAAAACGGGAAAATTGACCTATTCAACTTATACTCCACATTGACCTATAACCTGAAAAATATGGTAGATCACCTGCTGTATCCTTTGTCTATTTATCTTTACAAACCATGTTTTCCTTCTTAGGACTAGATTTAGTAATGACTATTAGAATTTTCTCAAATGTACATGAAATAAGTATTCATTAACATTGTTGCTCTATTCATAGCCAGTCTGTAGATACCAGATACATTTTTTCTGTTTTCTACTGTTTCCTGAGCCATTCATAATAGTTCATGAAATGCTAATACAGTTTGGAAGGGATACACTTTGATTGTTATAGTGGAACTGCACTTAACAACAGAGATGTTCTTGATAATTAAAAGGCACTGCATGATAAACTTAAAACAGGGTTGAGAAAAAACTATATATACTGCTGTGAGATTAACCCTTTCAATGTGATCAGTCACATACAGTCATAGGGGACAACTGAAATAGCAGTTAATATTGACAGCTTGGCTCAAGTAAGATCAGTCTCATAGAGCAAGATAGTTGAAAGTATTATGCACTGTTTTACTAGTACACATCTATGTATGTGCAATATAAGCACATTAAAAACAAACATGAGATGCAGATTTAAAAGTCTATATTTATAAATAAAACTTTTCATTAACCCTGTTTTTCCATGCAATATATCCAAAGACTTAAAATGATTGCACATCCAAGCATTTTGTCACTTTTTATTTACCTTTGGTCAGATGCTAATTAAAAGCTTCACAAGATAAGTTACTACACAGTAAAATTATCATTGTCATACCATTGCCAGATTAGTTTTAAAAGAAGAAATGAAATTAGCACAAATCCCTTCAACCAAGCATCATCTCCCTTGTTACCAAGTACAAAGAAAAAACTTTTTAAAAAAAAATGTACCAATAAAGATGATACATCATCTAAATATCTGTCATTATTTTAAAGAAATAAAGATGCTTTCATAAAAATTAAATCCAACCTTTTTTAAATGTTTAAAGTGCCAAAATAATTATCAGCCTACACATCCTCATACTTATTTTAGTTTAAGGTTTATTTACTGATAGCATACTTCTGCCCATTAACATTTTTTCTTCGCACAGAGAAACTATACCTATATTTTAGTTTCTTTCCAAGTATTTATGGATTAATATAATTATTTTAAAATAAATTTTGGGGGCAGCCCTCCTAGTACATTCATTTTTTCAACCAAATCACTACAAACCTGCCAACTATTTTCTTGTTTTTTGGGACAAAATGTTGAATTTTCAAAAATTAATTTATAAAAATTTAATCTTCACCATCGTAAAAGAATAATGAGTTTAAATTTACAAAATATGCTATGTGATTGCACCATAACATTACATATAATTGAAAATAAACTATCTAAACAGATGAGTAGTTAAAAAATTACCACCACAAAATTTACACATTTTTCTAAAAAATCATTTCACAGCAATCTTGTGAATAAAAATCAGATAACCCACAGATGTGGTGTTCAACTAAAGATGTTTTTTTTATAGCCCAGATCAAATGGAAGTAATTTTTGTGTATTTCACCCAGAAGCCCTCTTAAAATATTTGAACTACTTCACTACTTCATCTTGTTAATCTTAGTAAAAATTTTAATTCTGTTTTAGTGACAAATAATAAATATAATTTATTGTGAGCTGCTTATTGTTAACCTAAAAATTTTAAAACCCATAAATACAGTGAAAGTTGAAAACAGTATGAAAATTTAAAAAAAAAAAAAAAAAACACATAATCTGATACCTGTTTACTTGTGACACCTCTCTTACTGGTTCAAAAGTACCCTGCATTTATACACTACCATCCTCATCAAATTTCCCTGTTGGGGTAGCACGTATTTTGTAACTCAAAACCATTAAATCTACTGCTATTCCAAGCTTTCTATGGTACAAAGAAGTACTAACTACTTTATATCATCTTAAACAACAACAACAAACTACTACTGAATCATTGGCTTAGGCTGAAACTAAATTGAAACAAAACAAAATATATTTTTCAACTGAAAACAAATTTTTTGTTTTAAAAAGATGTACAACCTTACATAAATGCATCTTTGTAACTTTATTAAAGGGAGATAACTACAAAAAAAGTTACAAATTCTCTGTTGTTTACAGCTGCTTCCAAATTCCAAAAAACAAATGTTCAGTTTCACTGGCACACAAAGTGCTGCCCAGAGGCCAGTTAACTAATATATGAAGGGTTTCACTTACAGATGTTTACCATATCAATTCCTAAACTTGTAAATACAATTTCTTGTCCTATATTAATATGTACAAATTAAATTTTAGAAGATAGAACATACCCCGGCTGCAATGTTTGCCCCTGTGGCCTGATCTACACACACATTTTCCAGTCACATGATCACAAGCATAATTTCGGCTACATGAACATTTCCCTTGACACTGCTTACCAAACGTTCCTGGTGGACAAGCTGCAAGAAATTAATGTTGTGACTTGGTGTTTTTAAAGGCATCATAGTTAATGATAACTGAATGCAGCTGTAAAAACACATCATTCAGAATACAAGAATTAATATATACAGTAAACATAGCAACAACGATAATGACAGGAAAAAAGAAAAAACCCTAAAGATCATAAAAACACCACTTACTCTGCTCACAAGAATTTCCTCTATATCCAGCAGGGCAACGACATTCACCAGTCACATGATGGCATGGCTTTCTGTCAGGGCACACACATTGCTCAGCACATTTTTCTCCATAATATCCTGGCAAACAAGCTAGACAACAACAGAATTCTTTATCAATAAGTAAAAGTATAGATGATCATATTTCAAATGCATAGTAAATAATTATAATGCATTGCAGACAAATTTTTAATGTTCATAGTCAGAAATAACATCTAAATTATTTAAACAAATTGATGTAGATTGAAGATGCCAGCAGCTGTCATTTTCCAAAATTCTCTCTTTATATTCCTTTAAGTTAAAAAAAAAATTTTAAAAATTTCTGATCTTCATAAAATGACTGAGCCTTAGAGATGTGGTAATGTATTGTTAAAATTAGAGATAAATTATTATTATTATTATTACTGACCACTTATGAAAATAAATACAATTTTTTTAACTACTGAAATAATTGATTGCTCCATACAGATCTGCCATTTAATGGGATAGGGTATATCATTACTAAAGCCTGAAATTATTAACTTAATGAACACTTTTGACACAAGTTTTAAAAGTAAATGAAGTCCCCTGTCATTAGAACTGCATGACATTTATGCAAGTGTGTGTGTGTGTGTGTGTGTGTGTAAAGATACACATCTTAAAAATCTTGTCAATGATATATATTCAGCTACAAAGCTGCTTCATTTGTAAACTTACCCTTGTCACAGTAGCGACCTCGCCAGCCTCTTAAACAGATACAATTGCCTGATGTGTGGTCACAAGTTGCATTGTTGTAACAGCTGCAAGATTTGTAACAATCCTTACCATAAAAACCCAGAGGACAACCTGTATGAATTTAGAGAATAAAACAATAATCACTGTTACAGTAACCCCAATGAGATCTGGAGATGGTTGGATATTTTAAAAAGTCAGATACCTAGATAGACTGCTTTTAAACAAGTATTGCAGCTTATCCAACAGCTTGCTTTTTCTTTAGTTTTGCTCAATTGTAAGAACTACATGCTTTCTTTATTTGAATTGCTTTCTAAAGCACAAACTGAAATATTAGTATTATTAGACAAAATATTTCAAGGATTACAATTATCAGTGATAAAAATTATTAACAACTGAGAATGCAACTGATCAACAAAGTGTAAAGCATGCTAATCATCTGACAAGAAGTGATCTGAGCATGTGCAGACAGCAGTTACACCTTCCTGGTGACTAACTCACGAACTACAAAGGTAGGATAGTTTAAAATGATCTGATTTTAGCTTATAATGGAAAAGTTGGATAAATGAACAAGTTGATTATTTGGGGATTGGATAACAGGTATTTGACAAAAAAAAAAAAAAATTACAAAGAAAAATAAATAAATATTGTGTCATTCCAAAATTTTAAAGCTGAATTGTAAAAGGAAACAAGGGGGAGGGGTATGCGGCTAAAGATAAAAAACGTACGGTTTTCACATTTATTGCCAATATAGCCAGCTTCACATTTACATCTCCCTGTAAAACGATCGCATGAAATGCTGTTCACACAGTCACAAGTATTTCTACAGTTGGGACCATATTTTCTGTGGTGGCAAGCTGGAATAAACACGTTATCAAATATATTTAAAAATGGAAAAGTTAGCAGAACTAACAGATAGAACAAATAAATAAACAAAAATTAATTAACATGTTTAATTTCTATTGATAGTTAAAAAATGGTCAAGTTAAAAAAAGCTTTCTGCACCTTGCATTTTTATCAGAAAAAATAAAAAATTTTGAAAAATAGCAATCTTATAGTTGAAAATTTAAATATTTATTTAACTAGTATGCAACAGAAAATTCCCATATCTTGCATCTACTAGATACAGAACCAAGGCCTGCATTGATGCCTGTTTGATGTTTCATACTAAATTATTTTTTAATAGAAAATTGTACTTACTCTGCTCACAAGCTGTGCCAGTCCAACCTTCAGTGCAGTTACAGCCTCCAGTCTTAGGATTGCATGTACCCTTATTCAGGCAAAAACACCGCTGTTGACAGTTGTTTCCATAGAAACCTTTGTTACAAGCTAGAATAAACAAAAATCCCCAATTTTGCTGCCTGTTTATCAGAAAATAATTGTTTTGTTTTTTGTGTAATACTGTTTTGAGGGTTAGTACGTTATAGCTGGATAAATGTGTTGCAAATGATTGATGATTTTAAACACAGGACTCTTCTTCATGTAGCAGTAAATCTGTAATGACTGGACAAATAAGTGTATAATCAATGTATCTAAATGTTATGATCCTTGCACTCATATGAAGAGAAATGCAATTTGAGAGAGAGAGAGAGAGAGAGAGAGAGAGAGAGAGAGAGAGAGAGAGAGAGAGAGAGAGATATTTATTATATATCTAATCCTATTTTTGTAACCAAAGAGAAAGATCACTTCTGATTATCATATTAATGATAAGTAAAAATGATTCTTGAAGAATATACATTTGTAATCAGTTGAATGCTTATGCCCAATCCTTATACTTGGGTTCAAAAGAGGCAGGGGTGAAATTCTGTTGAATTACTAAATATGTAAAAATTATTTATTTTATTAAAGAGAGAAATTTTACCAACCTTCATCACACTGAACACCTTGCCAGCCTGGAGTGCAAATACAGTCTCCACTGATAGAATCACACACTGCTCCATTTTTACACTGGCACACTCCTTGACAATCCTTGCCAAATGTCATGGGTGAACATGATTGGGAGCATTGTTCTCCCATCCAGCCATGGGCACATGAACATTCTCCAGTCACATGGTCACATTGTGCTCCATTCTGACATTCACAAGCATTCTGGCATTCAAGACCAAAGAATCCATTGGGACACGCCTTGCTACAATGAATTCCTCGCCACCCAGCTGAACAGATACAGGCTCCATTTATGTGGTCACAATATGCTCCATTTTGACACTGGCATCTCTGTGTGCAACCAGGTCCATAGGTGCCAGCTGGACATTCTGAAAAATGGACAGCACACACTACATCTTTCTAGTTCTGTTATATAAGACCAAAGGAACTTTAACCATATCTTTGATATTTTTACAGTAACAATAAAGAGGATCAAAGTGATTTAAAAAATACTTTAACTCATGGAACCCATAAATTGGTATGTTTTCAATAACTTATATTTTTTACTGTTTCCGATTCAATTTCAGATCTTAAAGATATCTAGAATACAGGGAAAATGCCTATTGAGAAGAATTCTCTAAAAAGCACCAAAAATTCTATATTTAACAGTGGATGATAAAAATACATTAAATAAAAATAGTAGCATATGACTAAAGGAACTTACTTTCATCACAGCCTGATCCACGCCATCCAGGTGCACACAAACATTCCCCAGTAATGGGGTCACATTCTGCACTATTCCGGCAGTAGCACTTGTTTTCACAATTCTCCCCATATATTCCTGGAGGGCACACTAAAAATCATAGCAACAAATCACCAACGATATAAGTGTCTGTGAAATCGTGACATGATAAACTACTCAGATAATGTGGACTTTATTTTTTAATCTAACAAGAAGTTTCAAACACAAAAAAAAGAGAAAGAAAAAGAAAATTAATTGAAAGGAGAAACCTAAACATAAACTGTGGAAATTGGCCACCCTTCCAGCATGTCATTTAAGAAAATAATTCCTTTAAATCTCTTTCTCCCAGATCCAAACACTATCTTGTTTACTCAAAAAACTAGTATCATCTGTTTATATACTGTATATTGAATTTATTTCAAGACTGTATTCACCACTGATTTAAAAAAAAAAAACTCACTATGCTAATGAAATTTACTTAGTTATCCCACAAGCATGTTGTTTTCTTATGTCTTCACTGCATATGTGAGGTATCTCCTGCAGCAGCATTCTCCCAAAATTCAGTAAGAACAACAACAAAGAATTATTATTTCAGTTTGCAACAATAATTAAAAACTATCAATGCATACAGCAGGCGATGGTTTTCTGGTTGAACCACAAACACCTATGAAGACATAATAGTAAAATTTTGTCAATCGTATTTGCATAGTTATAAGCAGATCCAATTGATATTCTAATATAAGGTTATTTTGGCATCTCCCTTTCTTTTTTAAGTTATAAAAAGGTTTTAACAATAATCAAATAGACAAAACTCTATAAGTTTCATTTAAATTTAATACCTTAATTTTATATGCACACATACTATACTATAAAAATGCAACATCCTTTCTATGAAACAGAATAAGATGTCAATAAAATTACATAAAATATTTATATTGTGTGTCAACTTTTTATGAGTTCAACAGGATTTAATGACATCATCAGGTGAAAACCACTACATCCAAATTTTCTTTTCTTAGTCATTTTAAATGCTTTTTGCAGCATGAAGATTTCTGGATGAAACTGGTATAAATTTTTGCATACAAAACCAAATATACTCCATTAAATTAATGTTGTCTTAAAGCTCTACTAAAAAACTATGACAAGAACAGGTATGTTAGATGAGATCTTTCCCAAAGCTGCTTTATATATTGACTGGGTGTGAACATGTCAACCTTAAATTGCATTCTCATCATCATGAAGTTACAAGCTGCACCAGAGATAAACCTTGACCTAGGCCTAGCCATCCTTTTGCTATGATCCAGAATCAAAACAGAAAATGGATACAGCATCTATGGATGACTGTAAAAAGACAGTGCATCCAATCACAATTATCAGGAGGCTGAGATCAGAAAGTATAAAATGTAGATGGGGATACAATAAGACATTGTTGACAGAATGGCATTAATGTGCATGTCCACAGACATAGCTTTCACATTTATGATTCAATTTATCACTTGCTAATATCAGAATCTAGGTTTAATAGACAACTTGAAAGATAAGCAGACTGTTGTCTTAAGACTAGACTACATGACTAAATGACAGATTTGGTGGTGGTGGTTTCATGATACAGGAAAATGTAAACACTAATTTTCACAGTTAGCTAGTGGTCTGAACCAGGATTCTGACAACCCAGTGATGTATGGACAATACTATGCACCTGGTTGGTTCTTTCTCTTCTAGAGAGACATTAACTGTAGCTGACATTCCAGTAAAACAAAGCCATACTGGTATTGACTTGCTTATGTCATCTAGTGATGCAGCATCAAATGATGAACTATATTGAAAAAAATGTTTAATTAGATTCAAATTCCACTTCTGCCAATTGTTTTGTGTCAGTAGTGCTTATAAAAATATTTTATAATGACAATTTTCTTTTTATTTTTATGGCTTAGTTGTAATATTTATTGTGCTACTATAAATGCAGATTTAAATTATGTCATTCCATCTCAATTTCTGTTGATTGATTTTTTTTTTTCAAATCTTCCAAAGCACTTTAAACATTACCACAAATATGTAATTATCAATTTAATTTGTATTTTGTAATCAGTACTTTTCTTTTAAAAAAAACAAACAGATAAATTGAAAATGAATGTATATAGAAAAATCTGAAGTCACCTGGTAGAGTTTCCTTCCACTGACATACAGTATAATTGTCAATATAGTCACCTATCTGTACAGGCTTAATATTAAGTTTTTTTGAAGAATCATAAATAGCTACAGTAAAATCTGCAGCTCAAAAATATACTGGCAGAAAGTGTAAGAATTGGGTACAGCATGAAGATGAGTAGGAAGTTCTGTACCTATATCACAGATCTGTCCCATCCAACCTGGCTTACAATGACAGCTACCAGTAACTGGATCACAAAGGGCATTGTTCTCACATCGGCATAACTCAAGGCACTGCTCTCCATATCTACCTTCAGGGCACTCTAGAGAAGGAAGAAAAAAAAACAGACACCACAAACAATTAGTCCTTATCAAATCATGATTTTCTTATCATAATAAGAACTGAATAATTTTTATTAATGCAAGAACAATAAACACAAGTATTAAAGTGCACAATGCAGGTTTAAAGTATAAGCCATTGGTGAAATTTCTGATACTCTTCAATAAGAATGGAGACTAAACACTAACAGTTGCAGAGTATATGGTAAACAAAAAGAACAACTTTTATTTATGCTGTGTTAAAAAGTTATCTGTAATAATGAGAAGCCAACAAATCTAAAAAGAAATATCAGGCTACACTAAAAGGTTAACAAATACAAGCATTATATTATTTGTCCTGTAACAGTTACAGTGCACATACATACAGAAATACATCACACACTCCATAAAACAACAACATAGGAGACAACTAAATATATGACTTTTAACAATTAGTTTTTGGATCACCAAGTGCTTTTTAAAATATGTTGCTTTCACTTTTTTTGTTGAAAAAAAAAGGAAAAGCTTTGATTTTAACAGTTTTAAATAGATTTTAAAATTTCCAATGAAAATGCGTTTAAAAGGTTCAAAATCATCTTATATATTTACAATTCAAAACATCTAACTTAAAAATTTGGGCAAAAAAAAACTAACAATACTATTCTCAAACATTCTCCCCCTTTGATTAAAGCTGTTATTATTGGATTGAATGCTGCTCAACATTGGAAAGACGATTAACAGATTTTGTTAACCAGATACCCTTGCTTTTTAAATTATTTATGTAGTTCCCAAAGATGGCACCATACACTGAAATTTTCAATAGTACTGCAAAGAATAATTTGTTTACTATCACATTACAATCAGCAATCCATATCAGCTTTATTTGTGATTCATTTTGTCCTTGCATAGCATATAACTGCAATGCAATTTTTCATAATCATGCCTTATCATCTCAGTTAAAAAGATGCTTGTATTTAATTAATAAATCATAACAAGATATTTATTGACAGGTTAAACACATGCATGTTGTTGCTAGTTTCATCATTTTTCAACATATTTAGCATCTCTTTGCTAAAATTATAATTATGCATCTGTTTCTCCAGTCAAGAAACTGCTTGTTGTGATATTTAAGATTTGGAAATTATCAATAAAAACAAAGTAATAAAGAAGTGTGTGTATATATATATATACCATCAGTAAATACAGTTAAAAAATGATGGCAGCTTTGCTACGAAGCTGAAAAGAATATAATAGTTCTTAAATTTGTCATAATGACTTATGAGGTCTGTCGAAAAAGTATTCGACCTTAGGCTGGGAAAAAAAATTATGGGGTTCAATTGCTAATCCCCTTTGAAGTAGGCCCCTTGTGCCTCCACATACTTAGCCCAGTGATCCTTCCACTGTTCAAAGCACATCTGGAATGCTCCTTCCGGAATGGCTCTCAGCTCCGCCGTCGCATTCCGCATGATGTCCTCTTGGCTCTCAAAGCTGGAGCCTTTCAGTGGCATCTTCATTTTTGGGAACAACCAGAAGGCAGGAGCAGCCATGTCTGGAGAGTAGGGGGCCTGGCGAATGAGTGAAATGCTTTTCTTTGCCAAGAAAACTTGGATCAGCTGTGACGAATGAGCCAGGGCGTTGTCATGATGCAGCTGCCAGTTTTGTGAGGCCCACAGATCCGGTGTTTTGGGCTGAACTGCATCACGAAGATGTCAGAGGACTACCTGATAGTACTCCTATGTAACTGTTTGTCCTTCTGGTGCATATTCATGATGTACAACGCCTCGGTAATTGAAGAAAACAGTCAGCGTCACCTTGATTTTGCTCCAGATCTGATGTGCTTTTTTGGGTCTTGGCAACGTTGGGTGCTTCCACTGTGATGACTGAGCTTTGGTTTCCAGGTTGTACCCATACACCCACGTCTCATCTCCAGTTATCACGGTATTCTGGAACTCAGGATCCCTGTTGGCAGCATCCAGCAGGTCCTGTGCAACCTCAAGACGAAGTTGTTGTTGTTCCTGAGAAAGCAGCTTGGGCACAGCGCAAGCCCAAATCCTCCTTTAAAATTGCATGTGCAGAATCTTTACTGATCCCAACCTTGTTCCCAATTCTCCACACCGTCAAATGAAAATCCTCCATTATCAAGGTCTGCACTTTCTCGATAACAACTGCATTTCGGCTTGTTGGCGGCCTCCCGGAAAGCTGGTCACTCTCCACTGATGTGAAGCCATCTTTGAACCTGTTGTATCATTCTTTTATTTGGGTAACACCCATGGTATTGTCACCAAAAGCCTGTTAAATTTTGCGAATTGTTTCCGCTTGGGTATCTCCAAGCTTTTGGCAAAACTTGATGCAAGATCGTTGCTCCACGCGTTCCATCATCATGGGCGAAATGAAAATGCGATGAGTAAGTGGTACAGCACCTCACACAATGGCTGCCTGACAGCAACTGCATGAAGGCATGTGGCTCCACTATGCACACTTTTGCCTCTCTAACGTAATTACTTCCCACAGGGAAAAAATAAAGTCGGATAATTTTTCGACAGTCCTCATATTGTCAGTTGTTTTTAATAAATGATTGTCTTTAGTGTTTTTCACTATTAAAGATCTTTAATAAAAAACTGTTGACATTTGGCAATTTATCATTATTTTCATTTCTTTATAGGTGACATGATGCCGTTATGAAAATGCTACATAATTTTTGCAACAAATTATCCTTTGGTGCTCTCTGGATAAAGATCTGGTCATCACCTTTCCAATAGGTGGTGTGGTGACCTACTGCAATAAATCAAAGGCCTAAACTCACTGGGGATTCTTACATTTATAACTATCCTTTATGTATAGCTTATAGCCTTTTCCTTCATTATTCAAATGTCACAGGATGTGTAAAAAACAAAGTATTAAATTAACTACTTTCAAACAAACTGTATTGCAAAGTAAATTATTATATAATTTAATTACCTTGCATGATCAGATATTATGATTTCATAATGAATGACTTCAATAAAGTCAGAAGATTTAAGTTTTAAGCAGTGAAGTGTCAAGTTGTTTGATAGGTTAGCAACTTAGACTCATTTGCAATGCTTAGATAGTTGTTTAGAACCTCCATCACTCCCAATAACAAAAGAAGAAAGATGACATGGTGAAAGAGAAAAACAATCTTTCTGTGCCACCATAATTTGTGCGATTAATAGAACATATATGGAAGAGCAATCCATTCATTCATCCTATTTATCAGATCATATAAAAATTGGTCTCACCCCCCCCCCTGCATAGAGTTAGTACAAGTGTATATATACATAGACAAAACTCACTTTCCTGACAGTATTGACCAAACCAGCCAGCCTCACAGATACATTCACCTGTTTTGGGTTCACAGGTGGCACCATTCTCACAGGAACAATGACTTTGGCAGTTGATCCCCCAAAAGCCAACAGGACAAGCTGGTAACATTGTGGAAAGGAGAGCGTGTGAAAAAAAATGAAAAATGGTTAAAACAAACAAAAAGTAAAGCTGACAATTTTTGGGGCCTTAAGGTTAAATAAAATTCATTAATGCAATGTTTAACTGATTACTGCTGCTGCCACTATTACAAATTTAGTATTAGAATACAAAATCTAAAATTTGTTCTCAAATCAGTTGACTATGATGGTAATATACATTATAAACATTGCTATAGTAAAACCAAACAGCAACAAAACTACTAATAAACTTAATAAAAGCTAAGGTTTCTCTTTTAATTAGTCAGTTTAACTTCCAAACACTAGATATATGATTCTCTTTTAACATACATTAATTTAGAACATTTAAATAAATGCAATAAACTGAAATAATCTGTTTAAAAATATTGTGTGTGTGTGTGTTACTGACTGCTTAACATTTAATATATTTATTTAATATGTTTCTACACATTATTTTCAAAAAGTTGAAATTTTATAATATAATGAATAGAATAAACATCAACTCCATGAATCTGTGTTAATTAAATTGTTTCTTGTCTAATAGTAAGTATAAAAAAGCATCTGTTAAAATAAGAATTCAACAAAATTATCTTTATTCAGACAGAACAGAGACCATGACAAAATTACGAAAATGAGAAATTTAAGAAACTGTAATAAAAACATATGTTTAATATCTAAAGTAATGGTTTTATAAACTTATAGTATCAAAAATAAATCCTGGGATGATTATTTCCATAAAACTGATATTTAGAATCAAATACCATAAACTAAAGATTTGTTTAGTGCAGCTCTGTGAGTGCAATCTTTATAACTGAGCATCTCAATACATAATTTCATGCTGTGTGGTAAATAAGATGTGGTGGCAGACACTGAGGAAAACCTCCTGCTAGATTGCTGTCACAATTTCTATAAGCAAATTAAACTTTTTCTCATGGGCTCTACCATGACTTTAATGTTTGTACATGAAATGGCCAAGAAAAAAATAACCATTTGATGCACACTTCATTATTTAAAAAATCTATAGTTATTCTCAAAAAAAAAGAAAACCAAAATTCTGCTCACTTTCCAAGCAGTGCCTGCCATGTTTTCCAGCCTCACAGATGCATTCTCCTGTTAGGGGATTGCAACCACTTCCACTGCACTCACACAGTTCCAAGCAGTTTCGGCCATATTTGCCCCGTAGACATACTTAAAACAAAAATTAAAAAATGTCATCAGAAAATAGAAAATGACCTATTCTGAATGATCATTTAATATAATACAACATGATAGAAAAGTTCTATTTTTCTGTATTGCCTATGTTGATTCAGCTCTTACTAGACAGTAGTACATTTTAAGAAGGAATTCTGTGATGTCACATTACACTGCAGTTAACTTCCCCTATTTTTTTGGATAAAAATAAAAATTTACAAAAAAGCACTTTAATATTCACATATCTGATAAAAATGCATGTATACTTTATTTACCCTATTTCAAATGTGCAATAAATTTCTACATTCAAGAGGGAGTTGCTATAGTATAAAATAAAATCACTAGCCACTTTTGCTTTCTTTTTTTCTTGGAAACAGCTAAAGAAAAACAAATACCCAATGAGAAAAATAAATACAATTATAATAAAATATCTCTCTGCAGACACACACACACACACACACACACATTTTAATTATAAGAATCTTCTTTTCTGTGAAAAAACATATATCTATATAATAAATGTGGAAGTAACTCAACCACAGCAACATTATACAACAAAAAAATAAGCAAAAAGTGTTTAAGGCTTGCAGTGCTTATATGGTACACTGTTCACATGTGTTCATATTCTGCTTGAAGAGAACCTGCATATTGATCTACCACTCCATCAAAATCCTTGATGTCAGTGGAAGCTAAGTTAAATTGTTAAGTGAAAACAAATGGCTGTCTGAAATGAGTTGCAAAATGGTAGCAATACTTGTATAAACATGATCACAGACAAATTAACAATTGTGGAGAAGGGTTTAATAAGTTTGATCACCAATGACCCAAATAGAAACTTGTACAAATCTTGATATTGAATAAATCAAATGACCCAGGTGTCATTGTGAGATGTTACACCATTTTTCAACCAGAACCATTTCCAGCTAAACAAGAGACTGTGCAAGAAGCACCATGTGAGTGATATGTCTACACAGAATATAAACTCATTGGTGAAAAGAACATGGTGCCAACTGTTCAACCTCCAATTGCGATGCTGTGTCATCCATTGCATGTATAGCTGTTGATGGTGCTGCATTAAAGAGATACACAGCAGTGGTATTCTGGACTTCCACCATTACCATGAATAAAACCACTTGCAAACTGTGCCAAAATTCTATGATTGGTTCCTCTTGGGAAGCCCTTTTTTGGAGAGATTGTGCTGTTTAAAAATTGTTTCTTTTAACAAGCATGAGAAAATAATAACCTTAACATGGGATAGCAGTAACCCTTTGTTGGCCTGAATGAGATCTCTCCATCAACTGGTCAGTCTGACAGTTCCTTGATATTGCTCTAGAAATGATACTGCAATTAACATTGTTCTGGAAAGCAACAGAAGTCTGCATGTCCTGTTTAGGTTTCTTTCTTCAATATGTAGGTACTCCTTTTCAACAAGAATATGAAAACATTTGTTGGTTATCTTTTTTGTAAAAAGTATATTACTAAGTTCTCAATATAGGACATTTTTTATGTTGTACATGTGGGATTGCATTTGAGAAATCCCTTAAAACCAGAACACTCCTGTTGAAATTGGTGCACTGAAAGTTTCTGGATAAAATGCTACAAATCAACTAAACCATACTTACTTTGATCACAGTTTATTCCAGTTCTGCCAACAGGGCAGTTCTGTATACACTCGCCAGTTGTGTGATCACAGGTTGTCTTCTCTGGACAGTCACACTGATTTCTGCAGCCATCACCAAAAGTGTTTTCTGGACACTGAAGATGGCAGAGAGTGCCATGGTAACCAGATTTACAAAGACATTGTCCAGCCTGAAAAAAACTAAAATGCTTATTAAAAAATACTTGGTACTGTTTTGAAAAATGCACACTGGTACTGTGCAAAGATAGAAGTATGAGTAACTTTCTGAAAATGATTATGAGGAAGAAAATTTTATTTTCTGCAAATGACTACAACCATGAGCCCAATGTCATTTTATGATTATGAAATTCAAAAGTCCCAAATTTATAAAAGTTGCAAAGTAATAATAGTTATTTATGCATAAAATTTCAAATTTAATATGATGTAATTGGAAAGGTTGTGCTTAATGAAAAATGTCATTTCAGAAAATTTAAGATTACATATTTAAAATGTTCAAAAATTTTAATAAAAGCTTTAAAATTTACTTCAAATATAATCAAGTAAATTCAGATAAACTGCCTCTTCTAGTTTCCTAAGTTTTTAAATAATTTTACATTTATATATAAAAATAAATGAAGTGTGAATCAAATTTGCATAATTGTATTTACTGCAAATTAAATATGAAATTGTCAATGTTTCAAACCCATTTCAATCTGTTATAAATAATTTTTGAATTCTATGTTTTATGCAGTGAAGTTTTGTTAAACCTCAAGTAGACAAACCAGGGTCAGTTACCTTAGGGTCACAGCCAGTTGAGAACTGCTGGTTACATTCACACTTTTCAATGCAGTTGGGTCCCCAGGAGAATTTAGGACAGGGCAGGTTACATGAAGGCCCAAAGAGCCCTGGTTCACAGTCACAAATGCCAAAATCTTTGTTGCAGTATCCACTGGCACATGTTTGAACACAATGCTTGTCACAAGCATTGCCAAAAAACCCAGGAGGACATCCATCTTCACAGTTTTCTCCCTTGATTCCAGGAGGGCACTGGCACTTTCCTGTCACAAAATCACATGTGCCACCATTTCTGCAGGTGCATAGCCCATTGCAATCCTGCCCATATGTTCCCTAAAAACAAACAAACACACCCCCAAAATGTTGTTTTCTCTTATTGCTGTTTGTAATTAACCATAGTATTTTTAGCAATTAATTTTTTCCAAAGCTATTGTGAAATGGCCAAAAAAGGACTATTATAATTTAAATTGACAGCTTGAATATGAAATTAGCTAGTTTTTGTTTTTAAATTTTTTCACAAGGCAGCAGCATAAAGTGCCAGAAACACTATCTGTTGTAGATGTTGTAATAATGTAACAAATTACAACAAAAAGAAAAGAATATAACTACAACTGTTGCTATTTATAATACCATGACAGCTATTACGAAATATAATCTGAAATAAAATGTACAATGCATCATCATCACCTGTGTATAATTTGGTGTACATTCAAATAAAGGTCAGGCCATGAGTATTCATGGACAGTGGCAATTTAAACATCGGGGTCAAACCAGGGATATCAAAATACAACAGCAAGAAAATAAAAGTACAAAACATTGCCAAAAAAATAGGTAGGCACAGATTGTGTGGAATGAAACTGGAGCAAAGTAGTCTGTATAACCATGAAAAGGTTTATTTGTACTGCAATGTATAAATGATTGCTTAATTTCTAATAGAGCTGTGTCAAACAGCACTTTATAGTGAAAAAATTAGTTGTTCTATTAAAAATGTACACCAAGTTGACTTTAATTTTGTTCTTCCACGACCTGCATTATCAAGTCTGACCAACATGAACATGTAGCAATTAAGTTTGTCAAGGTGAGCACTCAACAATTAAACAAGAATAACTCTGCTGCTGAAGAACTATATAGCTCATGTAAATGTCCATGTTTTTGTTAGATTAATGGTTTGTTTAATGTGAGAGTTATGTTCATTTCTCTCAAAAGGTTTAGCTATAAGCATCAAGAACTAAGTAATCAGTTAGACCAGAGCTACTGAGACAGAATTTCCCCATATTTGTTCTTTGTAATGTACTTTACTTCTGAGAAAGAGAATTCAGTGACAAGGTCTGCAGGCCAACAACTAACACTGGGGAGCCAGTATCTTACCTCTGGACAAGTGGTGTTACAGAGAATGCCCTGCCATCCAGGGGTACAATCACATCCACTGTACTGCTCATTACACTGACCACCATTAAGACAATTGCTACATGTCAGTGTACAAGATGGACCAAAATAACCAAGGACACATACTGAAAAACAACATTCATCAAATATACTAGAGCAGTTAAGCCATCTAAAGAATTGTTTAGGAAAACTAATGTCACTGTATTAACTACTCATCAGGTTATTTCAGTTATTTTTTTAAAATTCAGTTAATGCCATTACAAAATCTTTAGCTATTCTGTTGCCTTTCATAGGCTCAATTTTTTATCTTTCAATTGTAACTATAGCAATGACATAGTTTACACATTACCTATTTGTAACCAATGTCTAACAAAAAATGTGTCAGAAACATCTCTAACATAGAGGGAGTGGCCATATTATCACTATGTGATGACAGTGAATCATACTGACGATGCATGATAATTTTGAAGTGACACAGGATGACAGTAAAGTGACTCCATCTTTTATACATCCTGCTGACTTGGTAATGATTGAACTTAAAATATTTTTCATGCCACATTACTGATAATCAAACTTTTCTCCATATATGGAAAATAAGATACATACATACTGGCAAAGTCACAGTGATCTAAAACTACTGACTGATTTTGTGAGTGAGAGAGAGAGAGAGAGATAGTGGAGATGGGGACAGCATTTCAGAAAAAACAATTAGATATCTGTATATTTTTCTAAAAATTTCCTTAAAAATTAAGTAAATAGAACTTAATTTGTGTTGAAAATTTGGTGGCATAAAGCTGTTAAAGTAAATGCATTTTAGCTCCCCAAAATTATTTTATATGCAATAAAGTGAAAAACCTCAAACCACAAAGCAGTTATATTTGGAGTTTCAGAGATTTCTTCTAAGATTGAAAAATCACAATATATATATTTTTTAAAAAAAGGCTTAGGGAATACTTTATATTTGATACCAAATACACTTAGCATCCAAATTTTGCTTTAAACCATGTAAATCTTAATGTAAAAAAAAAGCAAAAACATTTGGTTTAAACCAGCCATAATGTTATGAGTTGTCATTCTGAAGTAATGAATATTTTAGTAAATTCTGCAGCATGTTGTGAGGTTCAGACAGTTAAGAGATGTAGCCCAGTGAGAATATTCTAAAAACGTTTTAGTCTGTTTTTCCAAAAATTTAGTGCTTGCCAAGTATCTTTTAATACCAATGGCCATGATTATTACAAAAAAAAAATTATTTTTTTTTTAAATTACTTTTTAAAAATTTTACCTACAGTATAAATATATTAGTTCTGAGTACAGTACAATATCATCTTACGCGCACAATAAATTTAGCAGTAAATACACAATAGACCAAAATAAAAATTGTGTGACATTTCTGTCATTGTGATAGGTACAGTGTGTGGCTGATGTTCATACATAAAATGCTTTGTGACTAGTCTAACCACCATTAACTGATCCAACTTCAGTGACAATTTGACATAGCTGAATTTTATTGTTCAACTTTCATTTTTGGCATGTATAGATCCAAATCAGTCATACTAAACATTAATATTTTCTATATCCTTTAAAAATAACAGATTTATTAATGTATCCGTATACTTCTCAGCTGGAAGCATAATCCATTTGTACATGGTACTAAAATTTTTTATCATACACAGTACAAATCACAACTTCTGGGCAGTCTGTATAAATTAAGTAATAACTTTTATACACCATCACACTCGTAAATTCATGACAGGAAAATATATTGCATATGCTTCTGAATTTGCTGAAAATTAAATATGAATTGAATGTAAACGATCTTGTGGCATTTTTGATCAGATGTTCACAAGTTACTTAGACTGGTCAGTAAACTTAAAATATTCTTGTGGTATAAAGTAAACAAAATCTATGCACATTTCTCTGATAAATCTCATACCTGAACATCTATCATCTCTGCACAATACATGAAAAATTCTTACCAAATATTGAAAACAACTTTTTAAATAGTTACTCTCTCTCTCTGTCTATCAGTCTCTGTCTGTGTGCGTGCATGCGCACATGAAACTTACATGTAAAAGATCTGTATAATTTATAATTATAATTTCCTTTTTAATACTATGGCACTTGAAACAGTCCATAAATTTCTATATCATCAGACCATAACACAAATCAGTATTACACCACAATATGTTTCAAACATGTTAGCCACAATATGACACCAGGGCTTTAGTCTAAACTTTTGTTTCTACCAGCATGTGTACTGGTGAGCTAAAAATTCACAAGAAAAATCATTGGAGAGGAAGGCTAAAACAACATGTCCTTGGATTCACTGAAATTCTGAATGAAAAATGTGGAAAGACTCAGAAGTTGCTTATTTATTTTTTTATCTGCAAGTGAAATGACAAAGCCAGTGTGATAATTCAGTCAACAAGAAATATAAGTTATCATCCAATTAATGTAACTTTTTTGTTATTGTTGTTAGCCTCCTTTTAATTTAAATGTGAAATTACTATGGACAAACAACACAGATACTTGCTGACATACTGCTCATGTCAGATCACAGAAATTTACATATGATTAGATTAAAGATTACCATTTAATGAGTAATATGTACAGGTGCTGACATTAGGGAAGGTAAGTTAACCTTTTGATACCTTAATATTATTTTTTATTTTCTCAGTGAAATGCATAAATACACCTTTGTTGATTTGCTGTCAAGACAAATACAAAATTAAAACAAATCTAATTATTTTTCTAATTTATTTTTGATCAATTGCCATAAAATTGGGTTGAGTCCAATATTCCACTGTACAGTAGCAAGTAAAACTAATGCAATGCACTATTATTAATCAATATAAAGTACTTGTTGACAGTACAGTGATTATCCACACCCTCCCTACAAGCTGTGGTTAGCATTGTTTGTTGGTGGTTTTTGGTTAAAGCAGTCTGTCACCGTTTACACTGGCTGTAGGCAGTTTTACAAATGTTTGCTATCAATATTTTCACTTGCACAAAATATTAGTCCAATTTTTAAAGAATAAATGAAAGCAAAACATTTGCTTTCAGCATAGAAACCTCTATGCTATGTGCAGAGCTTGTTACTTGAGATTTTTTGTAATCTTGCAGTTGTCAGGGCTAGGGCTAACCATTAAAATATTCAAGTATTGTATGACAATGCAGAAAAATCATTAAAATTTAGAAATATATTATTCTGTAGAATTTCCAAATAAATCTTCTCAGAGATAAAATATAAAACCAGAGAGTAACTGGTTGACTTTATGGATAATGATTTTCTGATTGCCTTAAGCAAACTACTGCACACTGACTGATGTGCTGAATATGCCACAATAATTCATGCAAGTCTATTACACACAACATGCAATGTAGCTGACTTCAACAACAGGGATACCCCAGCAGAATTGTCTTACCTTTGGTCACATTTCCTAAAAAAAGGTAATGGAAAGGAAAAATATTTTTTTATTTATTAAGCAAGCAAGCAAAATAAATAAACTAAAAAATTGGAAAAAAAAGATTAAATATGAATACAGCATAATTATATTTACTGTACTAAGTAATCAGACTCAACGCTTTACTTAAAGCATTATACCCAATTTGTTATGGTGTTGATAAATAAATGAAAATGAGAGAACAATGGTTCATTAGGTAACAAGTTAAAATGAAAAGCTTAAAATAACATTTCCTTCTTTAAAAAAAGATATTTAAAAAAACAGATAAGGAATTTTACATAGATTTGTTTGTGCAAAATGAAGGTTTTAGCAACACAAGATAGTTATGACAGTGATACTGCATATTTAATGATGGATTTAAACTTTAAAAAAATAAAATTATAAATATTGAAAATCCAACAAATAATAATCAATTACTGTTTGGAATAGCGAAATAAAAAAAACTATTTGAATGTGGACATAAAAAACGTATTAGCAATTACTGAGAGTAATATCTTTAAACAGCTCTCTAGGTCATGGTAGGTTAAGTTATATTCAATGAATAAAAGCCAAGATAAACTAGGCAGCATATTAAATGTATATGAACACCTTTATTTTAAAATGATAACTTAGTGTAAGTCTTACATCTACAACCATTGGTATTACAGTTCATTCTTAAAAATATACGAACAATTTTGTTAAATTTCAGATGGAAATTATAAGCTTGAAAAGTAATTTTTACACAAAATTCTTTATATATCTATGTGATGTTATCAAACTGAATGTGTGTGAGGTGGTGGAGAGACTCACTCGATAATCATGGTGCAGAAGATATGTGGAAGCCTACTCACAAATATAAAAGGGTGACATAGATGCTCATTCAATAATTAAAATTAAGAAATAGGAGGGTAGTGCAACATGTCTTTAGATAATAAAAATTACAAGTTTTACAGAGACGACAAAAGTTCCCATACCTAAACTATGCTGAGATAATTATTTATTGCTCAACTTCAAAAATAAAGGTAAAAAAAGTCAATTAAATTTATACCACCTTTATCTCTCTCTGTTGAGTTTGTAAGAACAAAAAGAAAAACATTGTGCTCAAAGGTAAAGACTACTATTATGATCCATGGGTTCAACTTCATTGTTAAAAAAACTCATCTTGGAAGGAATATCATTTCTATGTCCATCTCATTTTCAGATGTGCACATTCTAAGATAATAATTTTCTACAATAACTTTATATACTGTAAATTAATATCACATAAATATGAAAATTGAGTGTTCTAATAACTGAAAAGTCTCTGATCCATGTTTCTGAAAGAGGATTCATCAGCAGATTGTCTAGAGTACAGCCACAAAATTTGGTGGATTCTCACATTAAAATTCCACTAAATCACAAATTTTTTAATGATCTTATTTGCTTTGAAAAAACAGTAACTTGAAAAAGGAAATAGTGGGATATAGATGGTAAGAAGATACTTATAAATCTTAAAAGAACAATTATTATAAGATTGTTCTTTAAAAAACAAAGATATATTTAGTCAAATCTATAAACAAATTAATTTTCTTAAAATCACCAAAAATCAAACAACTTAAGACTCTTGCATACTCAGAGTTGTCTAATTAAAAAATAGTAAAAATTAATCCCATTTTGTTGTTAAAATGTATTTTTTAATGTAACTTAGAACTTGGCACTTACCCAGTTTGCGTCGTGGCATATCTCGAGGGTGGTGAACACCTAGTAGTTACATGAAAATGTGAAGTAAGTGTTAATCGTTTCCCAAAATTTCTGTTAGTGACAAGCAGTTTTTAATGTAATAATATCCCTGAGAAATAGATTTAATGAAATTCAAAGTGAATTAAATGACATGTAATAAGGTTTTTTTTTTCTTAAATACCATAAACAATAGTTTAAAAAAATAATCAATCTTATTCACAGAACAAAGCATTATATACTAAAAGTACAATGCATTTAAAACTTACATCATTTAACAATCAACAGTTTAATGGTAAATATTTTATAGCATTTTTTAATGGTTTTAAAGAACTTCAAATTACTGATTAATGGTATATTTACTAAATATCAAGTAGGTAGATTGCAGTGGTATGTCTGATTTATCAAAAACCATGATTGACTTGCTACAAAAGCAGAAACCTTTCAAATATAACCAGAAGTACAGCAATAGACAAGAGAAAATCAGAATACAAGCAAGCCATTATTATGAAAACAAGTGAAATATCAGTCCATCCACTAATCATAGAGCATCTATAGTCAATCCATTTTGTACTTTTGTTGTCCAGTTATAATGTATGTATGTAAAGTATCCAACATATACACCTAAAAATTAAAGTAGCATAAGTAAGACATTTTTTCTTCTTTTTCAAAGGTGTACAATAAAATGAACAAATCTTTTTACCTTTTCTAACAGGTGGTTGCTGTCCTTCATGAGAAAGCTGAAGGTCATATGCATCAGTGAATGAAACCAATGTTCGTGGTGTTGGCTCATAGTGAACCACATGAGATATGTCACCTCGACGTGGGCCATCAACTGCTCCAAAAAAGTATTTAAAAAGTTACAGAACTAGATATGACTTTTTTTGACATAACAAAGTGATTTGAAAACACTATAAATTTTGGTAGCTATAAAAATTGTTTGCTATTAATATTAACTTTAATACTCAGAAGTATTTCTTAGTAATTATATCAAAGAAACAGCAGTATGAGCCCTCAGCATGCATTTATGGTTGGCAATGTAATCCTTCAAATATTTACATACTCATTATTAAGTTGCAACCATCTAGATGATATTTTCTAGGATCAGATTAGGAGATAATCTATGACCGCATGAAAATTCTATTGTCAGAAGACATAATATGACAAGATGGTTACAAATATATTGTGTTTTTTCTCTGGAACATTAACGAGTACATTACATGGATACAAGTTTTTATGACTTATTTATCCTACAATGTTTAAGGATTAAATGGTTGACTTGGGAAAGTGAAACTGTTTGCACTATGGCAAAAACGATTTGTTTTCATCAAAATATCAAGCATAACAGTAACAACGAAGACATGCTTACCTCTACAGCGTTATAGTCAGCAGCCAGAAGATAACCTCGCTTACAAGCACAGCTAAAGGAACCTTGTGAATTTACACAAAGCTGCTCGCAGCCGGCATTAGCCAGGCATTCATTAATATCTGAAAAATATAAAATTGTTGCAATAAGCTTGCATCTAATATCACTGTCTATCTACCGTCCTTTTCTTATGTAATAATACCAAAACTTTCAGTAATAACAGTGATTTTGTCTATAGTAAGTTTAAACCAGTATTGGTGAGAAGGGTAATTGGAGCAGCATTTGTTGGTTCTGAAAAGTGGTAAGGATACTTAAAAGTAGAAAGCAATTAAATTTTTTATAACAAATAGTATAAAATATCATAAAAACAGTAACAAAATTTATGCAAGACTTTTTACTCATGCATTTTTTTTGTTCCAGAATTTAGTTTGGTTCTTGAGTAATTAGTTTCTGTAGAACTATCAAAATTCTGCACAAGTTCAGAAATACAGAGTACTCCTGTTTTGGTTTTATGCATAATTCCTCTTAGACTATTTGGCAAATAAGAAAGTTGACTATAATTATCTGTCAGTAACATCATGCTAATGATTTGAAATAATTAAATAAATTACTGAATTCAAAATTAAAGTTAAAAAATGTATAGCAAATTTAATGATAATTCAAAATTTGTAAAACAGCCTGTAAGTGTCAGTGGAGTAGTAAAGAGTGATCATGTTCCCTCTTTTGAAGTGCATACTGTTGGAGTTTGTTTTAAAGATTCTGAACTGTAGATAGCCTCTTTGAAGGGCTTCATACCCAAAGAAACAGCAACATGCCAGAAATGTCATGCATTCATAAACACAAGAAATGGCTCTTGTGCAAAATCTATACATTCTTCTGTTCATCCATTTATTGTCCTCCTATTCCACCTAATAGTGTGTGCCCACCTAGACATAGACACAAAGTTCTAAAAATAACCAAGTCAATTTTCAATAAGTGAAAAGTTTATACCACAATTTTCAGAATATATCCTTTATTTTTAACTAGTTTTTACACAAGATAAAAATCAAGGATATTACTGAAATCTGCATTAATCCTTACAAATGAAAGAACTTTAAAGAGCAAAACAAAAAATAAAATAGAATAATTAACTCAATCACTGGAAGTTTTGCAATGTTTTGTGACCTTTTAAATTTCTCAGTGAGAAAACATTTCAGCCTGTGCAATGAAGCTGAGAAAGTTAAAAGTTCAGAGTGTGGGATATAAGGTGGCTATTTTTTCTCAAAGGTATCTTTACTACATATAGTACAGAGCATCCAGCAACCTAAAGAAAAAGAAACAAACAAAAAAAAACAACTAGAATAACAGGGTTTCAGATAAAAAGCCACACATCATTCAAAAAAGAAAAAGACAACATACCTGGTCAGGTTATGACCCACAGTTTAAGTACATCTTTGAAGTCCCATGATTTAAATGTCATATCGTATCAAGATTTTAGTTACATCTATTGTTTATAATAATATTTTTTGTATATAAGAGTACAAAAACTAATCATCAAAGTTGTTTATTTCTAATTATGTAGTAATGACCATAAACCAGGAAAAGTCATTTGTGTTATCATAGGATTCTTAAAAAATCTAAACTTTTAAGCTTGGTGAAAACTGGTGTTGAGTCAAGTAGATCCAAACACAATGGAAAGGTTAAAGTGCCAGTAAGCAAGGAAAAGTAAGACAACTTTAAAAGCAAAAAAGAAAATTAAATAAATAAATAAATAAGTTCTAAAAAATAAATAAATGCAAAGTTTGTAATTCCGTGGTAACCATAGCTTCCAACTAATATCATGTTAAGAACTTTAACCTTTAAAAAATTACTGCAAAATATATTTTCTACTAAGAAAAGTTGTTGCCTAACACAAGATAGTGACATTTATAGAAAAAAATATTTGATAAAAACAAAAAGTGCATTTTATGATTTAATTTTCTTTTAAATTATTTTTCAACATCTAAATTTGAAAGAGAAATATGAAAAGTTCACAAATATCCTAATAATTACAGATACTCACTCTACCAGTTGAGAACTGATTTTTTCAAGTCTTTTTACCTGGTACACAAAGTTTAAAAATATTTTTAAATACATCATTAAATTTATACCATCTTCATTTCTGATACTGCAAATTATCAAGAGTTTACATCTTTTAGACTTTAGGACATTAAAAATTTAGCATTACAATTTTTTAAAAGAACTTAAATATTTGAAATCTTTAATTATTCTTTGAAAATTCTGGAAATAAAAGTTTCATATCAAAAATTCTAAAATACCAAAAATTTCCAATTAAAAATATTTGTGATTAAACAAATAAAACTCTAGGATTATTAAAAAGAATTTAAAATTTAAAATGCATACACTGAGAATTTCTGAAACTATAGATTTTAAAGAACATTTAATCAAAATAAGTATAGTCATTTTAATCTGTTAAATTTGTTTATCTTTATTTATGATGGCCACAGCTATGGAATTTTATTTGAGCATTGAAATTAGTGACTTCTTCTCAATGTAGCATTTAGTTTTTCTTAGTCTTCATTTCTGTAACTATGAAGATTCTATGTGAGCATCTTCTTGTGCCTCACTTTTACTCTCTAGTCTCTAAGCAAGATTTTTTTAAAATTTTTTAAGGCTTTTGTGGCTACTCTCTGTTCTCTGAGTGGGGGAAAACAAAAAAACCTATGCCATAATCCAGAAATATAACTTGTTGAAGGTATATTTTAAAAAAGTAATCAAAAAAGTAAATTATGTTGCATTTTATCTCATAAATTTCTGCATTACATACTAGATTTATAGAATTAAATTGTGTATAATAGAACTAGACAGAGAAATGGAGTGTAGTACATAGTATGCTTGCTTACCAAAGTATAGTTTTGAATTATTTTTCAACAATGGACTTTATTAATGTAATAGTAAACAAGGTAATAAAGCATGATGTACAGTATATAGAATGTTTTTATATAGATTAATGGGGACACTAGATCCAAGTTTTATAAATGCTGGCTTTTGTGAAACCTGATTTATCTCATCTGGAATTCACTTTGTTGTTGTTGTTTAATGAGTCCAAGTCTTTCCAAGCCTTGAGTTAATGTTTTTTTTGCATGCTATAGTGATATAATTAAGGAAAGAAAGAAAACTCATCTGATAAATTTTTCATGTCATTTGGAAAAACACAAAACTAAAAAGTAACCTGATATTGCACCTATAAGCGCTATAACCTCATTGGAACAAGCAAGAGCAAACTTGTTAAGCTTTTATGTCTGTGTAATAAAACAGGTGGAATTCACAGAATTTTGAAAAGTACAAAGTATTTAACAAAATAAAAATGAATAATTCCTATGGCTATATACATAGATGAACACTTAAATAAAATACCTTCACACAGATGCTGGAAAGAGAAATGAGGACTTGCATAATTTCTTGTCATTCAAATTAAGATTGCAATGCAAGATACCTAAGGATTCTTTGATAAGCAAGCAAATGTACATCTGACAAAACGAAATATGATATAAGTTATAGGCTTCTAAACAAATTTAACTAAGCATACGAGGTGTGTCAGAAAATAAACAGGACTGGGGTCACAAATAATTTATGTCAAATCCAAACTACAAGTTTTCTCCTTCGAAATAATCCCCATCGAGTCTAACACACTTTCCCATCCTTCTCCGCCATGCCTCCATGCACTCCTGGAAGGATTCTCCGCAGCTCCATCATTATGGCCCTCTTGATGGCTTCCACGTCCGGAAAATGGATCCCCTTTATGACCCCCTTGAGCTTGGAAAAAAGGAAAAAATCACATGGAGCCAGGTCGGGTGAGTAGGGAGGTTGCTCCAGCACGGTGATGTTTTTCTAGGCAAGGAACTGCCAGATGCTCAGGGCATTGTGAGCTGGCGCATTGTCGTGGTGAAGCAGCCACGAGTTGTCCTGCCATAACTCTTGTGCACTGAATGAAGCAAACGCCGCAGGATCTCTTTGTAGACATGCTGGTTGATCGTCTGGCCCTGTGGCAAGAACTCTATGTGGACGAAGCCCCTCACATCAAAGAACATGATCAACATGAGTTTGACTTTGGACTTCGACCGTCTTGCTTTCTTCGGCCTCGGCGACTCCGGACTCTTACACTGAAGGCTCTGGTGCTTGGTCTCTGGGTCGTACTCAAAGATCCATGGCTCATCACCGGTGATGACTCTCCCCTGCAAGTCTGGTTCGGTTTCAAGACGCTTGAGGATATCTTGACACACCTGCATGCGCTGCTCCTGGTAATCGTTCAGCAGCTTTGGCACCATCTTCGCGCAGATCTTCCACATGCCCAAATCTTCAGTGATAATATTCCAGACGCTGTCGCAGTTCATGCCCAGTTCACTTGCGATCAGTCAAATAGTCAGCCGACGATTGTTGAAGGCCTTCCGCTCCTGGGGTCATCTTCCACATCCTCGCGTCCCTCTTTGAACCTCTTGTGCCACTTGAAAACCCATGAGTGTGACATCATCTCAAATCCGTAAACTTGCTGCAGTAGTCCGAGTGCTTCTGACGGAGTTTTCCCCAGCCGGACCAGAAACTTCAGGTTGGTTCATTGCTCTGTGCCCATTGCTTGATGGCCTAAAATTGAGGAGCTGTTAACAAAAGCACGTGAAAAAACATACAATGGCTGCAGAGAGCTGAGATCGCAGTTATATACTCCCTGGATATTACATCACATGGTGATGCAACCCGCTAATCCCCACCCACTCATAGCTCACACAGCACACTAAGTCCTGTTACTTTTCTGACACACCTCGTACATATATCTAGAGAGAATTTGGTGCAGCCATTTATTTATTTATTTGATTTGAATTTGTCTGTCAGGTTGGTAATGAATAAAATTGTACCCAAAAGCTATCAGATTTATTTATTTTATTTTTTACTATTTTTAATGCTACCAATCTTCATTTTTATAAGAATTTAAACATATTGCCAAGTTTACATACATGTGTTGTAGTTGCATAATGTAAAATTAGCACAAACATTCATAGTTTAAGTAGCTTATATAAATAATAAGAATCTTTTTATCATTTTTAGGAAGAATTTTCAGATGAAATCATTTGGTCTCTCTAATATACATACTATTACATTCTTTGTATAGTCATTGTTTTTTTTTTTTTAAAGCTGGTTTTAAATAGAGTTTCATTAAACAGATATCTAAGAAAACAGGTTAGCATTTCCACAGTCTGACTCCTATATTTACCATCCATGTTTTGGGTTGTTTTTTTTTGTTGCTTTTCTTTTCTCCAGCAATATTGCAATTGCATTCTTCTTTCCATTTTGTTTTAATGCTTACACCAAAATGTTGGAAGTCACCAATTAATAAAACCTAACGGGAAGTACTTAACATATTTTAATGCAACATACAAGTATTTTCCATACAAAGAAACTTGAAGCAGTATGCCATGGACATTGTGATATCGTCTGAAGTGATAATGTGGTCTACAGCAGCAAAATACTAAAGGAAAATCAGCACCAAGTGGAAAGGGTTTATTGGAAAACATATAAAATAAATTATTTTCAAGTTGTCTGACAGCCTTGTATTAGTTTGCCCCATAGTAAATAAAATTACCTGAAACTCTGCAAATAAAACGTCTAAGGAAGGAAAATGGAGATTTTATTTCAGCAAACATATGACAGCTTGTTGTTGTTTTTTAGACTCATAGTAGAAATTAACTTTGTTTTAAGATATATTACATATGCAAATGACTTTTAAAACTCACACATATAATAGTACTAGTAAAAACATAACTTAACATCTTATCTGATAATTGTTTAACAATTTGGAAATAAAAGTGTTATTATAATTTTTTTTTGATTTATAGATGAAATTGTTTAAAAGGTGAATGGCATAAAACCAGGATACAAAACATGGGTATTTTTCAAATAACTTTTATACAAAGAAAAAATGAGGAATTAACTCACCCACCCACAAATGCAACACTTATATAATCAGATCTTTTAAATTAGTAGATTGAGATGTGAACTTTCAAGACAGAAACTGAAGGCCTTTGATAACAAAATAATTTGGATATACTGTATACACAAAAGGCCTAAGGTAAAAAGGTATATAGTGTGCCTGTTCTACAGTATAAAATGTGAAAGAGTTAAACAGAAACACAAAGCCCATGTACCAAACACAAAAACTTTATTGTTTGAAAACAATTCACCACACCCAACATCTAGCATGTCTAATATAATTTCTATTTGTTTTGACAAGATCTTCCTTCAAGAAACCCACAGAACTACCTTCAGTTTATGAGCCACTAGTTTCACAGCAAGTTTAACTTTCAACAAAGGCCCTATGTACAGTGGGCAATAGGTGACATACAAAAGAATTTAATTATAGGTAATTCATCAACTCTTGAGTTAAGCCATTTTTAAAGTCTGTTGCTATCAGTCTGGGAATTTGGTTTTACATTCAGCAAAACTTCAAGTCACTGACAGCAATGAAAAATAGAAGTGGGTCAGATAGGTTTTTTCTTTCCCTTTTTAAATATTTTATAGTTCATTTTTAAAAAAAAATTTTTTTTTCTTCTTGGGCTGAAGATAAAATATTCAGGAGAATCTCCTCTTTTTTTTCTCCAGATAACTGAGTCAGTTTATACTAAATAAAAAAAAACTGATGAAGACCAAGGTAAACACGGCAATGGTAAAATATTACAATGCACTTTATACTTCTAGGATGTTTTATTATACTGATTTGTAGAAAAAATCTAAAAAGAAGAGAATTGTACAAAATGACAGAAAAAAAAAAATTTTTTTTTTTTATAATACTTGGAACTATTTCCTTTTAAAGTGATAATTTTAATTCAAAAAAAAGTCAATTCCATTTTGTTCTTTTTTTTAAAAAATTCTCATTTTCATATATGTCAAGAGTAGATTGGCAAATTATGAACATGTTAAAAAGCAAAAAGAGAGACAATTAAAATTTTCAGCAGCAGAAAGGGCAATTACTAGAATTTTTTAAGAGCAAAACAAGAATATTATTATCAAGTGCAAGAAAGAAAATTAAATATTTTTTTTCTTTTTAGAATAAAATGGGAATATACTAACTTTCATGGGTAGAAAGACATACCCTAAAATGTTTTTATTTTTTGCATTTGCAGAATTATTAAAGTAATAAAAAATGTCAGTATTTTTAAGAGCAGCACCTGATTTTATTTTGTTGTTGCTAAAATGAATAATTGGTTTTTCTTTTCCTATAATCAAGCAAGAAAAGAAACTAGAATTTTAGAGGAGAGAATTGAGATCAATTTTCAAGAGCATAGATGATTAAAGAAATTTTCAAATCAAAAAGATGACACACTGACAGAAATTTTCAGAACTTAATAGCTTTGCTGGTTGCACTTTTTGTAACAAATACCAGTTCTTGAATTTATGGGTTTTTGAAATTCTACAGATGCACAATAATTAAACTTACAGGTGAATATATTTATAAAAATATATAAACACAACACTGCTAAAATGTGAGAGACTCCTGCTATGTTTGAAAAAACCAACCTTCTAGTAATCATTCTCTATGATCTTGAGAACACCCTCCTTAGGTATTCACAAAAGTCTGCTTTGTTTATAATTAAGAAAGATATTATCTTTTCTGTTGTACATGCTATAGGTATGAGAGACTCAATGTGAATTAGTCTAATATCAAACATAGCTACTTATCAGCCACACATTATCATCATTATTGATGACATTGTCCTCATTTGTTTTTTGTTTTTGTATAAATGTTCAGGTTACTGAAGATAAATTTTTATTAGGAAAACAAATTTATATGAAAAGATGGAAATGCTCTGAACATTTATACAGGAAAAAACAAAATCAAATTATTTTGCTTGCATAATAATAATAAAATTAATGAGTAGATATCATTCATGGAAATAAAAATGAACAGTACATAAAATATCCCCATTAAGCAGCAAATATCAAGGATAAAAGCTGCTTTTTCACAGATAGATATTGCTATATCTAAATCAGAAATCAAGATTGTTACAAGTTTCAATAACTCCTTAACTGGTGTTTGTCATAATAAGATTTCACCGTATGCAGCAACCAATAAACAATAATAAGCAAAACCCAGACCCTCATGCAGAGTTATTCTGTTAGCAGAAAAAAATTAAATGGCATTAGTAAACACGATACTCTTAGAAGTCTACTTCTATATTAGATTGCATAGAATTTTTATGGCTGTAAACCGATATATCAAGTCCATTGTTGCAAAGGCTAAAGACATATTTATCACAGCTAGAAACTACCATGTCTGTGTGTTTTAGAATTAATAAAGAAAAATCAAGTGTGTTTCCTCACCATCACAAGAACATCCATCTGGGCTAAGACGAAATCCTGCCTGACATCCACAAAAGTAACCACCAGGGTTATTGTTACAGATTTGGTCACAGCAGCTCTCTCCATTTTCACATTCATTTGTGTCTGAAAACAAACAAAAATTGCTGACTTATTTAAGGTGTATACCTCAGTTTTCATCTTTTAACCAAGCCCTCCAGAAAAAAAAAACAACAAACTTAAGTAAAACAAGGAAGACAACTCTTGCTGAAAACATTTTTTTTTATAAATTCTCAATTATGCTGTGGTAACACATAAAATTTACAAGTATAAGGTAATTTATTAAAATGCATTCTTTTGTGTGCAACATAAATGCTGTCATTCGATCAGGTGGATTCAGATTTTGTTTTAAAGCACATTCCAGAGCTGGTTGCTTCAGTTGGAACTGTTTACAGCCAATTCTATAATTAAAATTTTAAAGTAAAAGATAAAATATCAAAACTTTTTTTAACTTTGTACTTTCTTGTTCAAAAGTAGACATTAAGAGAAAACTAACTAAAATACACAAAAAGATTTTATTTTGATTTCCAGATGAATTTCCATAAAATATAAGATTTTTAGTTTTGGGTCTGATATATTAGAGTTTTCATTAGAATGCTTGTTTGCATGATTAACACAAAAAAATTGTTAATTGTTGTGTATAGAGCAGCTCAAGAATTATTTTCACAAATCTTTTTCAAGAAAATGAGTTTTTTTGTTCAAAATATCAAATCAAGCCAAACATTAAAAAATTCATTGTTTTAAGCTGCTCTTTTTGTTTTTTTAACAATTTTACTCAATACTCACATTTCTAAAGACACAATTCTAATTAGTTACAGTGTTTATTACTAATCTGAACAGATAGCTAAGAATGTACAAATGTAAATGTTTACATAAAACTAAAAAATGTTTTAAAATCTCTTTCTGATAATTTTATTTTCCTAAAGATGTCAGCCAAATCATCAAAAGTTTGTTTTGGGTTTTTAATACTGACTGTAGGAGTTCAAAGAGTCTGTCTGAAACAAGTTTCTAAGAAGATATTCTCACAATGTAACACAATAAAAGCTGAAAGCTGTATGATCTCTAGTCTTTGCCATTATTATCATCATCTTATTGCAATATGCCTTAAGTCTGGTGCTTTCTTGTGTTTTGCTAATGATGAGCATTTGTGGGAATGTTTTCTTAATTATCCATGAAGAACTTGTTTTGAATTCATTACAATTTTTTTAAAAAATTAAGATACAAAATTATTGATAATAAGAATTTCTAAAAACGTTTTTGAAAATAATGTTAACTTATTCATTTTTCTTTAATTATGACATATTTTCAAGATCTCTAAAATACTATTTATTACTTTTAGAATCATTCAAACAAAAATAAAAACATAGAGAAGGAAACAAAAAAAAATTAAAACTGAAAATATAATTTATTAACAGTAGATATTATTTTAAAATACTGACAGTAATTAGAAATCAAGAGCAACTTACCTTCACACGTCTTTCCATCAGCTTGGAGGGTATACCCTTTGTTACAAGAGCATATAGCCCTTTCTGGTCCGTGTTGACAACTGTGGGCACATCCTCCATTATTTACTGCACAACTGTCCACCACCTCCATGTGAATACCTTTCAAAGCAAGCAAACATAAGAGTAAAACGATGGGAAGATTCGAGAACTCCATGTTTTTAACACCTATCTATCTACTGCCAACCCAACAAACTTTTAAATGCAGTGATAGTGGAGGAGGAGCAATGCCAACTGTGAATTCAAGTTATGTAAGGCCTCGCCTCTATCTGACCCCCAAAAGAACTGAAGAGCATCCAAGCATTCATGTGAAGAAAATTTTAAATCTCAGCGATCTGAGCTGGTTTCCCACATAACACCACAACCCTCCTTTTCATTCATCTTGTCTGAGTTTGTATACTTCATTCATTCAAATCCAATATTGAGATACCAGAGCCAGAGGAGGAGGAAAGGGAGGAATAAGTTACCTATGTAAACAACTTCTGTTTGCTTTCCTAATGGTTTATATTTATAAAACCCATATTTCTGCAGGTTACTTTTCAGAGAGGAAACAATGTACACACACACACACACACGTTAGAAACTGCTCAAAACATATTTCTGTCAGTTTTATCAGAAACATTTTCTAAAAACAATCCAAAAGAATGCACGCTATGCATTTTATATGCCAAGTTCTTTTCTCTCTCTAAATAACAGAGCAGAAGTCCTATAAGACTGCAGTATGCAAATGGCAGGAAAGCCTATCTTGCACACTAATAAAATTTGCATAATAATTGTTAAAACGGTCTGTTAAGTAGACCATAAACCTCTTGAAGCATCCAACCTTTGCCACAAAAAAAAGATTGTTTTCCGTTTTATTAGCAGCAAAAACAATAATAAAATTATTTCATCAACATCAACAAATTTCATTTTTACTTAAAGAATCTTAATTTTAAAAATTATATATAAACATATTTCCTTATTTTGAGCCCTGATATTTATGATGTTTACTCATGTTGTTGAACACAGAAATACAGTATTTATTACTATTTATCTTCAGTCCATTTTTCCATTGCACTTTCTTAAAAAACCAAAAGGACATTTCTTCATATGCCAAATTACATGATTTTTTTTTTTTTTTTAGAGCAGACAGCTGTTGTTCGGCATTAATCTTTCTCTGAAAACACAGAAATCTTAATATATATATATATATACTTATTTTTCAAAACTTAGAACCAGAACATTTATAATGAAATTATTCTACATCTACAACAAGTTGCAACCTTTTCTAAAAGAAAATAAAGCAACATTTATGCCAAGTTGTTTTATCTTTGTGATATTGAATAGTCAACAATTATTGCCTTTAGCCTAAAATATTACTGCAGCAATTGGTGCCAAATATCTACCAAATTATAGGAAGAAAAGCAAAACAAAACCTATAGCAAAAGAGGTCTAAAAAGGTAGCACACAAAGTTCCATTGCTGATGTCTGGAACTTGATTCATCAACTACTGCAAAGTAATATTCTCAAGAATTTATCAGGCGGCTACAAATAGATAAACCAAAGAGTAACATACCAGAAGAGGAAAAAAAAAAAACTGACTGAAACATTCATGCACACAAAGGAAAAATGCAGAAAATATTCAAGAAATACTCTTCCATTTTTTCTGGTAAAAACACAACTTTTATCCACAAAATTAAAGAAGAAAATGAAGATTAAAAGAAGCGTCCAAGTATTTTGTGTGATGAAAACTGTTTTAGTCACTGCTTGTTCATTTGTCACCCAGGAATTAAATGTAGCAGCAAGTTGTTGAAAGAAAACTGGTTCTCACATAATGCACCTTTTCTTGTGAAAAATTCACACAATAAAAAAAGGGGAAAGAAACTGCAGTTCAGCTATTAGAAACAGGGTGGAAAAGGCTAAGATCAATTAACATTACTTTGTATATAGGTATTACTATGATTATTTTAGAGTGGTATTTAAAAAATTTCTGTAAGTAACCATGCATAAAGCAAGTTAACAAAATATAAATTAGAAAATTTATTAGAGTTTCATACATTTTGAATTACTGGAAGATTGTTTCAGTCAATATCAGTATCACTGTAAAGGGGCAATAACTTCAAGCTAAAAATACCAACATTAACCAAAACCTTTCAGCAGATTATTTTCCCCTAGAGTATTTTCAATGAAAAAGCATCATTAACTAAGTCTATTGAAGACCAGACATTTATATTCCATGAAGGAAATAATATTTTATCTATAAATGTACCAAAAATGAAATTTAACTTTCCAAATTTTAAAAAAAAATAATAGTAGAGTATATGAATCATTTTAGAGCAGTAGCAGATCTGTCAAAGCTTATTTTAGCATATACTAGCATGCAGAGATTTAATTAGAAAATCTAGTTAGTAATCACTATTGTCAAGATTAGCTAACAATGTTTCTTTTATTTAAAATTAAATAACTGTATATCTTGGTGTATAAGCTGACCCTGAGTATAAGCCTACACCTATTTTCTATGGTTAAATGTGGTTTTAGTGTATTACCAGTGTATAAGCTGACCCTCTTCTTAAAGAGTAAAATCGCCAATCTATTTTCTTCTGATAATAAACACAGCAGGCCCCATTTGTTTCTAGGAAAGAGTCACATGATAGTTGACATGACTGAGAAATGAAAAACCATCTGGAATGACTTGAACAATTATATCATTTTTGTGTTCTCATAACCTTAGAGAGCACTAAGATGCTTACTACATGTGTTTACATAAGTCATATTTGTGGCATTATCTGGAAACAGAGCCTCATTCATCGTGTCATTATGAATTTCATACTTATGTCATGCATTTCAAGTGTAAAGTACACAGACCAGAAAACACCAGGTGAGTGTCACACATCTTTGTTATTCAGCAATTGTCATGTAATTAGTGCTTACATAACATTCAATATGAGCATTGTGGTGACATACATTTTTGATAAGCCATAGCCCAAGTATAGAGTTGTGTATACATGGCATAGTTTTTAGTCACTGATGCAACACTGTTACAATAATAATTAAAATATACCTCACCCAGGTGCTTGACACTGATTCTGGTACTGAAACATACTCATGGGTGCAATTAATCAATGAGAATGCAAGTTATTTCTTATGTAAATTAATATCAGCCTTGTCTTAGATAAAAAACTCTTACAAAAATATTCACATTTTAATTACAATCCCAACTCAATGATCACACTGTCCAAGCAATGAGCAAAACAAATGTTGTACACTATCACCTTCAATCTAAAAGTAATGGCAGTTTCAAGTTAACCTAATAACAGTGTTGTAGTGAGAGAATTCTATATTAGTGAAAAGCAATATTGGGAATGGATAAAGGCAAAAAACACTAAAACAGATGCCAAAATATAAGCCAACCAACTGAGGAAATCCATGCAAGTGGTTAGACTTAGAAGCTGTTGAAGTAGGTTGTGAAACATCAGGGGGACAGTCTGCAGTTTAAGGTATCCAAAAGTTGATGTTCCAGATTTATGAAATGGAATAACCTGATATTGCAACAGAAGACCAAGATATCTCAGAAACTCCCCAGTGACTTCAGCATTCTAAGCCTACATAATCAAGTAATGGAAGCTGAATGAGTATTCCCTGTCACACATCCAGCAACATAGATGAAACCCCAATGTTTTTATATATATTGTCAGCAATTGGAGTGTGAATCAAAGGGATTCTGAGAAAGCACTGAGGCCACAAGAAACAATATTTTACAGAAGTGTTGGTGTGTATGGCCAGGATTAAACTAATAAACTAAAGCTGATAATGATCTTCAAAAGGAAGATATTCCCCAAGAAAGAGAAGTTTTCAGCTGGGTGGATGAAGTTGATTGCATTAAGTAGATAGAAAAGTATGGAGCCAATGCCCTGGAGGTCTACTAAAAGAGAAATTTCTAATGGCATGGGACATGTTTAAATCCCAGCTTGTTGCCAATGTTAAAGCTGGTCTGAAGAAAAAGGTACTGATATCACTGCCATTTCTGGTGGTTTAACCTCTGTTCTAAAACCTGTGGATGTGAGTCTCCACAAGCCATCCAAAGACTTGATGCATCATTGCTGAAATGAGTAGAGATTTCTGGATGAATGACAACCCTGTATCCTGTGCTTTTCTGCTTTTGGCATGGCCATTGACAGTGCCTGTCATATGCTAGAATTTGATCATACTGTATCAGATTCAAATACAAACTTTTAGTGGCACACATGATAACCATTGTATAAGTAGACTCACAAGCTCAAGGTCTAAAATTCAAGCCAAATTATAAGCTTATACACCAGGATCTATGGTAATTAATTTATGAATATTTAGGTAAATATTTTTTTAAGTAAATAAAAAGACCATAATAATGTCATTTTTTCTTAAAAGATTAATCAGTTTACTGTAAAATATTTTCCAAGTCAACGCTTCAACCAAATAAAGGTATCTATAAGCATACTTTTCTTTTATCATAATATGCAACAACACAAATCAGATAAGTGGCTCTTGTGTGAAGCATTGAACTTATGATGTCACCACCTTTTTGTATTAAATCACTGCACTGATTCTTTTCTTGTGACTGATCAATATAAAGTTTCATTGGAGGAAGTCAATTTTCTCCTATGATAACTAGATTCTAGGAGAAGTCTGAATATACTGAAATAACACCTGTAATATGAAAATTTGATAAAGTTTCATCTTTAATAATAATAAAAAAAATCTCACTAAAGGTCAACAGTAGACTAGGCTCATCTATATCCGTGACAGATGCAAATCTCCTATGACAAGGAAAAGTCAGAAGAATAAACTACTGCTGAAGATGGATGCAGTGGACCAGAGTGCGCATAACATTGGCGCAATGCATCCCACTCTTTTGAAATGAGTGATCGAAGATGATCTAAAATCAATAATGGAAAAAAAAATTCAGAACAAAAAAATAATTTCATTACTTAAACATTTTCTATTTCAACTGTCTGTTATATGTAAAACAACAAAAAAATTATAAAGTAACTTTAAAATACCATTTTTAGTTTCAAAAGATTTTTTCTTGTTCTCATGCCAACAGCATAAAAAAAAAAAGAGCTGTATAGTGAAGTAATACACACAAACAAACAGTGTAATATCCATATTTGTTGATAAAGTCTACTTGGTACACAAGGTATATCAAATTTATAAAGAACCAAGTAGCTAGAAAATTTAATGAAAAAATTGTGCTATGACTTTTAGCCTTGAAAATAAGAGTATTTTAATAAACATAAATAAGTCTGTATAGTAAGCAATATTGTTTCTCTGTGATCTATAACTTGAAATTCCAAAAATGTTTTCCTGTTTAATGTATACAGCTTAGATAAAAGAAAATTTTTTTCCTTCTTTTTTTAATTTACTTATAAGTTTGAAATTGTTGATTTCCTCCACTGAATTTTAAAATGAATGTTTTACAATAAATTGGTTCTGGTGAGCACTAAGATTCAACCGCTGGAAAACAGCACTTTGACAATGTCTGGTTCCATATTCATATATCCAGAAGACCTGATATATAGAAAATATTGTGGGTAAAGTAGTAATTAGACAGGAAATATGTAATAAGTAATTTTTATGTTCTAAGGGTACTTCTTTTATTCAAAATTTCCACATAAACCTGAATAAGTAACTAATTAAAATGAAATTCTAGCATTTTTTTTTTTTTTTTTAAACTTGCATTTTTAAGATTTCTCAACCTGGCTATAAATAAAGCATACATATTGAAAATATTCCCCAGATAAACTGTAAAATCTTCATTATTATTCAAGATAGTATAGAATAAATGTGCATTTGGACATCAGATCCTAAATTACACATCCTCAGTAATGACTATGACCTCCTCTAGCAGTAATATATGCTTGACATCATTGTTCATAGATATTAATAGATACAGCAGAGACTCTTGAAGGATGCCATTCCAAACTTGGACCAACATCTGTCTGAGTTCCTTCAATATCTGCAGCCAGTGAAAGAGCTTATATAAGCATAATTTCCACCCATGATTTAGGAGAAACAGATTTGGTGAAACCCATTGGTTATCAGAGGATTTAAAGTTTTATTGTATAAAGTCCTGAATGAGCCTGGCTATACCAAACCTTGTATTGTGAAGCTATATAATGGTCTAAACCCTGACTTTTTAGGAAAGGGACAACAGGAAGTTCTAGATTATCACTCCTACATTGCACAGTCATCAAATTTCCAGCCATAATGTTAAGCTGGATTCTGTGCATTGTCATGATGCTTTCCCATACCATGATAGCCATCTGGGCCAATATCCCCATAAGTGAAAATATGGATTCTGCAAAAAGTTCTAACTCTACTGAACTTGCTGTCACTGTTGTAGGAAAGAATTTGTGGTGATGGTGGTGGATGTTTATCAACCATAGCCATCATGTCAACTGTGGTCATCCAGTATGTGGCTGGTCTCAGACCTCATGCATTTCCTGGTGTCAAGTCCAAAGGGACATTATACCCTTGCAGCATCTGCTCAACTGATTCTAACATCCATATGGCTCTAAAACACTTATTTTCTAATAAACACAGCATGACCATCCTTGGCAGCCACATCTTCATTAACTGTAAACTTGTCATGTTCGTTCCTATAGGTTGGAATGCACATGTAGCAGCAACTTCCACATAAGAGTGCTAACTTCCTAATCAGCAAATCTATATTTCACATTTTTATTCTCATTTTAAGGCTACAACAAAAACCACAGCTTTTTATCAAATGTACAGGAACCTTTTTCTGTAATTATATATTAAAAAAATTTATACTTTAAACTTTGCATGACATATCTACTTTAAAAAAAAAACAAACTAGATGGTTATTTCCTTCATGGAGGGAGGTCTGTTGTACATAAGAAATAAAAAAGAAAAAAAAAACCAACCTAACCCTGTCATTCCAATTTGAAATTAAAGATAATACCCTGACATTAAAAAATGCAAAATAAGCCAATCTCTATTTCAAATTTATGCTGCAGTATTATACTCCTCAAATCTATCATTTTTTCTTTAATACTATTAAAATTGCCAATGGTAGACAACACAAAGTATTATTCAGATGTTTCTGATTAAGTTTCTCAAAGAAAAACATTTTATTGTATGTTCTAAAGCTTGTAATATGTGAACTGTTCAGTGGGAGCATCCCAGTTTTTCAGTATTGTTTCAATGATGCTAATAAATCAGCCTTCCATTTAAAAATAGTTGATTAGAAAAAAAATATCTAAACTCATCATCCTCAAATTATATCAAGTTTGATATCAAATGCTGTCTTCCTTTATATATTTACGATTCTTGTTTATGGTAACAAATTAAAAACTACAATATTTTTAAGATATGTAGAAAAAAGTACAGATAAAAGATAAAATCAAACAAATTACAAGAGTCATAAAAGAAAAACAATATTCAGAAACTTTTCAATACTCATAAAAGTACAATTTTGGAATGCTCAACCATTAATTCTATCCAGTATCAAGAGGAGCAAGAAATAAAACAAAAAGACGAGTTAATTCTTACATTACCTGATGTATTATGGGCCCGTGTGTCGTCGATTAAAGCTTAAATATCAGAAAGTAATAGCTTCAAGTTAATGACTGTGAAGAAAGGGCTTTGTCTACATGTATGCACAATATGGACAGTGGTGATCAAGGAGAGATGAAGGGTTTTAGGATGACACTGAACATGCAGAATTTTAGGGGTTGGTGATTTAAAATATAGTGAGTTCACATTTAGTAGGTCATCACATGCAGGGTGATGGATATAAACACTGGTCAAACAGTTCCTTGAAATACTAAAGTAACATATTTATTGCTGGATATTCTGATAGTTGAGCAGGATGAGCAAGTGGTTCTCTTAATGTATTTTGATGATCCATATCATTAAAAAATAATCCTTTAGTTTCTCTTGGAATTTCTAAAGTAATTCTTGTGTTGGCTCAGTCTGTTTGTTTCCTGTTCTCTTAAGGACAGTTGAATATCAGAAAAGGTGTAAGGTATACTGTTCACAAGTGAGAAAAGTGGAGAAAGTAGCTTTATTTTAGTATTTCAAGCAAAACAAACACACACTGCACATGCAAGCTGGAAACAGAAATAGCTCAGAAACATGCAAATACACAATCTTTTATAGTATTTCATCGTGGGGGGGATAAATCTACTAATACTCTGCAAAATTTTTGAAAATAAATAGCTGCATTTATAGTTCAAAAGAAATAAGATTTTTACATACTTATGCATGGTAAAGCTTAAATATTTTAAATATGCAAACTTATCTCCCCTTAGATTGGTTAAAGAATTGTTAAGGTTATGCATAAAGATGGACACTGATACCACAGACTTGGAGAAATAACAAAGCTTTATTTTCTATTATCCTTTTACTTATTTCTTTATTTTTAGAAACTAATAGAGACAAGTAACCAATTGCAGAAAGAGAATCTAGACGACTACAGAAGATTGTGATGTTTTAATAATGTTATCTTTGACAGAAATTAAACCCTGAAGATGGTAACCGGGAAAGATTGCTAGAATGTAGATTCATTAATTAGTTCAATTACTGCTAATAAAGTGATGAAAAATCCCCAAACTAAATAGTATAACACCAATAACTTTATGTTTTTATACAAATTTCTAAGAGTTTTTGTCAGATCAAAACTTTTGGTTTCCCAACTTTTTAGGATTACATTTTTTATAAAGTCTGCATTTTTTTTTAGAGTTGTGATTTTCAAATCTTTCTTATAGTATAATTATGTACTTTCCTCAGGTGAGACTTTTATTTGACTATTTCTTTATATAACCAGACTTCTTATTCAGTCTGCTTTCTTTAGTGTTAGGAGTGATGATCTGGCATTTATTTAGAAAGATAGGTTTCTTATCTCTTAAAGTAGCTGACTTTGTCCAAGTCTGTCTTACCAGCTACAAGCAAGAAACCATGAAACCATGAAGCACGGATGATTCAATCAAACAAAAATTGGCAAAAGTTCTGATTATCAAAATCTCATCAACAAAGGCATATACAACACAAAGCAACCATATTTTTATTTTTCACTGGCATCTCCTTTATTACAGTTTATGTTACTGAAAAAGAAATCACTGTAACTGAGTCTGTGCAGTTTTCCTTCACAGGTATTGAAACTCCTCAGATAGTTTATCAGTAAAAATCCTTTTGTAAATTAGCTTGCAATGGCTACTTTAAGGATTTTTTGTTTCTACTTTTATAAATATTTTTTTTTTTTTTAGGCTTTTACAATAATCTTGTTAATATTTTATATTCTCCTTCTATTCTATAGTATACACTCACTGCCTGAAGCCAATGAGACAGTTTTTGCTGTACTGGCTGAAGATAGAGCTACCAGTAGTTTTGTTAAAAAGCCAAAGATCTTATTTTAATAAATAAATAATTGTACTCTTTAGAGATTTTCTCTCAGAAACTTCAAAAAAAAAAAGTATAAAATCTTTTGAAATATATAGGTACATCTACATTCATTTGTGTTAGTCAAGTTTTACCTTTTTAAAAATTTTTTTATTGCATAATCAAAAATGAGTTAAATAGTTGTCATGTAATTTTATGTTTTTGTTTTAAAATTTTAAATATCAAAAATTCTTCTTGTAACTTGGGAAAGCTAGTGTCAGAAGAAACTACAGTAGATATGGATGGAAAAGCATTATTTTCCATAATTTCTAATCTACTGCGTAGCGAAATATTTGTAGATGGGTGGTAGGAATGCACTATGAGTGTGGGGGGGGGGGGAACCAAACAAAGAATTACACATTTGTTTGTCAATTAATTGTTAACATTTTTCCTTCCTGGGTCAAAATGTCTTTGATAATATAATGTACTGTTTCAATAGTAATTGGAAATCCCTCCCTAAAAAAAGAAAACACTTTAGAAGCATGCATTAACAAGTATCCAAGCATAAGAATTCAATTTTTTTTAGAAGTATGATCATAAAAGCCTAAAATCGTGAAAATGTTCTTCAGTGTAGCATAAAGAAAAATAATTTATTGCAAAGAAATTTTAGTTTAAACTGTTTTTAAAGCAAAACTAAATGCCAGTGAAAAACAAAATAATTTAAAGATGAAATAATTTCTCTGTGCATAACAAAAGCAAAACAATTTATTAAAGTCAAAACAATGGTTTTACAAATAAAAAGCACAAAGTTTAATCCTGTCAATTCATTCTACAACTATAAAAGCAACAAATTCTCAACAAAAAGGTAACTTCAGAAAATAAGCATACAAAACAATAAAACCAATCATTGTTTCAATGCATAGCAACATACAAAGCAAAATGTAACAATATTAAAATGAATAATCAGCAATGCAGGATTAATTGTCCCTATCTGGTCTACAGTGGCCATGAGGAATTAGTCAATTTACTGAGTTCATTTGGGCAAAATAATCTACTCAAGTTGCAGGAAGTTGTCATGTTAAATTCATATAAAAATGCTCCAACAAACATATTTTAATCTAAGTTTTCAAGCTCTAGTGATTTTTATTTATACAAAATTATGTTTAGGAAAATGTAAAATAGACTGCTCAGATAACAACTGACATAGTAACCTTATGTTAAAACATTTTTGAAATTTTAAACGTTTTTTCTGAATGGCTTTTTCCTGTAATATATTATGCATGGACTAATCTGGTGAATAGCTCTATCTGTTTTCTTCATAGCCCAAAAAGAAAGAGCAGTAAGGTATCCCTATAATATTGGGGAAAGTGAGACACAGTGAAACAAAGCTGATAAATTAATGGTGATGCACTGTATTAATATCACCAACTTACTTCATTTGCTGCTGCCATATTGAAAACAAAGAATCTTCAAGTGTGCAGAGCTTTCAGTTCTTGAGGTAATTTTTGGACATTTATTAACAGTGATCTATATAATTAATTGACAGTTAGTTATGAGGAACATAATAAACCTAAAGACTGCTTTAATAGTGCATGTACAAATGTCCTGAAGAAAGTACTAGGTTTTGGAGTTATGCCCAAAAACCAAATGTGGGTTATGATGGAACACAATGAAACAAATTACTCACCACACATTTGGAGTGGACTTTAGTAAATTGATATCCGTTAATAGCAAGCTAGAAAAACACTTTTATATCCAATTTCTATCAAATAAGTTTAGATAATTACAATAAGTTTCAAACAATTTACATACATTCAAGCATGAATAATATAGGACTTTTTATATATCAATTTACATATTAGAGCCAAAAACAGATACATCTTACATTCATTGGATAAAAATTTTAATAATGTTTAGCTGGAAGCTAATTTTTGTGTTCTTCACACCCTGTCTTAATGTACCCCATTAAGCATCTCACTGTTCCAATTATTCTTTTTCATTTTCTTAACTTTATCAGTATTATTCTTACAAAAATACTAGTCCAGTATAACATGAAGCAGAGTATGGTAATATGCTGTCTCATTACAGCGGGTAAGTTCAATTAATAAGTGCAATAAGAGTAAAACCAGCTTTTTAAAAAATCACTGTGCCCCTTCTCTCCTCCATTATTATTATTAAAAAAAAAACAGACAGACAACACTTTGTTTGATATAGTTAATGAATATCTGGGTAGGTTAATGGTGAATGGCCCCTGACTAACAGAGCCCTCTTTAAAGATTTGTTGTGTTTTATCAAAGATGACTTGCCTACCATCTAATTACATGTAATACTGATGCTTTAGCTACATCAGTTGAAGACTTTCACCTCACTCTGTATATAAATTTTTAAAAATAATTTTATGAATCAGATGCATTTTATACTAAATGATTTACTTTATAAATAAATTTTTAAATTTTTGTTTCTGTTTCTGTTTCTAGTTCATAATCTTTTATTTATCTATTTTGCACCTGGTCTTTGTTTATAACCATTATTCTGACAATCAGTTGTAGTATTTCTCAAGAAAACTTTGCAAAGGTTTTTAATCTATTACATATTCTGTATTTTGCTTTTATCCTAATTATGAATTCTACAAAGTCTGAACAATGTTAAATGGTTTAGGGTAAAATAAATGACAGTTTACACATAATTAAAAGCATGTTGAGCTAAAATTTCTCAGTAAAGCCCAATAATTATAACAATTTAAAAAAAAAAAAAAACAGTTTAAAATTATTCTGAAGTCAGTCATATACTGAGCAGTTAATTATCTTTCTTTTCCTAAGACCAAATTAAATACTTTTCTTTTTTAACAAATTTTGACCCAGTTAGTTGAATGATTCTCTGTCTTAAGAAGATAAGACAAATAAAAAGTTTGGGAAAGATAAAAATAAGAAACTATTGGCCAAATTATACATTTCAAATGTGTTGACCCTGCAAACAATTTTTTTTTTAAACTAAGGATCTTGCATTCGCAGTAATAGCTTCTTGCTTCTTTTTTTTATGAATAACCAACTCATTTATTACTGAACCTTTTCACCAAAAAAATCCTATAACTTTGTTAATGTAAAGAATCATGGCACTTGGCAGCCATAATTTTCCTGCCAAAGAAGTGAAAAATTAACCAACATAAAGATGTTTAAATAGCAGAATGATAAACATTCATTAAAGTTTTTTACCTTTCTTGAAATTTTATTGAAGGGTTGTTTGAATTATCCCAGATACAAAGGTTCATTCTTTTCCACTCCAACTGCCTTTAATTGCTGTTACATATGATATAGTTTCTTTTATTCCCTGATAAGCAGATGCTGCACAGCTTTTAAACATGTCCAGTAACAATTTATCAAAATTTAATTAAAATATAGCATAAAATAAAATAAAAGATCAGGGAGAATCTGAATGAATCTGCATCCACCAAGACATTAATTAAAACAGTAGTATGCAGAGAAAAATTCCAATTGTCTATAATTCCCACAACATAATTTTATGGAAGCTACCCTCCAATCTAAAACAGCACAATCCACTTCTGATCTTCTAAATACTGCTGCAGTTTCAGTATTAGGGATCTGTGGCATATGCTAGTGGTTTTTGGCAAGCATCTAGCTGAAGTCTCTCAGCTTTAATAGCATTGTATTGTGGGAATATTGTCTTAACTTACAGATTGCAGATATACTCCACTTTAAAGTTACCTAAGTCCCTGATATGTATTAAAATCTCTGGGAAAATGTTGGTAAAAAATAAACAGTCATAAATGAGTTTTATAAAATATTTTCTCATTTTATTCAATATATTCACTTTTTTAACCTGATATAAAAAGTAAAAAACAAAATCTCTAAATAAATAGAAAAAAAATTATTATTTTTCATTTTAAATAAAAATTAAAATTTTAAAATAAAATAGTGTACCTATTTAGAACATTTGGTAGCCTCATGTACAGTGTATTAGATGATGAGTTAGTTTTGTTTGGTCATTCAATGTTATAGGTGTGTTATTCATCATGGAAAAGAATTAATATATACAAACAAGAGAAGGGAGATAACTTTTTTACTAATAAATTATGAAACTGTCAGTAAAAAAAAAAACAATTTTTATTGGAAATATGATGCTAAATATACAAGAGGATCTTCCCATGCTTTAGCCTGAATATAATATTAGGAAGACTTTTTTCCTCTTAGTTGTAAAACTTCTTTCAAGATTTTATCAATCTCTGTAATTAATGTTGGATATTAAAGCTTAATCATTTACATTTTCATTATACTGAATAGATAAAGCTAGGAAACTAAAGTATCAGACAGAACCAAATTCTCCTGAATCACTGCACAACAGTAAAAACTAATTTCGCTCTGCCTCACTTTATTTCTTATTTTTAATGTATACGTTTTTTCTTGTTAATTCATGTCAGATTTTTGTTTTTCGTAATACGTATAGTTTTACATCTACAATGTATTAGCAGAAAATAGTAAATTAATCTGGTTACTGGATGATGATTATAAAGTTATATTTATTTAAAGTAACTGCTGTTATTTTATAAGCCTTTCCACATAGAACTAATTTCGAGAAAAATTGCATTACATCAACCTCACTATTATATATATATAATCCCAATATATTTAAGATATTAAACTAACATTTTAAGAGTTAAAGCATGTTTCGTTTTACAAGTGTCTCAAATTCTAGTAATTCCATGAAATATTTTTAATTTAAAGCTTCATTATTGTTTTATTCTTATTACTGTCATCAATCTGCAGAGTATGAATATTGAAAGATAAGAATTTGGAAGAACTTATCACATTATGAATGATCATAAGCTCATTAATTATGGGCTTCTGGAATCTCATTTAAGTCCCTAAACATGTTTGGTCGGTCATGCCAGCACTATTCTTAGAAGGCAATTATACCAATTATTACTGTTGTACATAAGATACTTTAACAAATGCTTTCATGTTGTAAAATTATTGCATTAATATGATTCAGCTAAACTAAAATTTTTCTCTTGCCAAATCACATGACATGACAGGTACATGCTCAGGTCATGTCGTTGCATGCATTTTATGATGTGACAACAGAAAAAAAATTAGTATAGCTAGCTTACATAACAAAGCTCACTGCTGCCTGAGTAACTCTTGAGATTGTTTTTAGTGACTTTATTATTTCAATATTTTGTAAGTATTTTAAACTAGTTTTAGTATAATATTTTTAAAAGATGTTTTATTTGTAATATTTACGAAAATTACATAATTAAAAGTTATCTCCCTTATTATTAAAAAAGAAAAGAGGCATTAAAATTGCCAAAAGGGCAAACTTTCACTTCAGTAGTATGCAATTTTTGGGGTTAATTTTTTTTTTTTTGTTTGTTTTGTTTAAAGTTAAAATATCTTGTGATTATGAGGAAAACTTAATACTGTAGATACATCTTTACCAAAATTTTGTTTTAAGAGCTTGTAACACATACTTGGTGATAGGGAGATATGGGGCTGATAAGAGAGAGCAAAATATTTCCATAGTGAAAAAAAAATAGAATTTTAAAAATTTTATTTAATAAAACAAGCAAAAGAAAACAAGTAAATTAGAATTTTGATTTCAATGAATGCAAGCAAATAATTCTGAGAACAAAACTGAATATTCTCTCCTGTTCTCAGCACAGTATGATTATGACACGTTTCACTTTTTACTCTTATGATGGATAATTTGTGAAAGGCTTTAGTAGAATGTTTGCACAGGATTTCTGTAAATTTATTAAATAATACCAGGTAACAACACCAAGAATATTTTAATTGCCAAAATGATAATGTATATATAAACGTACTATAAAAAGAATTTAAAGTACAGAGTTAAAAATTAAAGCTTTTGCTTATGAGCAATTAACTCCTAACACAAAAAATTTAGGAGCACACACTGATTGCATATTTTAAAGCCACAGTAACACATGAAAAGTGAAAGGAAAATAGTTCATACTGCACATTTAAAACAAATCAAAAACCATTTAACAAAACTACTTATTCTTTAGCCTGATTCTTTGAAACAAAATTCTTTGTTTTCTTCTTTGATTTCATTACAACTGTATGTTAACACAGCATTTGTGTTAAGCAAATATTGCTGATTGCTCAATGGGTACTGAATGTGTGTAAAATAGCAGAAAAAGAAATATTATGTACAGTGGTAAAAGTAGCAAAAATTTTAAAAAGGTATAAAATGTACTTGTAATTAAAAAATTATTCATAAGTATGGAAATACAACTAGATCAGTCAGAAATGTTAGTTCTGAAGTATAGCACATTATATAAAAATGATGTTTTCTTTGACAGACACATTGTCATTTAGCAGAGAGTATCATCTACCAAGAATAATATACTAACTTTCTAGCTAAAATTTTTTCTTCTTTATATAGTTATTTTTCAGAAGTGTTAAAAAGATTGTTCATTTCAACAGCAAATTTGAAAATAACATTTAACATTGCATAAGAAGCATTTGATCTACAGAAAGGATACACTGAGCATATTTTACAAAAATAACAAAAAAACCCAACATATTTTTTCTCTGTATAAATTTAGGCAGAAATAATACCTAGTTAAAGGTATCTAATGTATTATGAGATGTTGTGTTTCACAACTCTTAAGTCTTTTTCTTCTACTGTTTTCATTGTAACAGGTCTAGTTCATACAAGCAGTTTATTTCAATGTATCTAAAGTTAAAATATGAATATATAATTATAGAATAATAATGAAGGTATTATAAGTTCAGTGCTACCAGATAAAAGAATTTTGCTTCTGCTCTTACAATGATATTTGACCCTATCACCAAGTACATCTTCATAGCTTTTTAGTGTTGAGAATCAGTCAAACCAGAGAAGACATGTTGAACCAAACCAAATACTAAACTAATTTTTGCTTAACTAGAAGAAGTAAAAAGATTCTAGTCAAATTTAGTTTATTGTGAAAGTATTTAAAAAAAAAACTTATCCAGGCCAGGTATTAGAAATATCAAGGTTTTTTTTCTTCCTTTTTTCACAAAAAAATAGAGTAGATGAATAAGCATTTATGGACCCTGTTCTGAAACAGCTCCCTCTAACTACATGGCATGTGGCAAGGCAAATTAAAGCAAAATTTCAAATTAATTTTATCTTAATCACAAAAATGGTTTTATTAATTAATCAACTGACTAGAGTGACATTTAATTCTTTTTTTTTTAATACTTAATCATTGTTAGACAATTTATCGTGCCTGAAATAATAAGAGTTTATTACATAGCAACTATTATTACAGCTGTAGTACTTACTATAACATCGGTTGTCATTTCCCAGCTGGAAGCCAGGTGAACAAGTACAGGTAAATGATCCTGCAGTGTTCACACAATCATCAGTACAGTTACCATTGCTCAAAGCGCATTCATTGATGTCTGAAAATAAAGTTTTCATAAATTTGAAATCTGTTAAAGGTCAACATGAAACTAAAAAACAAACAAACGAATGAATGAAAGAAGTGGATAAACAGAATATTCTCCAGATAATTTGATTAACTTATTGTTTATGAAATGTCAATTAAAGCAACATTTTTATTCTATAGAAACTAACTGACAGAAAAGAGGGTTTCAGCTTTAAATTTTAAAAAAAAAGTTAACCAAAAATGTTCAAGTCTCCTTTGTCAGCTGAAATTTAATTAACAGATTGTAATTTTAAATCTATGCAAGTTCTTATAAATACTATTTATAATTTTTTTTTTTAGGTGAACCATTTTTCCAAACTACAATGTCCCTCAAAATGCTATATACATATTTTTGTTTGCTACCATACAATGACATTTTGTCACTCAACACCAGGATATTTCATTTGGAAGCTCACAGATGATGGTACTGTGAAACATAACAGCATTCTCCTGGCATACATGTTTTAGTGTAGCAAAAATGTATGGATATTCTTGGATGAAAACTTTACAGGGAGATAAATGGGAGAGCACATGAATACCCACAACATTCCCAGATCTTATACTACCACATTTTTTTTTCTTTGAAGTGTGTTGATGGACAAAGTGCATACCACAAAACCAGCTACCATCCACAACTCCAAAAGGGAGGTGTTGATGCTTCAACATCTATTCTTGCAAAAAACATGTGCCACTACATGTTGTTTTGCTGTCAATGCTTCAATGCCTGCCTGCCTTGATGCCAAGTGGAAATTTTAAACAAATGTTTGTTTGAGGTAACTGACACAAAGAAAAAAAGAAAAAATTCTTTTAGCAATGTCTGTATACTATAATATAGAAAAAATGTATATATTCTTTTGGGATACCCTGTATTTATCAGAGGGTAGCCAAGCAGCTTTGTTTTAAAATGTCTTGCAAATAATTTACATGAGTTTGGCTATGTTTATTTAACCCAGCAATGTTGTATTTGTAGTAATATGTATCTAAATCTACTAGTTTCTTTGGCACCATTTTGTTATAATGCTTAATATACTTCTTCACTGCAGTTAAAAAATTATATCTACTAATTTAAAAAACAAAAACTTCAGAATTCATCACTTGAGTCCCAGAATCACCTATCCTTTAGTTTTTTTTTATATACTAACAAAAAATGATATTGAAAGAAATGTTTTCTTAATTTAATGAGTAAAATTAATAAAATATAAAGAAAAATAGTACAGATTATAAATACTTCATAATTATTTTTCTTAAAATCCCTGTTATATATTGAATTAAGGCAACAGAAGAAAACTTAAGACCATCTTTGAAGTTAGTTGGGCCTGTTTATTCACAGTTAGTTGTCAGTCAAATAAAATGTTATTGATCGGGGATGAATTCAATGACTATGGGACACAATTATTTAGTATTTTTTCGAATAAAGTTATCTCCCTTATACTTCAGATGGGAGAAGTTTATCACCTTTAATTCGGTTATTAAATTTCATAATGACTTCAAAACATTTCTACATTAAAGTAATCTGTATTCCAACTGTATTCCTTGACTTAAGAATTGTCTTTAATACCACAGACGTTACTTTGAAAAGATTCTCATTGTGATATTAATTAAATATAAGTTTGTCTGTTTGAAGGAAGTTTCTATTGTTTGAAATTATCAACAAAAACACTTGAATCTATTGTTGTTTTCACCTAATCCACATTTATCTTTGAAATACATTAAAATATTCAGTAGTTACTAAAATAAAAGTATATTAGCTGTGAAAAATGGCACATATATCTGGTCTCTGTGCTTGTCTCTCCACACCAAAATCATGCATACTTTTGTGGAAGAAATAATTATAGTCTAATATCAAAAAGGACAAGTTTAATGAACAAACAATAAAGACAAGGGTGCTACTTATTATAGACTACAATAAGCAATCATCTGGAGGAGATGAGCTGCATATGAAACAACCTGTTTTAAAAAGATCATTATCATTATTTTAATAGCTTTATTTCCAGCAAACTCCACCTCACCCAACTATTATGTAGAAATAGCAGGGGTTTATTTACTAATTATAAATAATATACTTTAAGGTTCTATGCCATGATAATCTTCATATGGTTGCACTTCTACAAAGAAAAACATTAGATTCAGTATAAGAATTTTTCTTTCAGAGCTCAACAAATATCACTTCCCTATTTCCAAAAGAAAGTTGAAATTGTAGTCATCAACTGTGGACAACATGAGAATTCTAAATTTTCTAATTCTATTTAATTTTGCTTTTATGTTGGTAATTTTGGTGCAACAACAAGAAGTTTTGTTGATGCTAATTCTAACAGATACTAAATTATCAAGCACATCTAGCTACTTCACATGGTACTGTAACTATACACAAAAGTATTGAACTTTGACGATAAAGGTGTCAGACTGGCCAGGTTTGTTTTTTTTTTCAGACAACAATACTTGGATGAATGCCAACTGAAGTTTTACTTTTTGAAAAGTTGTCATATGAGAACCATTACCTGTGCAGGTCCTGCCATCTCTTGTTATCCTGTACCCAGCGAAACACTGACAAATTGCTCTCCTGTTGTGGTTCACACATTTCTGCTCACAGCCTCCATTGTTCACTTGGCAGGGATCTACCTCTGCATAAAGAATATGTATAATAAGCAACAATGAAATAAATACAATTATAAATAACGGAATGTATACAAGAGCTCCCAAACCTGAAAAATACAATATAATATGCAGTAAAAAAACACAATGAAACATACAATGTATGACATCCTGAAATAGTAAGAAAAATATGCTAATCTGCAGTATCTGCTTTTTTCTTTTTTTTAATTTGAGGATGCACTCATATATTAAAATAGAATGGGTACTCCTGTATAGCCACTGTATTATGTATCAATGTTGTAAATTTTCACCATTTCGCCTTTTAGCACTTTAATAATTTTTAACAAATTCAAACAATTTTATTTTTTTAATTTCTAGACTAAAAGCATAGTATTACATTTTAGAAATATGTAAAGTAATATTAATATTTCATAGGTAATAATGACATAAACCAATCAAGCAGCACTTTTTATTTTCATACACTACTCCATCATCAGTCTTCTTGTTGATATACACTGATTACAACATTTGTTATTGACAGAGCAGATACTGGACAGCCCTGTAAAATAACTTCTAGAGAAGACGGCAATTATTCTTGAAATACAATACAATTGCTTTGCCAAATGCCAAAAACATTAGAAACCACTGGAGAATCAACTAGTTATCCACCAGAGCAGCATCCAGGAAAGTGAATAACCATGGTTATCATGCTCATTGCTTGTGAAACACCCAAAATTCTCAGTTCAAAATAAGCAAGACAGACTTAATTTGGCTAATCAATGCTTTTGTTGAAATTGGAAGACATAGAAGAGTTATATTGGTCCAATGTAGGTTAGGCAATGCAATTTGACTCCTTTGCTTGGCTTGCTATGAGCCAGACTTTGAACCAAAAAAAGCATTTTTGAGATCAAACTGGGTGGAGTATGAAGAGGAATCCATCTGTTGAAAATATTTTTGAACTGATCCAGGCTATACACAAGTGGCAAATAGTGTCACAGATATACATTTGACATCTTGTAGCAGCATGCAAAGGGGATGTAAGGAAATCATCCATACAAGGGGTGCCTACACTTAATATTGATATCAGCCATCATGATTTTATGATGCAAAGTTGTTGTGACACTTTTATTGAAGAATATTGATGATGCATCCAACAAACATGCCATTTTACAAAATGCTACATGATTATAAAAAATAAACAAATACCACCATTTAATCTTCTGATCCTTTTAAAAACCACATTTCATCATTTTTTGAAGTTATAAATCCATTTTTGATTATACAGACAGTAAATTCTGCAGAAAATTTATTTATGGAAAATCCAATGGTGCTTAAGTTTTGTTGATGTATATACTTAAATGTACATATGAATAATATTACATACTATTAAAATTGCTTTATTTACTAAAATTCTTCCACATACCTGTACAGGATCGTCCATCAGTCTCAAGTTTGTAACCTTGCCTGCAGCTGCACTGATAATGACCATTGTATCCTTCTACACAAGTGTGGCTACATCCTCCATTGTTTAAACTGCAACCACTAATTGCTAAAATTTTAAAAATACAGTTAGCATAACAAAATATGTTAAATATATACAAGTAAAATGGAGCTTATTTTTCTTAAACTCTTTAGCAGTTAAAAGTTCAAACATTTTTTATAACATTAGGATAGTATGGTTTCTGCCAGAAACATAAGTAAATCTCTTTTATATATATATACACTGGCTGGCCACTTTATTAGGACCTACACCTAATAATGGGTTTAACCACCTTTTTCTTGAATAATGGTCATGACAAAATCTGGCATAGAATCCACAAGGCACTGGAAAGTGTCCTGGGGAATATTTTCCGAGTCAGTCATTAATATTGTATGCAATGTATGAAATGAGGTATATAGAGGATTGTGAAGGTGAATGCATCTTATGAGTTTATCACACAAATGCCCAATTAGATTGAGTTACAGGGATTACACTGGCCATGAGACGTGCTGAAATCTTTGTAATGTTCATCACACATGAATGCATAATGTGGGCACAGTGAATGGGAGTATTGTTGGATGCACTTGATCAGAAATGATGTTAAGGTAAACTTTGCCATCTATTCTGTCTTCTACAGGAACAAAAGGCCCTGGGTATGCCCCCAAAACATTCCCAAACCATGACTCCACCACCAGAAACCTAACCTCAAAAGAGAGATCAAGTGATTCATGTGATTTTCTTTCAAATCTGTCATCTTCCATCTGCACAGAAAAGAGAGAGTAAAGTGTGACTCATTGGAATACATCAATTTCTGCCAGTCCTCCTTAGTCCAATGTATAGGTTCCTTACACCCAAGGTGTCGTTTCATAATGATAACTGCAATCAATAGTTTACACAATGGTCTTTCACTGCCATAGTCCATTCATTGCAAGTCTTCACAAGGTACAGCTAGAGATAGCTATCCTACCTAATCAGCTTTCTGCTCTTTCACTATCTTTTTGTGGCACAGCAGACAAACTGATAAACTTGAATGGACTGATGTCTTGAAGCAGCCTACCATTGAAACTTTCTTGATCATTGAGCCATCTACTAGAGATGCACCTTCTAATCATGTCCTTTTCAAATGCCGTAATGTTTTTGGTGTTTCCCATATCTGTTAGACTGACCGAAAATGTGCTTATTCAAGTCATATATAGTGCTGCAGAGATATCACATTGTGTGTTAACCTAATTTGCATCTGTAGCTCAAGTTAGGCCCAAGTCTAAAAGAGTACATAGGTTCTAATAAAGTGATCAACCAGCCAGTATGTACAGTGCAGTGGAACTTTACGATACCAAACCACAATGGGACTTGGAGAAAGGTTTGCTATATCAGGATGTTCACTAAAACTGGTTTAGACAATATTTTGCATCAAAACAATGATGAAATGTGTTCATGATCATGAACATTAAATATATGCATTTAAGATAAATTTAGAGACAGGCTACACACATTTAGAAAAGTACATGGTAAAACATAATTACATGGTAATTATATAACATTTTTGAGAAAAAAGTATCCAAAGTGAACTACTTCCACCTTTTGAGCTTCTTCAATGCATGTGGTTTCCATATTATTGATTAGTCTAAGAAGTTCCTTAATTTGACTCAAAGTCTATGTAAAAAATGCATACAACTTTTATTGCTTTCTTAAAGACTTTCACGGAAGAAACCACTGGTTCAGTGATGTTATTGTTATCCATTACTTCCAATGTTGACATTTGAGTTTCTTCAAATGTGATTTCATTAAGCTTTGTTTCTTAGGTGCCCAGTGTTTCATAATTATCAACTAAGACAGTAATCTTAAAAACAATTTACATCAATAACAATCCAACAAACATGTCTGAAACAGTTTTCCATACACTTTTCGATCAACAGATCCAATCCTGTGAAGTGCACAAAATATCCATTTGAAGTGTTTGATTTTTAATATTCAATATTCCATGAGTATGAACCTCCTACCAGAAGTTCAAGCACTGGATCATTCATTCCCAGCTCCACTTTTTGCAGTACATTAGTGAAATTAGAAGGCAAAAGTGCACTATCACAGCTTTTAAATTGGTGATTTTAAGATATATTGTGAACTTTTCATCGAATAGTACAACCCTTTGTTGCTGTAACTGTATCTGTTTTTCAAAAGCTCTAAGCCATTCAGTCCACATTTCAGTGGTCATGTGTGCTTTTTTTTATCAATAAGTGACAGGCAGCAATTTTGCATTTTTAAAGCACCTAGAATTTGCTGCTTTTCTGAAGAATAGAAGCAGCAGATGGTCTGACTCATCCGTTTCCTCCAAGAAGAAAAATTATACATTGTTTGCTCTGTTTAATGCCAGCACAATTATCATCTGTGGTGGTATACATTTCTTTTTTTGGGCAGAAGTTTGCAAATGAGTCAAGTTTTGTTGACGTATTTTTGGCTGTAGTTTTGTATTAGCTTCATATAGATTTCCTTTAACATTACACTGATCATCTTGGTAACCACTTTAGCTTTCTCACCAACAATAATCCTAAATTTCAAATCATTTTGGTACATGAAGCACAATCTAACCAGCCATTTGAAGTTCTCCATGCTTAAAAATAATGCTAATTTTTCAGCCTTTACTCATAGAAGATTGCCTGATGTAGGCATATTTTTTTTGTCTTTTGCCACTTTAAACTAGTGGTACATGATGTTTTCAAGATTTTCATGATCTGCAATATTGTAAATTCTTTTTTAAATCAATGTCCTATCATCTACAATGGAAACCTTAATTTTATCTCCATTCACCCAGTGTGCCTATGCTTTTTTGCTAGTCCAAGTTCTTCATAATTTTTCACCTGAGATTTTTTTGTTCTAGATTATCAAGAACTTTCATTATCAACTTTAGATGTCCTCTTGCATGCACTCATCATTTTCAAATTTCAAACTGTAACACTTTGATAATTACCAGACACTTACAATGCAGTTACATCACGTAACCACTTATGCTACATGCACTGTCATTGGATCTGTTTTGCTTAGCCAATCATCTTCTCTGTTTACTGAGACAATAACACACAACTTACATGAGTGAGTTCAAAATAAGTCAATAGCTGATCTATATCTAGGTCAAACTATTGTAATGAACTGTGTAATTAAGGTAAATTTCAATAGGGAAATTCTGTTCTAGTTGTTGAAATCATTAAATCTGGATGATTGTGAAAAGCATGGTTTGTTATAGTGAGATTCGTGTTGTATGTGTGTGTGTGAATAAAACAATAAGTATACAAAACATTTTTTTTGTTGTTAGAATTAGAGTAAAAAAATGTACATTTTATGAGTTTTCATAATGGTTAAACAATACTAATGTTTAGTAGTCTTTAGAAAATGTGGTATTTATTTGGATTAGTTATGATAGTACAATGAAATTAAATGTCAAAAAATTTAAGAGTAGATCCTTTAATACATTTGTTTTTACTATAAATATTAACCAGATTTCTTACAGGGTTGGAAGAAAATATTTACTGGTACTAAAAAGTGTGACTGAAACATAACCTTTTAATAAATGTTTGTTTAAAATCTTAAAGGGGAAGGGAGTATTTCCCACTAACAATACAAAGAATTCTGTTACAGTTGATTCTAGTTTTATTTTTTGAGATCTGCGCAAAGCATATGAATTGATATCCATGTTTAACAGGCAGCAAATATAGTTAAAAAAAATAATTTTGTTCAGTATCATTATCACTGATGATGAATTGAAAACAACATTGGATCTCTATTTTTCCTTTGTCTAAAGTGGATGGTGGTGTATGCATTCAGGCTAGTCACCTACAAGAAAAACCTGTCAATCCCAGTCAAAGATACAATAATCACTCAGCCACTCCCTGTCTGTTTTGAGGGATCAGATAGCCAGGTTGACTAGTTACTTAGCTTCACAAAATCCTTATACATCTCTAGTAAAAAAAGAAAGTGGATGAGGGAGGAGGGATAGTTTCTTGTTACAATTTAATCTATGCATTCCATATTTCTTACATCAATGCCATTCCTGTCTGTGGGATGTCCAGTAGAGGCAGCTGGAGATAAAGAGAATGTGTTAGGGTGATCATAGCTAAGTGTTGAGAAAAGAGATATTTATTAACCTGACCCTGATAAGGAACTTACAGATATAACTACATGAAAGAGCTATGTCTTCCTTCTAATCTAAAGGGTGTCTGTATATATCATGAAAACTCACTCATAAAGAATACAGTATAACATGCTAACTGTAGTTTCAATTTTTCAAAAATGGCATGTCAAATTAATACAATATAATTTTCATCTGTTTACAGTTGATTTGAACTTTTATTTCAATTTCAAGCCAGCCCATCTTTGTATATTTAGAAAAAACTTAACTCATTCACTACCACCTGCTGAGCCACTGTCCATAACATTTTTATTTACCACTTGTGCCCATGAGCCATTCTCACTGGTTCTACATCATCATCATGAGATATTAACAGCTGATTAGCTATATAGGTATCAATTGGTGATGATAAACAATCAAATACATTTATTAAAAATAGGTCAAGGCATTTTTAACTAGATGACTTAGTGAAAAACTCCTTTTTTCAGAGTTATTTTAGAAAGTGTGAAGGTTGTTGATGAAAGTTAAGAAAAGCAAGCAAAATGGCAGACAAGTACAAGTAAAGAAAGTTCAAAACCTTGTTTATCGCTGAAAGAGGCTCAGAAATTAATATCAAAATGGGTTGTTGATGATAATGATTTTGAACAATCCAATGAATCAGAATTTGAAAAAAAAAGTACAGATTCTAGTTCTGAAAAAGATGTGTCTGAAATAAGACCAAAATTGAAATGACCACGTGTTGAAAAAAGAAACAAACACAACAGTGAGGACAAGTCGAGTGAAAATGTCAGAGAAAGAGGCAGGGTGACACAACAAGTTCTAGATCAAAATAAATGGAGATATGTGATAAATAATAAATAATGAAAATGATTCCAAAAGATTTTCATTTAACTTTCAGACTAGAAACAGACCTGGTGTTAATGCTAATTTAGACAAAAATTCAGCAGTTTTGAATTGTCTATTAAAACTATTGACAGGTGGTGATGTGATGGACAATTTAATTACTAAGATAAATGAATATGCAGTTCATAAACAATCGCTGAACCTCCCACAACAAAATTAAGTTTATTCAAATTGGACACCAGTGAATGAATACGAAATGCACAGATACAGAGCTGTCCTAATTGCAATGTGAATAATTAGATCAGTGTTGCATATTATGGAAAATACATAAAACAACAACAAAATGGTGGAAAAGAATTTTTTTCTGGTTGTTAGAGGTGTGTCAGATGAATGTTTATATTCTTTGTATGCTGACACATCAAGACAGTCAGAAAAAAAATAAGCCTCAAGAAATTCGATGATGATTTGATCACTGGTTTTGTTGAGGCTGCTGCACAGATTGCCCTAGGGACATGCCTGCTCCCTTCACTGGATGCCCAAGAATATCAACCCCCTCTGAATGTCTTGAATGCAACAAACATTTGGTAAAACACATTTCAATAGACAGAAATTGTGTTGTTGTAGTACTCTGACAAAAAAAAAAAAACAAACAACATATTCCAGCTTTCAGGACCAAAAAAACACTTCTAAAAGTACCATTTCTGAAAAAGATGCTGTGGAGTATTTCTCAAAAAATGTGTTTATATTAAGTGAGAAGATAAATAACCTCTGAATTATCAATCTAGACATTGTTAACAATACATGTTATTATTCAATGAATATTTTAAACAGCTTTCTTCTTCCTGTCATCCCACAACATTGAGGTAGTAAGGCTGAGGTATGAGGGGTGTTAGCCTTGTTTATCAGTGGTCAAGGGGTAAACCAGCAAGAGTTGCTTGTGGAACCTCTAAACGAGCACCAAGAAACTCCTCTATTTAGCTACAGAAGAAAACCAGAGCACCTAGCAGAAACTAATGCAGAAAGACTGGCACAAAAGAGCAAGAAGAAACCATGCTGTGGGAGGTTACTAAACCAAGTTTGATCCTGATGGGATTCAAATTCAGGCCATCGTCAGCAGCAAGCTAGTACGCTACTCACATGAGCATCCACTGCCCTTTAATAAGCTAAATTGTTAAAAATGTCATGACGTTCTTTGGTTTTTGACTATGATTTTTGGTCTATAAATAAATATGCTCATTGTGCTTTATTAGATAGTTATTTTTCTCTCTCTTTTTAATTTTTTTGTCAGCTGATGAAAATTCAGGATTTTTTATTCTTAAAAAAGTTATTTTTTAATGAAAGCAATGATTTAAAATATCAGCTATGCAGTAATTGTGGTAGTCAGTGACAGAAACAAGATTATCAGTTTTTTAAAGTATGAAAATAGCACAACAAAAGAAACCACCTGTTGGCCTATTTGGTGAATGATCTACATTAAGTGTAAAAGGACTTTTTAAGAAAAACAGAGATAAAAAGTTTTCAAGAAAAAAAACAAAATCTTCTGATTAGTATTAAATGTAAAATTTTTTTTCTGAAAAATTCTAAATGCAGAAAGAACCTGAAATTTATAAAATGCAAATGGTTATGATTAAGTTTATAATAAAGCCTCATTTAGATCTAATGGCTAAAAAGTTGTTGAATGGGATTTGATGGCTGAAATTATTTTGTGAAAGCAGCAAGTTCAACGTCTGTTTGAATAAATTTACATCTCAAACAAATTTAAAAGTACGATATAGCTTAGTCCTGAAAATGCAAACAGTAATCAGCACTTTCTTAATTAAAAAAATTCTAGTTCCAAGACAAAATGAAATACTCAAACCACCATCATTTCAACAGATAAAGTTTCCTTCTCAAAACATACAATAAGTGGCTCAGGTTGTACTACTGTTATGCATCATTTACTCAGAAAACAAGGGGACACAGGTAAAAGTGACAAATGTTTATACAACTAAACAAAAGTAAAAATTCCTTCAACAATACAATAGCAAAATAAAGGAGACTTCTTTCCTCTTAATTCAAGGAAAACATTGAAAATTTAGTTAGGCTGTTTTCATTTGCACAAATAATAAATTATTTAATTTACCCCCCCCCCCCATTTTAATGCAAGCAATTAATTCATATATGTTCTGGCTTATAATAATGACAAAATAATAATAATAATGAGAGAGAGAGAAGATCCTTGGTATGGAGTCTGTTTTTAAATAAGCATGTCATGAGTTCAGCTATTGTTAGACTTACTTCTCCAGCCAGCTGATGAACCATTTCAGAAAGGTCAAAATCTACTGCTGAAGGTATTTAAAGAATTTTAATATCTTCTGCTTTCATTCTCTGATTTAAAAGTTACAATGAAACATTTTTTTTTTTAATTTACACTCCAGGCAATTAATACTGTAAAATAAAAATAAAAAACCAAAAGAGAAATAACTTCTATATAGTGTTTTGTGGAAAGTGTGAATAGATATTTATAATTGGTATAATACCAAATATTTTCCACAACCCATCATTTATTTACAAGAATAAAAATTACCAAGTTTGTTTGTTTTTTTCAATGACATTCTGGCAATAAAGAGGAAACAGATAATGCTATTGAAAAGCAAATTTCACTTTCCTGCCAATTAATGAATTATTCAAATTAAATAAAAGATTATAAATCTTATTAACAAATTAGCAGATATTTTTTTTTGGTACTGCTGCCTATTCAAGGTAACATTTTGCAGTTGTAAATTATGGTATCTAAATGCAAGGAGCCAAGAAGCTATTATTTTATAAACAAGGCATCCATATCTAAATGTTTGTTATTATTATTATTATTTACATTATAAAAAGCTGTTACCATTTCTCTTAAACAAAAAACCAATAATATGTCTGTATATTCTTGGGATAATCTGCCATCTTTCTACACTGGTTCATAATACAACTAATAAAGAAACCTACAAAAAACAGGGCTATCATTTCTGTTTCATTTACATCCAAGTTACTGATACACTATAACAAACTACATACTCTGCAAAAACATTCATGAAGCATCAATTACTCCAATCCTCCTATTTTATCAATGAACGTAATCTTTAAAGTTTTTTTTTTTCCTTTTTTTAAAAAATTTTTATTTTAGACTCTTATGATCGTCTTTTATTGACACTCCACTGTACAAAGTCGGTCAGGGTTCTGGATTAGTGAAACCTGAGTTTCCTAAACCAGCCACAGGAGAAAAGTAATTACCAGAAGAGAAAGAGATAAGGTTTGACCAACAGTGCAATAATTACAAACATTTCGGCATGGTTTATAATCTCCAAGATAACACCACGAAAGCTTTCTACCATTTTTTTCTTTCCTTTTTTGCTTAACAGCTTTTTTTCTAAGGCAGCTGATAATTTTGAGGCCAGTAAATGCAACAGATTTTATAACTGCTCCATCATAACCATATCAAAACAGCTGCCTCATCAGAATTATTTTAACTTTAACTGATTACAAGTACATTCATCCTTGTTTACAGAGTTCTAGAGTTGTTGTTCTTAAGAGACAGAAACACAAAGAACAAAATCTTCAAAAGATTCTATTTTCTATGAATTCAGTGTAAACTAGACAAACCGTATAACAGCTATCTGCAGCTATCAAAACAATGATGAATACTTCAACTGCATTGTACCTGATGCAGAAATATTGAGATAAAGGAAATTAACCCACTTACTCAATCTTCTGTTATTAAGAAAAGAAATTCTGAATCATCATCTTGAAAGCTTATACAATAGATTATTACATCATTGAAGGTTATGAATTTTATCCAGATGGCTTCAAATCAGTTTGTATTAAGTATCTAAGCCTATTTCACTTATAGTAGCTAACTACCTATATACATGTAAATAAGCATTTCATATAGGGTAGATGAAGGAGCATTATAAACCATAATACTGTTCCTTTCTATCTTTTTGTATTTATTGCATTATGCTATATTAAAAATAATCCAAACAAGCAACAGCAAAGAATCTTTGGGATTTTCTGAATTAAAAAAAATATATTTAGATTTTGATATTATAATTAAAACACTATATTTATTTCATTGTGTTTAAATGCTGTTACTTTAAACGAACAGCAGACGAGCCAATAAGCTGGTCTGAAAGAGTAGACCAAAGTATAAATTATACAAGTATCTATCTCTGTATACTGAAATAAATATCGCTTGTTTATTTTTTCTTATTTAAACATGCCTGAATGTATGTGTACCAAGGCTTGTTAGTTCAAGTCTAAAAGATATGCTCAGGAGAAAAGATGTCTGGTATTAAAATATGTCGGGTAAAGTGTTGGCTTCTGTACGCAGCGTAATTCCTCAGGCAGGCTAGTTACCTAGCCCATATTCCATCAAAAACAATGTTATTTAACCCCTAAAGCAATATCATACTTAACAATTCAAAATGACTTCCACAGTTGACTTAATGGAATAAATTATTTGCCTACTAAAAACACCAAAAGAAGATAACACATTAACTCTGCTTTGTTAACACTAAAATGACTACCAAATAATTTTTTTGAATCAAGAGGAAAAATGCATTAAAAAAATTTTCTTTAAAAATTATAAATTGCTTTTCCTGCCTCTGGCTTTAACATGTGTAAGTTTCATATAATCAAAACAGATTATGTGGTACAAAGTGAAGCAAACTTAGTGATGTTTTTAAACATGTTACAGAAATATATGAAGTTTATGACTGGACTACTGCCAATGTTAAAATACATTCCTTCTGGATCTCTGCAAAAGGATTATTCCCCAGTAGAATTTCAACATTGAAAGTAAATATATTCTTTGTAAAGCCTAATTCTGTTAACATTTTTAGAGAAGTTATTCTGAATAATGAGACTTATTAAAGAAATCCCACTCAACAGCTGGCATTTAAATGTACCAGTTTAGAAATGTCCTCTCCCCTTCTGCCTTTAATCCCAAACCTGTGTGAGCCTGAGCTTTATGGACCTTCTAACCATTTAGAGAACAATTTGTAGTAAAAAAGAAGAAAAAAAGAAACTATATCTAAAAAAAAACAAAGAAAAATTACCCATTGAGTTTTTGAATTTGATCACTAGAATATTACCAACATCTTTACATGTTACATGATAAATTGTTTGATATATTCAAATTATTGCAAGTTTTTCATTCTTTTTTAATGTGCACATCAAAGCTTTAGATTACATAAGGACACTTCCCTTTATGTAAGTCACCCTGACCATATTATGCGACTGCTGCATACTTGAAAGACAATGAACATACCGCTTTTTAATTAACCAACTAACTAATGCATCAGTTACTCAGATATTTCGAACTGCATTGTTTATGTATTATGTAAAACTAAATACTCTGGAAAAGAACAACAAACAAGTATAAAGTAACAAAAGAAAGGAAATTCAAACAATACAGTGGTGCCCTGCCAACTCAGGGCAGTGAAGTCTGAACAAGATAAAGAGAGCGCAACTTGGCGAACATGGAGAAAAGAATACGAAAGTGGTAAAATACTTAATATTGTTAACACATAATTCACATGCTATTAATCAGTCAGGTGAAAGAAAGAACCTGTTAGGAGCCACAATACCGGTGCTTTCTGTTAAGTAAGGAAATGCAATTTTTGACCACAAATGATGACTAGTCAGTCCCTCCTCACCTTTTCAGGCCAAACTAAAGTTGTGTTTTGCTCAGTAAATGAATCTAAAATTATCTGCCAAGTTTATTTCAAGCTATAGCTAGAGAAACTGGGTGGGTACTTAGAGAGCTCTGTTACATGGCTGATCACTAGTAAGATACCAGGTGACCTCCCTTTGTTGCTCTATTGTCTTCCAGGTCTTGCAGCCTGACTGTGCTCTCTCTCTCTCTTTTGTCTGAATAGTTGGGAAACATTTCTGGTGGGTGACCTTCCATTTGGTTTGACCAAGGATGAAATAAAAATTTCAGGACAAAATACTAATGTTATCTACATGATCAGATATACTTTTGTTGCTTATAAAAGTTAAATAATAAAGAACTAGACCTCTTGAATAATTAGTGGGCCCCAAAATTGTAAGGATTAAAGTACTAGTAGTAGTTTTAGGGGGTTAGTGCTAGTGGTTTTTTCATGAGAAGCTCTCAATGATTACACTAGGAAACAAAAATTTAGCTAACTTGATTTTTTTTTTTACATTTTCCATGACATTTTTGTATGTTAAATACAGTTCTAGCATTGGTTTTTGGTAAATGTCAAGTATTAGGTTGTTACAAAAGTTTTATCAATTTTTTTTACAGCAACAATGAGACTTCATATTGTTCCTGAACGTGAAGTTTATTAATCAAAGTAAGTTCCATTACAATCAATACACTTATGAAAAACGAGTAACAAGAGCATTTATACCATTTTGAAAAAATCTTGATTTCTGGAGTCAATAAAATGTTGGAAGGCAGTCTCAAAGGCTACTTGGTTGGAGGAGGATTTCATACAGAGGAAGCTGTTGAGGTGTTTGAAAAGATGATAGTCTGTGGGAGAAAAGTCTGCTGAATAGGCTGGGTGAGGGAAAACTTTAGACCCCAACGTGTTCAGTTTCTGAAGAGTCACTTTTGCAATATGAGGACGACCATTGTCGTGGAACAGGATCAGGCCTCTTTGGTTCACCAATGCCGGCTGTTTCTGATGAACAATATTTAATTCACAACAGTACCTTTCAGCTGTGATGGTATCGCCAGGTTGCAAGAAGTTATAGTGGATGACACCAGTTGCAGTCCACCATAGAGTAACCAAGACCTTCTATGGGTGAAGATTGGGTTTTGGAATGTGGTTTGGTGCCTTGTCTCTGTCGAGCCACTGTGCTGATTGTTTGTGATTGTTGTAAAAGATCAATCTTTTATCGCAGGTAATGATTCTGTCAAGAAATGGGTCATTTTTGTTTCTAATGACAACGAAAAGCAGATCTCCAATCAACAATTTTGTTGTTGTTCATTCAAGTTGTGAGGCACCCACTTGTCAAGCTTTTCCAGCTTGCCAATTGCGTCAAGATGCTGGGAAAAAGTTGCAGTGCTTACGTTAAGTTCTCGAGCAATTTCTCACACTGCTTTTCTTGGATCGGCTTTAACAGAGGCTTTCAGACGGTGGTCATTACAGCTGGAAGGACGTCAACTACATTCCTTATCTTTGAGGCTCACATCTCGTGATCGAAACTTTGCAAACCATCATTGTACTGTGTGCTTATTTGCTGTGTCCTTGCCCCATGCTTGCTCAATGTTACCAGTTGCCTCACTCGCTCTGTGGCCTGGTTTGAACTCGTGAAGCAAAATGGCAAAAAATGTTTATATCCATATTTCATTCTGAACCATGAAACAAATATCCATTTCATGATTTTTAAAAAGGTAGGTTTTGCATAACGTATGCCAAAGCACATGCTACAAAATGATATATAACTTATCAACATACACCTTCACAATCATGAAAAAAAAAAACGAACCCCAAATTAACATAATATAAAAACTGACAAAACTTTTGTAACAACCTAATATATTAAAAATAATTATACTATTATAGTTGATAGAATTGGTGCATAATGTGGAACACACTTAAAATTCATAGATCTTTTTAGAACATTCTAGAGCTTTTTAGAATTTTCTGGAACATTCATCCATAAACCAAGGTATATAAACCTTTGTGCACTCAGCCTAATATGAAATAAAAGCATTTAACAAGTGATTTTTTAAATTCTATTTTTAGATAAGAATGGCTGCAAATTGAAAATGCAAGCTCTCTGCAGACTCATCTTGTTATGATTGTGGATTCTATATTGGCCCAAAGCAAGTAAGACATATGATCACACTAAACAATAGATTTCCACTCGCCTATGAATCATATTTTGGAAAGGAAGATTATTGATAAAGATAAAGCATGGGCACTTCATGTGGCTTGTGGAACATGCAGATCAGCACTAGAAGGATGGCTAAGAGGAGATTGTAGTGCAATGCCATTTGCAATCCCTTGTATTTGGCAAGAGCCTAAGAATCACACAGATGACTGTTACTTTTGTCTAGTGGGTGTGTCAAGATTCAGGAACACCAAAAATCAACACAATATTGCGTATCCAAATATTCCATCATTCATTTCACCAGTTCCACAGTGATGATCTTTCAGTGCCACAGCCACAATCCAAATCCAAAGAAACAGATTCATCATCAGAAAAGTGAAAATTCACCTGTATATGAAAACTATGATTCAGACTTAAATTCAAAGTAGTCTCATTTTCCAAATCAGCATGAACTGGATGATTTAGTATGAGATTTTAGGTTTAACAAAATCTAATGCTGAACTTCTTATATCAAGGCTGAAAGAATGGAATCTCTTGGATAGCAGTTGTAAATCTAAATCTTCCAGAAAGAGGCATGGAAAATTCTCAAGATACTTCTCAGTGAATGGCAAATTGTGCTTCTGCAGTGATGTTAATAAATTGTTTTACGAAATGGGTATTGTGCACAATCCTACTGAATGGCATCTCTTCATTGACAGTTGAAAAGTCTCAAAGAAGTCCTTCTTCATAATGAAAACAAATATTCATTGATACCCATTGGCCATTCTGTACATATGAAGGAGGATTATGAAAACGTTAAGTTTCTGCTGGAGACAATTGACTACAAAAATATAACTGAGATGCATGTGGAGATTTTATGATGATTGGTTTTTTGAAAGGACTGCAAAGATTCATAAAATACTCATGCTTTCTCTCTCTTTTGGATAGTCGTGCCACATCACAGCATTACAGAAGAAAAGTGTGGCCAGCCAGAGATCAGTTTATTTTTTGGACACAAAATATTAAATACGAGCCCTTGGTGAGATAAGAAAAAATCCTCATGCCTCCACTGCACATAAAACTGGGTCTTGTGAAGCAGTTCATTAAAGCTCTTAACACAGAAAGTGAAGCATTCCAACACATTTGTGAATTGTTTCCAAATTTTTCAGAAGCCAAAGTAAAAGGTGGGATTTTTGTTGGGCCGCAAGTTTGTCAAATGCTCAAATCAGAAGAATTAGAAGAAAAGATGTCAGAACAAGAAAAAAGAGCATGGAACATTTAGTTGTCAAAAATTTCCTGGGAAACAGAAGTGAAAACTATATATACAATTGATTGAGGATTTAATCAATGAGTATGAAAAGCTTGGATGCAGAATATCTCTCAAGCTTCACATCCTTCATTCTCATCTAGATTTCTTCAGAGACAACATGAGAGATTTCAGTGAAGAGCACGGAGAGAGATTTCACCAAGATATACTAACAATGGAAAAGAAATATCAGGGAAGAGGAGATGTCAGAATGATGGGTGACTATATTTAGGGTCTAATTTGTGATGATACTTCAAAGCATAAAAGGAAAGGCCTGAAAAGTTGTGCATTTTTGATTTCTGCAAAAGCAATTTAGTTTTCTATACTGTACTTAAGAATTAAATAAACATAATGAATAAACTTTTTTCATGAGTTAAAATGATTGTTTTTTTTTGGTTTGGGAAAAGTTAGTTAGTAGTACCAATATTATTAGTAATGATGAGTTAAAATATTTTAAGTAACATTCTGGGTGAAAAACTGACACTAGAAAAACTAGTGCTATGTTAGTAATCAGCACACCAAAAACCAATGGGGGTTCATGGTGGTTTCAATGAGTGAAACGCCTAAAAAATAAAATATTTGATTTACCGTATTTGCCGGTGTATAAGTCGACCTTTTTAGATCAAAAATCGACATAAAAAAATCGACCTCGACTTACACCGAGTCATGAAATTCAACTTCGTATTCATCGCTTCAAATGTGATGGTAATTACTACACTCTTCACAAAAAGTTATTAGCCAGTAAGAGCAGAATAATGTGGTTGCCCTTACAAGGCCAGATATTGCGTTCACTGCCCTTAAAAGGACACATTATGCGTTCTCGTACGTGGAAGTCGCTCAGTACTTCGTGTGGCCGCCGTTCGCATCGATATCGGCTCGAACTCTTCTTGAGTTCCGAAGATGTTGCGAATCGATTCAATCTGCAAAGCCGAATCAGTCGTCGATCGGCCCTGGAACTGGTAGCTCTTGGACGACCACTCACGCTGAGTCGATCCAGACATCCATACTTCCGGAACTTTCTCACCCAGAAGCCGACAGTCGCCCTTGGCACTCCAAGAAAGTCAGCAATAGCGTTTCGGCTCAGGCCAACAACTTCTCACATCCCGATGGCTCGGTAACCAAGGCCGTTTCTCATGCATCTCATTGTGCGTGGGTGTGCGTCCGTCAGGCTCATCAAACAGCGAGAAACTGAATCATTATAAAGCGTTCGTCGCATTGACACGCACCCTCAGCAACAATTTCAAATATTTTCACCTCAATCACGGACACCGAAAGCCAGGCAGCGACGATGACTGCTTCGGGGAAGTTATTGGCTGGGTAGCTAATAACTTTATTTGTAGAGTGTAGTTATGGTACGTGCAGAATACGAAGAAAATTTTCTCCCCTTTCTCGTATCTCATTTGTTGTCTCTGCGTTTGCCTTAACAAGCAATCATTTGACTAAAAATTCTTTGCAAAGATCAATCTAATTATAGAAGTGAATGGTATAAAATGATAACTACGTAAACATTCTATCATTATACTTACCCATGTCTAAACGAATGAAATACTCTGCGAAGTTCAAACTGCAAGTTGTAAACTTTGCCGAAGAAACTAACAACTGTGCTGCCTCAAGAAAGTTTGGCGTAAATGAGAAACTCGTAAGAGATTGGAAACGCAATGCAACACAGCTAGCAGTGATGCCAAGAAACAAATGTGCTAATAGAGGAAAAAGCTGCCAGTGGCCAGCACTTGAACAAGAACTTGTATGCTGGGTCGAGGAGCAACGAAAGTGTGGGTTCGTCGTCACAAGAAATATGATTCGTCTGCGAGCTTTGGCTTGTGCCAAACAAAGCAAGATTACCGATTTCAAAGGAACTATAAGTTGGTGTTCACGATTTTTAAAGAGAAATGACCTTGTGCTACGACAAAGAACTAAACTTGCTCAGAAACTGCCTGAAGATTTAGAGGAAAAAGATAACTCTCTTTCAATCCGTCGTAATCAAGATGAGAAAAAAGAACAATATGACTTATCGCAAATTGGAAATATGGACGAAACACCGGTATGGTTTGATATGCCTACATCGAAAACTGTATCTGCCAAAGGTGAAAAAACTGTTCTCGTGAGAACAACAGGCCACGAAAAGTCTAGATTCACTGTTGTTCTTTCCTGCTTAGCTGACGGTACAAAGCTGAAGCCGATGGTCGTTTTTAAGAGAAAAACTCTACCGAAAGGACAGTTCCCTTCTGGTGTAGTAATTCACAATCATCCAAAAGGATGGATGGATGAGGAGGGAATCAAGATCTGGATAGAAAAAGTATGGAACTCTCGACCTGGAGGAATGTTAAAGAAGAAAAGTCTTCTCGTATGGGATTCTTTCAAAGCCCATCTAGTGGACTCCGTCAAAAGAAAACTTAAATGCAATACACTGATGTCGCCGTTATTCCTGGTGGACTAACAAGTGTTGTGCAGCCACTTGATGTTTCTTTGAACAAGCCGTTCAAAGACAGATTGAGAGGAATTGGAGTAATTGGATGATAGAAGGCGAGAAGCAGTTTACTAAAGGGGGAGCCATGAAAGCACCATCATTAGAAATAATAACAGGATGGATTAAACAGTCGTGGGATGATGTGTCGCTGTCTACTGTGGAACGCTCCTTTAAGAAATGCTGCATTTCCAACGCTCTCGATGGGACAGAAGACGACCTTATCTGGGAAGAGGAGGAGGAAACTGAGGATAAAGAAGACCAAGAAGATGCCCTTTATGACGACAGACTAAACGAAAATGAATGGAACGAGCTTTTTGGAAATAGTAACGATGAAGACGGATTTTGAACTCTATGTAAGCACTTTATAATTCTAATTTATTGTTTCTTAACTAAAAATAAACCACTTTCTAAGAGTGTTCATTGTTGTTAGTCTCTCTCGGCGCGTAATATCACAGGGTTACAAAGTAAATAGTATTCAAAATGGCGTATAGATCGCTCGCTACAAACTCGCGAATTTGAACACATTTCGTCAATAAATTTCGCATATTTCTGGTTGAATTTTAAAGTTTAAGATAATAAAACAATTGAGCTCGACTTATACAAAGGATATATCATAAAATCGTAAATTTCCGTCGAATTTTAGGGGGTCGACTTATACAACGAGTCGACTTATACACCGGCAAATACGGTACTCAGCTTTAAGATCAATATTCATATTGTTTCTCTTTTTTTAATTTTTAATTTTAAGCAAAGAAAGTAATCATCTTTGTTTTTACTGCAAACTTTTTATCTGAAAAAACATACAGCTGCTTCTTATTAATATCATTATTATTCACCATTTCAAATCCATATTCTGTTATACAGCAGCGGTGTGCAAAAGTGTTGCATAAAAATGACTAGACTTAGAAAATGGGTTCTTATTTTGTAGAAATTAGTAACTATTGTGTTTTCTGTTTTAATTGAAAGGTATCGGTGTCTTTAAACGATCTATAACACTAAGATCCATTTTGTAATTGCACAGTCAAAATTTAAATATTAATAAAATAATTTGCATGAAATCGGCGAGTGCAAAAGTGTTGCATAGACTACAAAAAATTAGAATATATATTCTGTGCTATAATAGTTTAGGATAGTAGAATATAAATATGAAAAAACTGTTATTTTCCACTATTCTGATTCATTTTTTGTTCAATATAGTGATGCCGAGAGCCCGATATATGACTCCCAAATAGCAGGCCACAATCGTTTGCATGAAAGAAGATGGTGAAACTGAGTGGGTCATTGCAGATCGTATCGGTTGCAATCAGTTGATGATATCACACACCCTGAAACGTTGGAAAGCCGATGGTAGCCTAATTTCGAAACGCAGAGCAGGCAGACTGCGGACGACGACGGCTTGACGGGATCATCTGATCGCCCGCATGTTGAATTCAGACCGATTCCGCACTTCCATCGACACCCAGACCACCTTATCAAGGCACCATAGGATCCAGTTGGCCTTGTGCACCATCAGACAGCATTTGATCCACATGGGACTGTTTGGGCGATCGGCACAGAAGAAGCCGTTCATCAGTCTGGACAATCGTCGAAAGCGACTACAGTGGGCTCGCGACCATCTCCACTGGACAGTGGCCCAGTGGTCCCAAGTGTTGTTTTCTGACAAAAGCAAATGCGTGAAGGTCCACCTGGCAGGTTGGGTATGTTTGGCGATCAGTGTCCGAGAAATACCATCTTAGTTGCACTCGACTGACTCTGCAGGCAGGGGGAGATTCAGCCATGGTTTGGGGCTGTTTTCAATCATCTGGTATCGGTCTGTTGCATCATGTGGAGGGTCGAATGAATGCTCATGACTATGCTAAGATCGTCTTGCCAACAATTGTACCACACCACCCCACCCCCCCAAAAAAGATAGTCTCGGACATTGTCGAACCATATGTGTGTGACCACATGTCCCTGACGGCCATCTATCAGCAGGACAAGGCCTTGATGGCAGAGTTGCGAATCCCCCTCCTCGACTGGCCGGGTCAAAGTCCAGATCTCGATCCATCGAAAACATTTGGCACTCGATTGAACTCAGCGCTAATGCCAAAAAACCACAGTAGTGACAATTGTCAGCGTTTGGTAGCCAGCATGCCTCATCGTTGTGAACAAGTTATCAAGAATTTCGGATATTCTACTCATTATTGATAGATCCACTTTCTGCATAATTGGAATTGAATCTGAATTGATTAGATAGCTGTCTGGATTTTATGCAACACTTTTGCACACGTTGATTTGATGCAAATGATTTTCTAAAAATTATAACTTTTCTTACAATGAAACAATACGCTTGATATTATTGGAATAGATGTGCAACAGTAACACAGAAATACTTTAATGAACAAGATTTGGTAACAACTGCTTTCGACAAAATGCGAGCTAATTTACAGGAAAAATTATTTTTATGCAAGACTTTTGCACACCGCTGTACATGCCCACTTCATATAAAAAATAAAGTACTGAGTACTATATTTGAGTATATGAAACCATATTTTGGTAGTGGCTACAAAATAACAATATTTGGTTTTGAATGAAAATTTCTTCTATTACATTTAACTTTATACTGATAGTTAAATAGTTGTAGTATACATTAAAATGTATGTGAATTTCTAATTCTAAGGTTTCTTACTATCTAGTAGCCACATTATTTGATAGTATAATTGGAGCCACCAAGTGTGCAATTCATGCAATATTAGTAGAATGTATTTTCATTTATTACAAACTGATTTGGGGTGTGTGTGTGTGATTTTTTAGTTGCTTTAATATTAGTACTTTTTCTTGATGTTTTGTCAATGCACATGATGTAGGCAGAACAGATTTTATTATGTACCAGTAATGCAATATTAATTTTAATGGAGAATATACAGGAAGCTTCACAAATGTTGTTGTGATCCAGAACACTAGCTGAGCAGCGGATTATGGGTGCATGTCACTGGAAATTAAGGCCAAAACCAGTGCACTCTGAATTTGACCAACCTAAAAAAAACATACAAAAAATCTCCACTAGAGCTCTTCATTTTATATGTGGGAGGAAACCCACGTGACCATCTAGTGAAGAGGAGCAAGAATAAACTATGCTAGGAAGGTTTACCAAACCAAGGCAGTCCTGACCTGGATTTGAACTTGGGCCCTCCAAGAAAATGTGAGTCTACTAACTGTCCACATCACTGATCAAACTGTAATACATAAATATGCACAAACTTCAAAAACATCTTTTTGTCTTATTTTCATTTTGTGCCAAATCCTTGAGAGGAAAATAGAAGGATTTTCCCTCTCAACTAAGCACTATCATTATCCTTCATTAATTTCATTTTTGAGAAATGATAAGATTTTAAAATCCAGATAGCCATGAGTTATTTATCCTGTCTGAAGCTATAAATTTAGCTAATAAAATTAAATATTCTTCTTTCTTAATAATGGTAACTACTACCACAGACATATGGCAATATCAAACAGACAAAATGAAAAGTTCATTTCATTTTATTTTATTTTAATCCCAAAAGACTAAAGATATAGTTCCATTATATATAAAAACTTCCAAAACCAAATAAGCCTATTAAGACTGTACTACTAAGTCGTTTGTAGTATATGATTATATTAAGGAATAAAATTCATTAATTTATATCCTGTTTATATTAATCTAAATGCTCTAAGATGTTAATAGATTTAAAGAGATTCCTTTTAACATGAACCTAAGTCCTACAAAGAGCCCATATTAAAAAAATTAATAAATTCTTGATATAATCTAAGTTTTAGTAAATATAAGATGTGAACTCTACAACTCTCCTATTTTAAAAACAAACAAACAGAAAACATATTTAAATGATCAAGATCATAAAGCTATCTGTTAGTCAAATTTAACTACATCTGAGATCACTAAGTGATTAATTGTTCAAAAGTTTCTTCCATAAGTTATGATTTTTCTTCTTTTCCATATTTTTGTATACTGACTCTGCATTTTAGCGACATTTTGCACAATTTTTCTTCAATATTTTGGACTAACAAACTAGAATGTATATTATATAACATTTTTCCATGTGGTGGCTGCTTCTGTTTTTTTTTTTTTTTGGTTTTGTTTTTGTTTGGTTCTGGAATGCAACTTAATTATTTCTTTACATATTAATTTTAAAAAATTCCTTTGAGTGGTAGTCAATTGTTCATTTGTAAGGGGGGGAAGCAGTACAATTTTGTTTTCATTTTTTATATATAAATATATAAAGATGAACATGTCAGAATGTACATATACCAGATTAGTAACAAAACATTTTTTTCTTAATATGAACTGAATATTAGTAGCAGTTAATTACTTCTAGGTATCCATTAAAATAAGCAAGTGATTGCATCAGTTTGAGTCATTATAATATGATGTTACTTGTAAACACTAATGAGTAATTTCCTTTCCAAGATATGAAGACTTAATTATTTTAAGTTAATAATTGTTGGTAATCTTTCCTACATCACTGGTAAGTGTATCCAACATAGCTTAGTCCATGCATGTCTCTTCAGTTTTTCTAATACAGCACAGTTCATAAAATGTACACCACCTCTCTCTCTCTCTCATAGAGTTTCAATGTTTCAGTTCAATTTATTTTAAATTTTATAATCATCCATATTATTTGGTTTGTTGCTTTAGATATGCTACAACTTTTTAATGTGCAGAGATAATACTAGGCTTCATTTCAGAATATTTGACCATTTTAATGCTATATGCTGACTTTCAGCAGGCATAGTAGTATACACTCCCATTAAATACTGACAGATGGCTAGCTATTCTATATTGCAGAGTCTGGTTTGTTTAGATTGCTTATCTTCCAAAAGATCATTCTTTAAATTTCATTATAGAATTTTAACATTAATATTACACATAATATACTTTTCAAAAAATTGGCCAGTAGGCAGCTAGTGCTTAAAGGGTTTATATTTACATATACCCACCTCTGTTAAAACAGGCATTTAATAGTATACTGGAAAAACTTATTCACCTACTTAACTACTAGTCAAGTGTCCTAAGAAATTAATTTACTAAATCTGTCATAAATACTTTTATATACAAAGTGTAATAAAAAGGTTCTCAGGAATTTTTTAAATAATACTATGACACTTATTAATTATTTACAGGTGTCCCTTTCAAAGTAGCTGAAAGTACCTCTTATATTCTCCTTTCATAATCTGGTCTAAAATTGGTTCTATATTGCAATAATAGTAGACATAATCAATTCTCCTCCCATCATTTTATGGAAAAAAAAGACATTCTTTCTGTTCATCAGGCATGGAACAAACTTAGCAGAGATATGCATGCACCCATAAATCTCATAATAATTGATGCACATATGTAATAGGAAATGTTAACTTGTTCTGCAATTTCTCTGATAACTATTCACCCGTTTGCACAAATAAAATTATAAACAAGATTCAATGAATTGTGTGTGTGAAGTATTTGGCCATTCAGATCATGGATCATCTTCAACAAATGTTCTACCATTTCTAAATCAAGAAAACCATTTAAATTGTAGCATTGGATAATGCTGTACTGTGGTTTTTTCCCTGACTCCTAACTTGATGTAGACTCACTGCTTGTATACATTTGGCATCTTGAAATGCACCAATCACTACTGGTGCACTGACATTGATGTGTACACTAACACATGACTGGCAGGAGATGATGATGCAATTCTGTTTTAGTTATGCATTCAGATATTACATAACAAATTTCATCTATTGGTGCTGACAATAAATTTAGCCTGCAGACATTTTTATTACGTCTCATATGATTGTAGTATCATAACATTAGTAGTAGATATGATAATAAGCAAGGCAATTTTTTTTTTCTTGATTTTAATGCTCCAGAAAAGATTTTAAAAACTTTAACTTTCTTCACAGCTGAGAATAAGCATATGAGCAGATTACTGATCATTATATCATAATCAATCATAATACATACCTGGACTAGAAGTCTTCACATATTCCACATACACTGCATACTATACAAGTAGTCTAACCAATGACTCATAACAAGGAGCCATGAATGTTGACATATAAGTAGCACTATGCAAATAAATATACACAATTCTGTTACTAAATGAGGCCTTTTAATATACTGTTATTGTTGTAGGCCATAAATCTTTTGGTTTCAATACCAGGCTTATTTTTTCAACATTATCTACCTAGTCCTTTATACTTCCTATCAAAACGAAAAAAAACTGGAGGCATCTATTGTAGGGATTCTGACAGGAAGACAAGAAGCTAAGAAACCTAAGACTGCTCTCTTTAATAGGCAGATAGTGAAGTAGTGGAACCCTTTAAAGAAGAATGTTCTGAGCAATTGGAGAGTAACAAGAGACTCTGAAGAGATTAGAGAAAAGACATGTTAATAGGCACTTATTGTAAAAAAAAAAAAAAAAGCAAACAAAAACCCAAGGGTTTTAGTGTGTTGTGGGATCTGCTCAGGATTACTGCCCCTTGATAGGTATAGCTTTCTGAGACAGCTGAATGTAATGGGCCAAGACAGGCCAAAATCAACACACAACCAAAAAAATCCAAGAGATCTGTAGTTAAGTTATCAATGGACTTTTCACTATCAACTGAAATATTTCACTGTAATAAACTAATGTCTCTGTTTATTGAATTCTTTATCAGCACAGGTGACAAATAAGCATTGACATGTAGCAATAAAAACTGTAGAGTAGTTTGTACCAAATTTTAGTTACTTCCAAAAGTTTTTTTTTTTCTAAAATTGATGTTATTTTGAGATTCATAAACTAAAACAATAGTTATGTTGCATTACATTTACTTCTTGAAAAATATTCACTATATACCTATACAACATTTCTTTTTTTTAAAAAAAAACTTATTAGCCTGCAAGATTAGAGCAGCTAAATCTTTTGGTCAAAAGGCTTATTTACACAGATCTCAGTAGCTCTTTTTTTTTGTGACAACTAATATTCAAAACATCTTAATGCCAGAGATAGCAAAAAAGATTATCAGAAAAGATTACTTCAGATATTCTTCAGAAAGTAATGCACACCATAAAAAAACAAAAATCAAATTAGGTTCAGTAATATAATTCATAAATGATTTCCAGAAAATAAATGTGAACAGTTTTAAAAAAGAAACTAGTCTATGTATTTCTAAGAAATGTTAATTTTATCGAAATTATAAATTTACTTAATCTGAAATCTTAAGGAATAAAGGATTAGAATAACTTTATAAATATCTTAAATAATTTTTTAAAATGACAAAAATATGCTCATGTTGCTCTTTTCAAATCTCATCTGGGTTCAGTAGCACCAGATACCTAGAAATAAACCAACATAGTTTTTTTTATCTACAAATGAGAAATTTTAACACAAGTAGGCCCAGTGTGGCAAATGTTTGTATGATGCCAGAACACATCAGCTGGACAGAAATTCCTGGGAGTTTAGAATGACAACTATTATTATTAAACATGTGTAGGTGGATAGGTAGGCAGTATTAGATGTAGTAAGTACTGAGATAGTGCAAGATTCTTTGACTGACAGGAAGTCTGCTTTCCTGCTGAGAACAAGTTGACATTTTAAAAGTCATATAAAAGGTGAAATTTTTCCTACATGTTTATTTCTTCTGTGAACTTTTAAAAAAAAAAGTTAAGTGGTTAAAGCTATGTATATACTATAGTTCTGAAATAACAAACTATAAATTTAGCATGAAAGGACTTTATGCCTTAATCTCTCTAATGTTAAAGACATAGCTCTGTTAAGAAGTCAATAAAAACACCCCCTTGTATTTCAGGTTAGTTTTTCCGATAGCAGTACATGTTTTTTGTTGATGAAGTAGAGAGATCAGATTAGATTTTAAAGTAACTGAGTGCAGTTTTGTTGACTTATGAAACCTAATCTTTGAAAATGTATGTGTAATAATACCAAACAACCTAAAATACTACTATGAAAAAAAATGTGTATAATGTATCAATTTAAAACTTGGATTGAGCCAGTATTATTATTATAAAAAATAAACAAACAAAAATATTTCACTAATTTAGGGAACCATGTGAAGTAAAAAGTGCCAATTTTTGTACATCATTATAAGGCTTTGAATAAAACTGTATACTTTTATTGTTTTAGATATGCATTGCTAAACAGAATTTCTCCATATCATAATCTATCTGCCATAAACTTAAAATCAGGACAAAATGCCAACAACCATTAATCTACATTTTTGGATATATAAATTATTTATGAGGTCTTTTTGTTCATGAATTTTTATATTAGTTGAGTGAATATGAGGTGTAGTCAAAAAGTATCCGACCTTTGGCCAAAAAAACAAGTAATATTAAAAACTCACCATTTTGATTTAGTCTCCTTCAAAATATTCACCTTGGGAGTCTATACACTTCTGCCAGCGTTCCTGCCACTGCTGGAAACATTTCTGGAAATCACTTTTTGGGATGCTGTAGAGCTCTGCCGTCGAATTTTGCTTAATGTCCTCTGTTGACTCAAATCTTCTCCCTTTGAGTGTTTTTTGAGCTTTGGGAATAGCCAAAAGTCACACGGAGCCAAGTCTTGGGAGTAGGAAGCCTGACAAACAAGTGGTGTGTTATGCTTGGCGGGGAATGCTTGGACGACGTGGGCGGAATGAGTGTGCGCGTTGTCATGGTGGAGTTGCCAGTTCTTTGCTGCCCACAGGTCAGGTTGTTTTCGCCGTACAGCTTTACGAAGGCGATTTAGAACCCCCAGGTAGTATTCTTTGTTAATTATCTGACCTTGTGGTGCATATTCATGGTGCACAATACCTCTGTAGTAAAAAAAAACAGGTCATCATCAGTTTAACATTGCTGCGCACCTGTCTTGCTTTCTTTGGTCTTGGCGAGGATGGATGCTTCCATTGGGATGATTGCAATTTTGTTTCAGGGTCATAGCTGTACACCCATGTCTCATCGCCAGTGATGATAGTGTTTATGAAGTTTTGATCTTGGCTAGCACACTCCAGCATGTCCTGGGAGATTTCCTTTCTGTTTTCTTTCTGCTGGTCAGACAGCAACTTTGGTACGAATTTGGCCGACACCCTCCTCATGCACAAATCTTCTGTTATAATTGACTGAACTGACCCATGGCTGATTCCAACTTCGGCAACAATCTCCTCCTCGAATCTTTGCTATCATTTCGTCGTTTCTGCTAGTCGATGGTCTGCCACAACGTTGCTCACTGTCCACTGAGGTGCGGCCATCTTTGAACCAGTTGTACGACTCCTTTATTTGTGTTTTTTCCATAGCATCATCTCCAAAGGCCTTCTGAATCTTCTCAATAGTCTGGGCTTGCGTATCACCAAGTTTTTGGCAGAATTTGATACAGTATCTTTGCTTAATGCACTCGGTCATCTTTACTCAAAGATAAAAATCACACAGCACACTCTTCACATCTGTACTCAACGCGTCACTGCAGGCGAATGGCGCAACCTACAGTCACGAAATTTTTGCACATGCTCAGGAAGGACGCAGCCACCTAATACCCATGTGGATTTTGCTCACGCATTATTATTTTGTTAAAAAATTCAAGGTCGGATACTTTTTGACTATACCTCGTATATGGATTACAACTCTGAAATGTTCATACCTGTACATTAGAATGTTGTTTTAAGTTACAAAAATTTAATTGTTTGTTTCTGTTGTTGCATTTCACTAAAATTTCTAATGTGGAGACTCTTAATTATGGAGTTTTGACAAATTTTTTTTTTTGGTGACAGACAAAAACTTCTTATTCAACATATTATTACAAATATCACAGTTATTCTAATTAAATCTGTCTAAATTCAAATTCTAGATTACTAACAATTTTCAACAGAATAGTTTGGTAAACATTGGTACATGAAGTCAAACCATTCTAGAAGTGATTGGTTAATTGTTTGTTAGTTTTTAATTTGTCTAACTATATACAAAGAACATATTAACTATGATCAACTTTTTTTTAAAAAAAAAAGACGACAAAAACTAACATAACAGGAAACTAAACTACAGAAATCTCACAGCATTCCAACACCCTTCCTGGTGTAAGGTGAATGTTTATCATATTCTAATTAAGGATTTGCCATTGCTAAATTCTTTTTTTGGTGGTCTGGATGTTTTCAGTTCTGCTCAATCTCCATAACACCAAATCCAAAAAAAACTGACTGAATGTTTGTACCACACCAGTTTACTCATTTTCTCACCATTTTAAGGCTGTGAAAGTTTTCAAATTTGTCAAAACTCAAATTTATTCAAATAGCTCAGATCTCAAAGGTTAGGAAAAAACTGGTTATGGATAACTTAAGAGGTAGTCAATATCTTTCATTTTCAAAATATTTGTTTTCCTGTAACATTTTATTTTATTACTCATTACCAAGCAAACAATATTCTGAAAATTTCATTAAAAATATTTTTTTTAAAAACAGTAATTAAAATGATTAATTTAGATGTTGGTGGAATTGTTGTGTCAACTAGGCAGTATGGTTAGCCAAGTTAATTCTATAATTTTACTTTATAAGTAGTTTATAAAGTACTATTTAAAAAGAACAACAACAACAAAAACTTCTGGTGAGTTTCATCCTTACTATTCATACAATAAAAAAGTAAACATCTTTTTTTTTTTTAGCTAATATCTTGGGATACAGAAAATTCTCAATTGTCCAGCAGTTTCTTTTGATTGATTGATTAATCATAAAACATCTTAACAGCCTGGAAGTCTCACATACTAGTTAAAATGCAAAAAAGTAGTTTTCCAAAGATAATGATTTTACATTTAAATGCAATGTAAAATTATAGTTTTTAAAGATATTTAAAAAAATATTAAACAAAATAAATTACTTTTTAGAACATTATTTTAAAAGTTAATATAAAAGTACAGAACCTTAATTTTGTTTGTGTCCATTACACATTTCCAAGGTTAAGGGGTTGTGGATCCCTGTCTTGGTTACATAACTATTCCTGTCAGAAGTTATGCTATGTAGCAAAGAATTTTACATATAAATTTCTTTAGACTTAAAAATTACATTCTTGCTTCAAACATTCGTTGTCATATTGTCATAGCCCTATTATTTGAAAGAAAAGATTAACAAACATTAACTTATACTCAAATTCTTTAAAAAGATAATAACTAAGCACTAATGATGTGTGAAAAATGATAAAAAAGGAAGTTTAAACATTGTTGCCATTTACATTAAATATATTTTATTACTTGACATCTGTTTCTGAATGGTAATATCACATGACATCATGGTTCAAGCAAATCAGTACCTGGTATGGCAAGCCTTCTCTTGCTAAAGCATAAAATCTAAATTCATAGAATGTGGCTTATGTATGCACTGTATCCTGGCTACAAATAGATTTTTTATTTTACTGTTGCATTGCAAAAGCTAACATGCTGTCTGATGCAATAGTATGGACATGGTAAATTTGAATCCTACCATCAATAACAACAGTTCAATATCTAAGATTTTGGGCATAATACGCCTACATAAATTACTGAGGTGTATGAATATAATGCTGTTCAATCAGGATTATCTGTTGTAGGCCTCTTTCTCCTAGTGATTGGGTGTACTGGTACATGTTATGTTTCTACATTCAATGATGAAATGAGTTGCTGTTAAGTAGCAGTTAAAAAGATGATATAGCAAAAAAATGTGGCACTCACCATATTCATCGACATTATCCAATCTTGTTAAATGTAAAACACTGTTAGCACTTGTAACATCAAATATGTAATTTAATTGTCATTAAAATATATCATATTTATTTGAAATGATGGTACAATTTTTAAAATATTTGAGTATACATTGGGAAAATCAGGCTTAAAAAAAGATGAGAATAATTTGGTTTTGGCACAAATAAAATTTAACTTATTTTGAGCAACTAAAATTAACCTATAGTAAGTACTGAAGGAAAAATTTAAACTACTATAACTTACTTTTCAGAAGCTATCTCTAACTTCAGGTGTTATTTGGGGGGGGTTGATGAATGTAATTCCAACAGCATGATTAATTTCCAGCAGACAATATTATTATTTACATTACTTCATAAAATAGCAAACATTTTTTCAGACTTTTAGCATACAACAAAAACAAAAAAATACACCAAAAAACTATTGTATAAATCTTCATGGATGTGGGTTGGGTAATAAACTATAAGTTCAAACTGCTGAAGCTTCTATAGTTATTTATAAGGAAAGACAAGGATGTTCAATAAAAAATAATTTTAAATGTTTGCATGAAACCTATAATTAGATTGAAGAAAAAAAGCCATATTCTTGTCAACTTAAGTTTTTACAACTACAAAATTTAAATTACTTTTAATCAAAGATAGTAGACAGTGTTAAAAAAATATTTATTTATGATTAATTCATGTGTTTTAAAAAATGCGAAAAAATTTGAAAATGCATATCTGGAAATTAAACAGAAATTTCAATGAATTATGCTTACATATACAAGTTTTCTCATCAACATGGAGTCTCTTGCCCTCAGGGCAGCTGCATCTGAATCCTCCTCTTGTGTTTTCACATTGGTACTGACAGCCTCCATTATGGTAAATGCATTCATCAATGTCTGCAGAAAGAAAAAATAAAGTCAGAGATGTCTTTATCTGATGGAAGGAAAAAAAATAATCAGAAATGGATTAAATATGAAAATTGAATACAAATAACAGGGAAAAAAAACAAACAAATATTCTCGGTTGAGAAACAAATAATATTACGATAAAGTTACAGAAAGAATCACAATGTTTATTTTGTTTTTTTTTAACTAGGTGGGAATACATCAAACTGCATACTCTTAACATGTTACTAATGCTCAAACAATGTTTTACAACTACATCAGCTGTGTGGAGTGCATTTGCAATTTATAATTATTTTAAAAAATCAACCATTAACCTTCAGAGAAATTCAATTAGCCTTGTAGTAAATCATAGACATATCAATGCAGTTTTGAATTTAAAACAAAACTGATTTTCAAGTGACCAGTATCTAAATGAAAAAAAAAAAACTAAACTAAAAAAAAAGTAAAATAAATTTTAAATAACTTTAACTGAACACAATATCTTTTGCATTAGTCTTTTATAAAAAGAAAATAAAACAGTACAAAGTTCCCATAGTGCACAGTTTAAATTTATTTCTCTCCAAAGCTTGACAAATGCCCAGTTTGATTGCCCAGTGTTTTCTTTTTTAATGCTCTCTTTAAGTCAGTAAAGATGGATCTGAACTATAATGATGCAGTGAAATCACCTAATAGAACATTTTTCCTTTCTTTAGTCAGTGAGGTTTACACTATTAAATATTTGATCGATTTGACTAGACAAAAGTACAAAAAATAAGCAAGACTTTTGGGTTATTTCCATTGGTAAAATTAAAAAAGAAAAACTACCTTTTACAAAAAAAAGTAAGTATTTTAAAATATGTAGATAAACAACAAAATAATAAAAGCTTTTAACAAAACATCAGCTTTCTATCATTTGCTCCTGAAGGTCAACTAGTCTGTATTCTTGCTTGTGCATATTATTTAAAAAACATGAGAGTTACATTTTAAGATAGATTTCAACCATGTGATCAATGAAATAATGACAACACAAAACAAAACATGTAAGCTTTATATAATATACAGAAGTACTGATATCGTAATTAGTAGCTTCTTGGTTGATTCTAGTCTGGGTAAACAGTGTCAAGAATAACAAAGTCTATGAATTTAGAAATTAAAATCCTAGCATCATATTAGGTGGGAGAATTATTCCAATATTAACTAAAATGACACACTGAGATCAATTTATAAAGTTTTTTTAGTTTACTTTCAGCCATGAGTAATGAAGGATTTAGAAATAATAGTACCAAAAAAAACAACAAAAAACATGAAAAAGCATGACAGATGCTTTGATTTTAAACAAATTTATATTTTAAACAAATTTATACATATATACAGTAGTGGCAAAAATTAAAATCAAATTTAGAGAACAATTTTCAGATGTTCATAACTTTTGCTAAAATTACCAATAACAGCACATCTATATATCAGATGAAACGTAATTTATCAGTGTTTCAGATGCTTTTTAAGCCTCACCATAAATGTGGATGAAACATTTTTATTTTTAAAATAATTTTATCGTCGTTTTATGGCAGCAAAAATTATAAGCAGATTTCATGATTTGATCTAGACAATGTATATTTGCAAAATAAGGCACTTTCTTGACAACCAAATCATTAAATACATTCTAGTATTTGGTAGAATAGCCAAAATTACTGATCACAGCATGACATCGAGAGGTCATTGAATTGATAAACTTGTTGTAATAGTTGATCGTAATTTTACGCCATAATGTTTTTGATATTTTCACACAACTTGCTTGATTTTGCTGGCTTTGAAGCTCTAATCCCTTTACCTAGTGTATGCCACATGCTTTCTACTGGATTTAAATCTGGAGACTGAGGCCATTTGAGAAGAGTTTTTGTGGTTTGAAACCAATGGTTAACAATATTCACAGTGTGAGTAGGCACATTGTCCTGCTGGAAGATCCAAGTCAAGGGAAAATTCTCATCAGCATATAGTTTGAGGACATTTCTCAAGATGTGCAAATATCTGTTGCTGTTCAAAGTTGCCTTGATTTTACAAATCAGACTGATCCTGTGTTCAGAGAAACAGCCACAAATCATTAATGCTCCAACCACCCCCCCCCCCTTGAACAGTAGAAGAATAAATTTCTGATCAAACTCTTTGGAGATTCTGCATTGGACATATTGCACACAATTGGAACCAAACAAACTGAATTTGGATTTGTCTGACCAGAGGACTTTGGACCACATTTCTGGATCCAGTCAATGTGTTCCCATGTGAACTTGAGACGGTGCGAGCAATTCTTTCGGAAAACAAACAGCTTCTTCCTGGTGACCCTCCCATTCAGTCCAAACTCATGCAGTCAGTTCTTGACAGTCCACACACTGATCACCTTATCTTTCCACTGCTGGATTTCCCTATGGATGTCCACAGCCATCTTCATATGACCAGCTTCCAATACCTTTTGGTAGTTTATTTAGGCCGTCCAGAATGCGGACAATCGTTATACTGTCCAGTGGCTTGGTAAAGATTCCAGGTTTCAGGCTGTTTCGCTTCTTCCAATTTCCTTGGAAATACAGGAATAAGGAGATTTCAGCTTTCAAAGCTCAACAATTCTTGAACAAGTAGTTGGAGAAAGATTAGACTTCCTACCCATTCTAAGAAAATAATAATTAATTATATATTAGCCACACGAGTGATAAATATCACTAGGCCTATAAAATCCAACTATCACATCAGATTAACTATTCAAAATCCACTTATAATTTTTGCAGTTATAAAAAAATTATTTCTTTGTCATTTTGTAAATAAAATCTTTTTCATGTAAATTCATGCTAGAACTTGAAGAGCATTTGAACACTGATAAATTACCTTTTGTCTGATATATAAATGCACTGTTATTGGTCATTTTAACAAAAATTATGAACATCTGAAAATTGTTCTCCAAATCTGCTTTTAATTTTTGTTGCCATTCTATATAAAGAAATTCTTTAGGCATAGACAATAAATTAGAAAATTAATTTTCTATAATTGTGGAGAGAAGTCTCCTAGAATTTATTTATGTTATATTAGATAAAGATTGTTGTTTTTTTCCTTTTCATTTTTTCAAAACAACAAAATTTTAGATAGAAAACCATCATTCAGAAGAAAATGAAAAGTTGAGTACTGTAGATTCAATTGCAAATTATTTTTTTAGTTTTCTAGTTGGAGATATGTGGCAACCATGGAAAACTATTCAGAGCTACCTATTTTTTATACTTCTTTTCTGCTAATTCTTTCTTATGTATTTTTTTTTAAATTCTCATTATATTTTGTTTAATATTATTAAATGGCTATAAAATGCAATTTATGAAAATAAAAATCTGACCAAAATTCAGTGTTTTAACTTAGCCCAATCATAGAACTTTGTAATTATCTGAAATTCTTAGTTCAATATATTAATAGGTTCAGAATAAGAATCACAGAAAAACTTATAATTTCAATATTAAAAACCTATGTATGTTATAATTTTCATGTCAAATTATAAGAACAGAAGAGAAGTATACTCATGATCAGAGAGCAAGCTAAAGTTTTTAGTAGTCTCTTTTTTTGTTATTTACAGTAATTTACAAAAAAAAACAACAAGTGTGTCTTAAAACTGTTAAAATTTTGTAGCAGATTATGTACTTAGGGAACTCACCATGACAACCTTTGCCATCAGAGCCCACCTGAAAGCCTGAGGGGCATTTACATTTATATGATCCAATGTTATTTGAGCAGCCATATTCACAACCTCCATTATTTATTGCACATTCGTTAACATCTGAAAAAACAAAAATATTAAATAAGTGATAATTGTCAATATGTATTTTTTATGATTTCATTATAAGAATACAATACTCTCAAACCATTTTTTTTAAAATTTAGTCAAAGATTTTTTCATGAATTCGAAAAAAATTTCACATTTATTATATAACCCCCCCCACAATCCCCACTTCTGAGAAACACTGTAAATACCATACAACATAATAATTAAAACTGTTATGTATGGAAACATGTTGAGCAGTCTGTCATCAGTCAGTCAGTTATAATTATAAAGGCATTCTGTTGTTGCACAATAGTTAGTTGCTAAGCCAGGCAAAGAAAAATATGCATTTTTGTGTTATAACATCAATATGTAAAACAGAGGCACATCATTGTCTAATTCACTAAGTAGCTCTTTTAGAGCTTTGCTTTTATGTATATGTTCATGTAGATAATGTGGTGTCATTTAAAAGACTAAAAAATTAAAAAATAAAGGTGAATCAATTCATAAAATAAGATCATTATTGCTGTGCTAACTAAGAAAAAGAATTTTTTTTCTTTTTTGTTTATTTAATGAACTTTGTATAATGATACATCACATTTTAGTAGTTCTCAAAAAATCAGTAGTAATGTTGACACAAAAGATATCTACATAAACCATTCTTGTCTCCCGACACAAATTAACTTCTTAACATATATGTTCATACTTCATAATAATTAGTTATGATTGCTTTTTAGATACTTTATTATAAGCTTGTTTTTGTAAGTTCACATCCAATGGTATTAATATGGAATGTACTGCCTAAAAAAAAAACAAACTTGAACACAAGATCTTAATACAATGTATTACAAAGATAAATAGCCATTGTTTTAATCCAACAAAAATAGTAATTAATGTGGATCTTAACAATAACTTATCAGTTTAAAGTGGAACTCTGTGTACCCCTGATGGTCATAAGTTTTGTATCAGCAATAACATAATGTGACAAGCATTTTTAAATAAATTTTTTTTCTTTGCATGCATGGATTTTCTAACAGTTATTATATATACAACTAACTATTTGTATTAATACATTAATTTATGCATGAAATATGGGACACACCATTGTTGAGTCATTTTACTAAATAGCAAACCTTTTAGTTTATTTTGCATCACCTGATTGTTTATCTGAAGTGATATTAATATTAAAACTGATTGGCATATAACTGTTATAATCATTAGTACTATAACAAATTCAGTGTTCTAAAAACTCCAAAACTGTGCCATAATATTGGATTGTCACTACTTTTGCCTAAAACAAGGCTCAATAACAAAGTAAAGCATCCCTATTAAGGTCATTCAGACTGAGCATGCTAGATTAATTTATTGACATAGAAACAAAAGTTCAAGAAGTTATACAGATGAGGCACAAAAATATATGCAAACTGTTTTCCTGGCTAATGTGTATGTAACATACGAGGTCTGTCCAAAAAGAAACTGAACTTTTAAAACAGCACACCAACCAGCCAGCGCAGTGTGCTTGTGACTGCAGTGCTGGATATTGGTGACCTTGACCTTCAGTCTAATAATAGCTGCATCACGCCATGTCAGTCATCAATCTACACGCGCTAGAGTGAATGTATGTTTTGTGCACTTGGCAATTTTTCGCAAATTTGAAAAAACATTTACGGAGACTTTTCTAATGTTGCAACAGGCCTATGGGGAGGATTGTTTGAACCGTATGCAATGTCACGAGTGGTACCAGCGTTTCAAATCAGGAACATCCACTGAAGACAATCCCAAATCTGGACGACCTTCCACAACAACGGACGATGATCACATTGAGAAAGTGCGTGCTGTGATCCATGGAAATCATCGCCAAACTGTCCATGAAGTTTCCAAAGAAGTAGGTATCTGTAAAAGTTTGTGCCACATGATTTTAGAAGAAAAATTGAACATGCATTGTGTAGCTGCAAAATTTGTGCTGCATCTGCTGACAGATGAACAAAAAGAGAACCAATTCACAGTCAGTCAGGAGATTACTGTAGCTTCTACTGATGCAGTCTGACTCATAAGTACAGAAGAAACTCACTTATCCAACTTGAACAAGACTGAGTTGCCAATTAATTATAAGTGCTCTCTCCACTCACAAAAACATCAATTATGAACAGCCTTTGTCTAGAAATATGCTGTCTGTGCAATAAAATTCAAAATACAGTTAAAATAAAGTAAAATAATCTAATCTCTCCAGGAGCCCCAGTTTATTAGCAAAAGCTCTGTAAAAAGCTTAAACATGTTCTATCTAGAAACAACCCTCTCTCTGTGTAATTAAAATGGAAATATAATGGCATTTTCTGTAGGTTAAATACATGTTGCAATGTTCTCCTGTAGGTATGACTGATGGAGGCCAGTTGCATAACCTGAAGTGTTAGAAGAACAGATGTCGGATAAGTGGGTTTCTACAGTAATGTTAAAAATTTTAGTCTATGCATGGAAATTTACAGACTATAGTGTGTAAGGTTAAACAATTCAGTAACAATTATTGGAATGTGACTTACTTCACTAGAGACATGAAGTGAGTAAGATTGTATAATTTACTCTCCCTTAACAGAGAGGCTACATTTTACATGTCCATCAAAATAGTTTTTAAGATGCTTCTAAAATGTTACTATTTTTAAAGACAAAATGCTATTGGGAAGAACTCCCATACCTTGTGTTCAACATACTGGTACGACAAACATAACTTTTTTTTCTTAAGTTATCTGAATTTTAGATATTTCGTTATAAACCTTAAGCAATGCATCTGTAATTTCAAAATTAGGCTTAAACAATATAACAAAACTAATCATATGAGAAATTTTGTCAAGTAATGATTTAAAAACTAGATTTAAAAATTTTAATAAATTAACTAGTAATTTTCTTACGTAATTAGTTCCAAAAATGAAAAGAAAAAATATAATTACTAAATGATTTGTTTTTGTACAGATTGTCTTACAGAAATGTGTTACATATATTTTCTAAATTTCAGTTTTGGTATATTATTAATTATTATTTTTTTTTTTTTTGCCAGACCTAAAAGGGCAATAGAGTAACTAGATAAGACCATTACCAATCCACTGTCTCTCTATAAATGATCAGAGAATTGTGAATCCCAGTTAAGAATGACAGTCTGCAACATTTTAGTAGCAAGTTGAGTTACTCTTTAAAACACACTAGTTTTTAAAAAAATTATGTTGGTAGTGTCTTTTAGAAGTTAGTTTTCTTGATTAACATGTTAAAACAAAATAAAGCAATATAATAAAATAAACACCCCATTCCAATAACATTGAAGATGTAAAGAGTTGGTTATTTTTTAAATATTTTGTTTTGCTTGATATATAAAGTTATTGAAAAATTTAGATTCACAAATATATAAGATAAAAATTTTATAACTGAATAGAAAAAAGAAAAATCCAACATAATTGCCAACTAACTTTGGACCAACTTGCTGAAACATCATAGATAAATAAGTTATATATAATCTGCTGAGTATCTATCTGGCCATACAGAAAATAAACATGACAATCTTTGAAAACTTGATCCTTAATTTTAGAAACTAGTTCCAAATTGAACTTCTTAATGTAATATATAAATTTAAAAATCTTTTTTAAAAAAGTTAAATAAAATAAGCAACATATAAACAGGCTATATTTGATACAACAAGATGTAAAGACAGAACCAAACTATATTTAAAGGTCATTTAAATTTAATATGAGATTATATAATGTATACTTAAATTTAATATGATTCCTTAGCATGGTACAATGTTAAAAACAGATATAGAGAAATTTCATTAATTACTTTAAATAAATATTAGTTTTTTTTTATTTCCAATTCATTAAATAAAAAGTTTTTTTTAAAGATAATGGTTGTATTAATTTTTATAGCAAATAGTTCCGCTGTACAGCATTCACTCTCAGGTGCCTATTAATGGTAACAAAGAGTATACCACAAAAATTGTAGAAAGCTGCTGACTTATATAAACTTCTCTAGTGTCTCTCCCCTATCATTCCATCCTTAAATGATTGTACTAAGAACCTCCCAAGCATAAGCTAAACAGTCCCAGATATCAACAATTTTATTATCAATAAAACAATTTTCTTACACCCAATCTATCACATTAATGTCTCTTTTGTTTACCTTCATTCTGCCAGAGATCTTAAACTATTTAATCTCTCTCTCTAATTATCCTAAACACTTTTCAGTTTTGGTACTAAGTAACACTGCAATATTTTTTTTTTTTAAATTGTTTCTTAAGCTTAAGTTAAACAAGTGTAAGTGATCTGCTTTGGAGAAAATGCAAAATGGGCTAGTTAGTTACTCTCCTTATAAGTGGTCAAACAAAATGTGACCAATCCAAGAGCCTGGGAGTTGTTAAAGGTGAAACCATGTCTGAGCTCTGACCAGTAATCCAGTGGGCTTTCACAAACCCGTTACAAAAGTCTCAAGCCAAAAAATTACTTACATATATATGTAATTTATTCAATAATGATTGATATAAATAAAATAGTGCTGAAAAGAAGTTTTACTTAGTTAAAATTTTTGCTTCACAATATTTTTATGGTAATTTTTTCTTTGTCAAATGAATATTAATGTTACTACCTACTATAATCATTTGATTTTGGAAAATAAGCAAAACAAGCTAAAAAATTTTTTAAAAATATTTCTAGGGAAGAACTTATGTAACATCTGAAATTGTTTGTAGTTGGTTGGAAATTACATATTATTGAGAATAATACAAAAAAAATAAGATAATTTTTAATGTAACATTTTTTGATTGATAAAAGCAAGGCAAAGCAGCTTTTTTTAAAGATGAATCATCCTACAACAAATCTTCAGTAGAATATCATTAACCCTGTTGCAAATGTCATTAAACTGTTTTAGGCTTTATATATACTGTTATCATCATCATCCTTGTACTGTGAAAGTTCAGGCAAGATCTAAAACATCAGCCAGTCAGGAAAAGGTGTTGCTTAGCCAAAACTATGATGGCCAGCACTCTCATCATCTCAGATGAACCAAACTAAATCTCTAAATGGTTCTCATGCAGATAGAAGAATGAAAAAATAGTATGCTACCAGAAAGTCCAGAGATTCCATAAAATACAACCCCAACCTGAGACATGACAGTATCAAACAGTAATCCACTTCTGTATCATGTAGTTGCCATTAATAAAAGATATTCGGTATGCTTTAAATCATAAAAAGATGTCATTTAAATGGTTATTTTACTGTCACCCTAAAATACTGGAAACTACAGATTAAAAACTTACTATGTACAGAGACTAGAATCTTTATAAAAGTATGAATTAAGCCTTTAATAATGACAAATCTAATTTAACATTTCTGAGACTGCAGTCAGAGATAAAACACTCAAACAGAAAAAGTGGCAAAGTCAGCAACTGAGTGAATGAAAGAAATTAAAGGACACTTGGTAATCTGTGCCTCCCTGGATAGTTACTAGAAGTGCAATAGCCTGGAAGGGAAAGCTGGCAGAGGAGAGAAATTAACACTGACACATGACCTTGGATGGTTGCTGTTAGACTAACAGTAACACCACACTGGTAACAGATTAGGTACTTTGGGTTTGGGCATGCTACCTTCACATACTTCTATTGCTATCAATGGGAACAGTTATATGAGAATATTTTTAAAATCCTAATAGCTAGGCATGCACTTAGAATGATAAAGTGCAAAAGTACATCTGAGAGAAATTTAATACTCAGGTCAGTTTATACAAGTTTAACATGATGGTATACAGAGTTTCAATTGAAATAAACCATTCAATTTAAAGGTTGATTTTTTTCTTCCAGAAAGAATAAATCAAAACTTCAGATATTTGAGTCTCTTACGTAAATTTTTAAAGCTTCAGATGAGTATTTGACTATATTCATATATCTCTGACATAGCTGATAGTTAGTTATGAGTGATTTGAAAAATATACAGTGTACTTAATGGATATCCTGAATAAAAAAACACGTATTTTGTAAACTTCAATTGAGGGCTTGCCTGATGTTGCTAAACAAAAAAATCACAGATAAAACTACAGGCCTCAAATATTTTATAACAATCTGTTACTTCATCATAACAAGGCACCTTGAACCTAGTGGTTATACATGACACTCAGCTCAGGTGTGGAAAACACATGAAGATCATGCTTCAAATTGCAGTCATCTCTTGGGATACTGATAGTAGATGCCTTTGGACAGTCTACAAGACTTACACTTGCCAAAGATAAAGTATGGCAGTGAAGCATGAGATGCCTGTGCCTCTACAAAAGATTTGTCTCTTAGCACTGTTTAAAATCAAACCATGAAATATGTAAACTAGTACTGTACCCAGCATGCCTATCAACAGCCTTTTATGAAAAGATGATTTGGTTCCTGTTACACTATGTCTTCAAAGTAAAGCAGTCAAATTCACAGAAAAAATCAAATGTCAACAAGTAGATCACCTCTCACAAGTTATGGAACAAAATATTTTTTATCAACTTAAAAAAGTGAGGTTGCCAAACAGCTAAACTAGAAGTTTGAGATATGAACTAATGGAGAATCATGAGAAAATCACTGGCTGATGCTCATCAATCAGCAGCATACATAGCACCACAGAGTTTTACAATCAATGAAGATCTTATCCTACCATGTTCTAAATCAGACCACCCTCAATGCTTATTAAACTTAGTGGATGAAACATTAACTACATTACCTCAAGACTCAGTGTAGATATCTACAGATGGAGCAGAAGATGGTTTTAGGTCTAGTGATGCAGGAGTTTACATAATAATACCAGATGGGAAAGAAGATAAAGTAGAGGTACTGGCTAGAGTTATCTGTGGCAGCTACCACATAGTCAGCTGCATTTTTAAAAAGCTTACATTACCTCCTTTCACTTAAGATACTCAATTCTCTCCTATAGCCTCTGAAAAACACAGGAAAAACTGATCAGTAGTTACAAGAGCAACATATACATAATTTACTCATAAAACTATCTGAAAAAGGTTTCATATTAATATTGCAATGTACTGGGACACATTGGCCTACCAGGCAATGAAAAAGTTAACAAAATTGCCAAAGCAACCACTACATTAATATTAACTCAAGATCAATTGGGAATTAACTTCTCAAACATGAAAGCCTATGTCAACCAAAACATTAAGCAGCTCTGTAGAGTTCAATCCAATCTGAAAAAAAATGCATACCTTAAGTTGAAGAAATTAAAATTAACAAATGAGCAAAGAGATTTTCTCCTTTATGCCCATGCTCATAGGATAGGAGTGGCCACTTCAAAAACATGTCTCAATTAAAATATGCTTAAAAACGTTGAACACTACCTCAAAGAATGTCCAAAATACCCACAAGCTAGGCAAATCTGTTAGGACAGCACTGTCTCTAAGATTTTTAAAAACATTAAACCAATGATAAAATTTCTAAGGTTGAATCACTATCTCTTGGAAGAACTACAAGAGTAATACTCAGAAAGTTCAGAAGACACTAAGCAAGTGAGCTCATCATATAAGAATTAATTAAATATTCTTAAATTAGTACTTCAAAAACACAATTTAAGTTCAAATAGTAAATCATCCAAAATTTAAATATTTATTTTTAGCATAATCAAAATTGCAACCTTTTTCGAATTAAGTCAGTTAAAGAGGAAGCATCTGAGCTAATGTAGAGTACCATGACTATGATGTGATCTTATTTTTGCATAGACAAATTAGCAATTTTTTTTTTAATAAATTAAATTTTATCTATATATATATTTTTATGTTGTTTTGTGGACAGCTTACTATTATAAGAAAATTGCATACACCAATAACTAAAGACCTGAGCTATTATCTTTTTCACTGATTGCTAAAATACATAACAAGATTTAGTTACTGCAATTTCTGGGTTATAAGACAAAACTTTTTTTTACCAAAAATCCAGGCCTTATCTTATACTCTAAATTGGCTTATACATTGATAAAATATTAATTTCTCAATACTGAAAAAAAAAAGTGCTAAACTCAAAAAATTGGCTTAAAGTTCATATGAAAAAACTTCTTGGCAAACACTTTTTTTAATTTTCAGTAGAACCAGTGTTCATTGTTCATTAAAGTATGCTTAATTATCCAATTAATAACAAGCCACCAGCATAATGATACATTACAATCTTAATTGTGAGTATAAAAACCCCTATTCATTTTCAAAATGCCACCTATTACATCACTTAAATCCTACACAGCAGCCTTTAAACAGGAAGTAGTAAAATTTACCAAGGAAAATAGAGGGAATATGGCTGCTCATCCTAAGAATTTTATCAGTGAAAATTGTGTCTGGGAATGGTCCAAAGCAAAAGATGATCTGTGCATGACAAAGAAAACTAAGGAGGCAAATTGCAGGTGTACACCTTGATGCATATTGAGGACAGGTTATTAACAACATGTTGTGTGTCAAGGTCTTAACATTGTTTAAGTGAGATTAACAGCAAAGCAAATTGCCACTGAGTTGGGAGTGGAGAACTTGTGGGGAGTCCATTGTGATGTTTCCATTTTATGCATAGAAAAAAATTGTATTAGGAAGCGCATAACCATATCACAGAAACTGCCTGAAGACTTCAAAGAGAAGTTATATAATCTTCTAAAGTGTGTAACTACAAAGATAGTGGAAAATAAAATTGAAATGTCAAACATCAACATTGATAAAACTGTTAACATTCCATATTTCTATGAATAAAACTATAATCAACAAAAGAAAATCAGTGACCATCAGAACATGAAAAACTTTGCACCTGGTCTGTCCCATGAGCTTGCCACTATCTTCCACTCAGACACTGATGAAGAAGAATTCAAAAGCTTCTCTGAAGCTAAGTTGTGAATGAGAGTGCTTAGTAAGTAATAAAATATAAATTGTAAACTCATTTTCTTTTCTATTTATTATTCTATAAATGTTATACTACTTGAAGGCTATCTCACATGTCAACACATCTTATGAAAACTTTTATTATGAGTTGAATATTGAAATTTTAATGTTAGCAGTAAATTTCAAACTACTCTCCATGACTCAAAACATGTAAAAAATTAATTTTATCAATGAATTCAGAGGATTTATTCACAAAGTATTTTGCTGAACATTCATGAGTATGGAAGTACCATACACAGTGGTTTTTTTTTTTTTTTTTTTTTTTGCTGTTTTGCAAGAGTTGACATGATGTTCTGGCTAGTTTTGGTCAACTACCATATCTTATCTAGCTTCATCTTATAATCCAATTCATCTTATTTATGACTGAAGTTTAAAAAATGGGAAATTTAACCCAACCATCTCATAACCTGCATCTACTTATAACCTAAAAATTATGGTAATTTTTGTTTTAGAATGGTAGATGGAATCAGTTTTCAAATGACCAGTGAAGCTATGAGCAAGCAAGGAAGGTGATTTGTGATAAGTTTTTCCAAAAGAAAGTCTGGCTGTCTATCCTTCTTATCCTAAGCACTGTTCAATTATAAATAAGTGCTAGATTTGGATAGTTTCTTTTGTCTGGTCTGACCTAAAACTTAAAAAAAAAAATTTTAAACAAAACAAAGACCAACCTAGTAGTCAAAATTTGAGGCAAATAAATTAGCAGTGCTTGCAGCCCGTAGCAAACTATTAATTCTGGCATGGAAGAAAATAAATGAAGGTGCCTCTATTGAGCTTCACACCTATACAAAAAATATAATCCTGAATCTAAATCTAAACAAATGACTTAAAATGTAGACTGTGGAGTTAATTCTTTTGTTTGTGTTTTTATATAAACAATTATAAAACTGTACCCCTATGTTGATGTTAGTGAGTTTGCCAAGGAAGATAGATTTAGAAAAGAGTAAAAAAATAATAAAAGAGTACATTTTGATTGTAATTTCATTCCAATAAAGATAACCTGAAGTCAGATTTATTTTCTGCACTATTGTTTTAGATTGAATTCCCTGTGCTGCCTTGGATTACTGTGCCTGATTAAATCCAAGGGCATCAATTAACACCAATAATTTCTGCTAAGGATAATTTAAAATCAATCAATTTTCTTGTTGTTGTTTTTGTATATGGTTCCATATAGGAGTACTCTTGCATTTTTAGTGCATTTCTTTTTCACAAATAATCCATATTTTTAAGTGGATGAGATGCAAATTATCTTATTAATAAATAAACTAATACCTATATAGTTTTAAGAAAAAGCATAGCCATAGTTATTATACTGCATTTTATGCTAAAAAAACCCCATCTCTTTAACATTTAGTATTTTAAAATCCTTGAAGAATCTCTCTCTTTTGTTTTTAAATAAAACTAAAAAAAAAATCTGAATCTCATTTTCTGATTTAAGTAAATTGACTAAGAATACAATAAACATTGAATTGATGTATTTAATGTCAGATACATTTTGTAACTACCTGAATCTAGCAGCCTTGCATAGGCCATAATGGCTTCCTGTCTTTGTGTACCATACACACAAAATGGAATTCAACTACTATTCTACTCTAATTTTAGATAGTTACATCATCATAAATATAGAAAATCATGACAGAGAGTTTAAATTATTTGTCAACATGAACAAATGATTACCTACATTTAAAAGACCTATCCAAATTGAGAAATGCCAGCCAAAATATAGCATTTCAAAGCTTTAAGAAAGTGTGGTAAATAAGAAAACTTAAAACATACTTTATTAATTCTTTCCACTATCTATGAATATTGTTATGTTAAATGCAGATAGCCAAATACATAGATAAGACCTAGTAGTGAAGTATGCTATATTGAAAACAGTTTTTAATTTTGCAAATTTATTTTATAGTTTAGCAATTGATTCTAATAGAAAAAGTTACCAATTCAAGTATTTTAAAGCTAAGAGTAAACTGCCACCAAAGAAAAACTTACAAATAGCACAAGTGGTCAATGAAAGGAATGGCTTTCCTGGGTAGGTTTAACATTGGCTGAGCAAATACATTTAAAAATGAGCTTGACATACTTTTGAGTGTACAAAAGTTATATATATATGCCACAAATGTCCTGCCACTTTTCATACTATAGTAAAAAACAAACAAACAAAGAAACCATTTTCTAGGTGTCTAGATGTGTTATCTATATACGCCATAAATGTCTTGTCACTTTTCATATTATAGTAAAAAAAACAACAACAAAGAAACCATTTTCTAGGTGTCTAGATGTCCTTAACTTTTAAGCTTCAAAAAAACTATCTATTTTATGAAAGATTTGTAATTACTATATTAAGAAAAGGTAGTAAAGCTTCCTATTTTAAAGTCTTTACATGAAACAGTAAACATTCCAGTTGCAATTAAATTTATCAGTAACCCAAGATTATTTGCCATAAACTAATTAAAGCATGCAACAGATGGCATTCTAATAGAGAGAGTTTTCCCCAACATGAACAAATCCTGCTTTACTGGTTAGGTGTCTGCTGGATCTGACAGCATAAGGTCTTAGTAACTCTAAAGCATCTTCCTTCTCATAGTAATGACTTGTAGTCTTCCAGCTGTTCCTATTTGCTGAGAGATAAACATAATTTTCTTAGCTATTCCAGTGAATTTAGCAACATTTTTTTTTTTTAAAACAAAAATGATGGATATTTTTTAAACTTAACTATATACATTTCTAAAATATTAAAGAAAAATATTGGATTGATAAGGTGCCAGTTACAGGTACCACAACATTTAAATTTTCTTTGTTTCTATTTTGTAAAATCAAAAATTATCACCAATTTATTCTTTTTTACTTCAGGAGATTTCTTCAAAATTATTTGAAATGAAACAGCCAATAAGAAACGTGGGCGTTTTTCACAAAAGAAACCAATATTTGGATCTCTTGATTCATTAGTCGAAGGTATCAAAAGTATTAATGATATGACAAAATATTATAGACTGTTACAACAGTGTCACTAACTTTTATATCTATATTTAGACAAAGAAAAATCAATACTTAGAAGCTAACATTTGAACATGTAAATAGTTATAGTTTCTTTCTACATTTTTTTTGTTTTTTCACAATGGGATTTGCACTTTAATTTTCTAGATTATAAAAATTCACAGAAATTTTGAGAAAGACTACAGACACGGTGCTAAAAAGGTTAAAATACTTTTTCATCCTGCCTAGCAAACATTCAATCAACATGTAAAATTTATCAATTAATCAATCACAATGGGCCATGGCTCACATAACAGCAAATCAAACACTGTATATGCCTCAAATATATAATATCTCACATAAGTGAGAATCATTTATCTTTATCATAGTTTAGTCTATATGTTAGTACTGTTTCTTCCAAGAAAAAAAATTCTTACATTTAATCTTTCATCTACTAAATACTTCAAAAACAAACTACTTGTTGACAGTAGTCTTTTAAGAGAAATCTAGAAAGAAAAAAAGAATTTTTTAATTAGAATATTTAAATCTACAAAAAAAATTTGTGGTGTGTTTGTGGAGATGCATTTTTACTCTATAAATTTATAAATAAAATGAGATATAAATACTAATCACCCTTTAAAATCATCACAAATTTGAGGAATATGAATAATTCTGTTCCTTAGAATTTAAAGTGTGTTTTGTAGTTATTTTATTCTCTATACAACCTAAAAAGAAAAAAAAAAATGGTACAGACTTTGTGGAAAGTTTTGGAGTTTCTAAATTCAAAAAAATAATCATGGAAAAGATTTTTGCAGAATGTAACTTATGTTGCATCATACACTAATGTCTACAAGAGACACAACCCTGATGAGAAATTATGTACAGTAAACTCTGGATATAGCGGCACTCTATCTAATAGTATATGCCACAGCTCTAGTGTCAGACATGGCAACCAACTTAAGTTTGTTTACAGTTGCCATCTTGGAAGTGCGCATAACTCATTTCTCTTATCTTTTATCATATAACTTTTGCACCCCTCAACAATGGCTTCTAAATTTGACAAAGAAAGTACTGAAGAAAAATGAAGGAAGACTAAACATTACCAATAAAGTTGAAATAGTCAAGAAATTATAAAAAGGTGAACAAGAAGTTATGCATCCTCATGTTACATATAACACAATTATTACGAGAAAGCAAGCATGCTTTAAACAGGGCGATATTCGTAAACTTTTTAAGAAAGCAATTGAGAAATCACAAAAAAGAGTGTTCCATCAACTTCATCACTTGATCTTCCTTCTCATGCAGCAATTGAAACAATGCCAGAGGAGCAGGTAACAGAAGAAAAGAAGACAGTGTTGTGTAGTGTATAAGTATGTTTTTTCTTACATACATTTTATATGCAACTTGATGTAAATGCCTTTTATGAATATATTGATTAGACTGGCAGCACATACACATCTGTTTTATATTCTACTTATTTACACCTCCCTTATACCTTACTTATATGGACGCTCCATATAACAGAATATTCGATATAATGGCATCCCCGATTCCCCAAAGGTGCCATTATTGACAGAGTTTACTGTATATTGTTTTGTCGTCGTCCAATAAGCAGCTTTGCCAATTCTCTGACACAGGAGGCTGGCATTTCTGACTTCAGTAGAGAAAGCCTTACTAATGATTTTTCATTTTTAGATGTGGAAGGTAATCAATCCACCCGGTCATCTGGTGAAGAAGAGCAAGAGAAATTGTATCAGGGAGATGTGCCAAACCATGTCTGTAACCTTCAGAAATCAAACTCTAGCATTTGTTATGGAGAAGCCAATGTAATGTAACTAAGAACTTCAGTAATTTAAAAATAAAAAGCAAATTTTGAAGAACTACACTGTACTGAATATCAAAAATACTTATGGTACATAACTATAATATTTGCCAAAGTAAATAATATAGTTAATAAAGTAAGAAAATTGCAAGAATGTCACTCTTATTTTTTTTTTATTTAATTTGTTTGTGATAACATCATATGAATAGTAAATTGATTACGTTCATTTTCATCTACAAATTTGATAAGTGTTGTCATCGTTCTTACTAGTCGCAAGAATTTCCTCAAGTCAGTTAAGTCTGGTAATGTGCCAGTACCTTTGTCCACTTTTACAAAAGTATGATCTCAGCATATCAACTTCCTTGTGATATCTTTCTTTCTTTGTGAACCCCTGTCCTGACTGAGGTCTTGAGGACATCACATAAAGTGAACTAAACATAGGAAGGTGTGGGATAGTTGTCAAGGTGCAAGCCAGTCAACAGTTACCACCAATAACTATCTGAAAAATCACTACTGAAAGTAAAAGGAAACCAGAGTGCCTGGAGAAAATCTACATAGACAAATTTGTACGGAAGGAGAGAAGAAACCATGCTGTGAGAGATCACCAAGCTGAGTGAGTTCCTGATCCCAACAAAAAACAAACCCAGGCCATTACCCATGGCAAGCTGGTGCACAATGCACACTGCTATTCACTGCCCCTCATATCAAGAAGATAACACTAGGTTAGTGAGTTTGGTATCTTCATTTGGTACTGGCACACTAGTCTCAGTGATGAGCTTCACAACAGATAATTTCTACATGTATCCAAACGTTTTTGACAGTTTGTTCCATGCTAATTTCATAAATCAAATTGAATTTTATAGAAGGGAACTGTCTGTCTATCCTCATTAACTCATTTCAGCATACTTTCAAGTGAAATCTCTTATGTTGTCCTTTGAATGATTCTCATGAAACTGAAAAATAATTAGCAATGTGTTACAGTATTTCATTTGCACCATTTCTTTTATTTATGAAATCTTTTCCCACTACAAACAACACATTTAGCAGAAGACTCACATTCACAGATGTTTATTAGCACCAAGTTAACTGTCATGAGTACTTGTGTTATATAGGTCCACCAGCAGGCCAGTCAGCGGTGTGTGTGTGTGTGTGTAAAGAATTAAAATTAAAATCAAAATGGTAATTCAGATAGTCTAATAAATAATACAATACTGTAAGTAATTTTTTTGTAGCTATTAGTTTGATCAGATATTCTATAGTGGATGACTAATAAACAATTGTTTAAATGATACTGATTCAGTAAAATTCCTAGTGAACAGCAGATATTGAAAATGGTAACAAGCAGCAAATTTGATATAAAATCAATTTTTCACTGCATTCAGATTTTGTGTAAGTTATTGTCAAAGTTTTAAGGCTGAATATTTCTTAAAATATGGTTTTCTAACAAACAGAAAAACAAAACTTTACATTGGCAGTAAACGGGTTTACATTTCAAGAGTGTTGGATTAATTTAGTGTTTAGTCTGAAAAAAAGCTAACTGCAACTTGCCAGGAAAATCCACCTGGTTTAGTGATATGTTGTGGACAGGTATTTTAAGCTATTTTGAGTTAGTCTTCCTGCATGGCTCACCTCAGAGTATTGGAATCCTTCAAACTTTAATCACCAAAGTATCCACCTAATGGGATTTCTGTGAGAAGCCTACTTCAGCAGTTTGTCTGTAGTAGAGTTTTTAAAAACAATGATAGCTCCAACCACATTATCTATTTAGGACTACAAGCATACAGGAATTTTTTAAAAGTTCCAATCATGTTTTATAAGCACTTGGGGTTTCTTGTATTCTAGACCATACACTATAGAATTTACATTTATTTCGAACACTATGGATTAAGGTTACCTGTTACTTTTGTGTAAAAAAAAAACAACTTAATTTTCTGAATGTATGTAACAGATGTTTTTTGTAGAAAGAATATGTTATTTAATCTCCCAATGAAACCGAAGAATTTCCAGCATTAATTTCTTTAGTTACATAATTACTACTATGAATTTAATATATCTGATACATATTTTATTTAATTGGTGTTAACATATTGTTTCTAAAACAGAAAAACTGACAAAACTTTTTTTTTTTTTACATAAAATAACCATGATAAATCATATATATAGATATGAACTATTTTTTTCAGGTCTTAAAGAAATCAGGGCAATAGACATTTATTCTTAAATTCAGTGTTTTTCTGCAATGTTATCAGCAGTCCCCAACTTTTGAATTTTGGAAAATAAATATATTTATTTTAAAACTTAAGTATAAAAACCAATTTTTAGCAGCAAATATTTTCTTTTTTGAATAGCATATCATTAAAAAGGTATACTATTTAACCATACTAGCTATGTATCCATTTTCTCAGGCTTCATCTCTGTCCGACAGATTTAATCAGTCGTGCGTTGGATTTTACTCAAAGGCTCAACTCTAAAAAAAAAATATAAAAACTCATTTATTTCCCACATCTGTCCTGACATTCTTTAAATTCAGACTAACCACCACAAAAGCAGATCTAAGTGGAATAATATAATTTGCTGCATTGCCTATTAGTCAAGATATTGTACAATCAAGATTAAAACTGCCAATTAGTGTATTGTGTTACAAATCAATTCTTAAGTAGTGTGATTCTTTTCAAAGTCTGTAATTACTTTTTATGAAACTAGAATTTTGTACCTATCTTGTTATTGACATCAGGCAGAAATTATTAGTAATTATAATTATCAAAGTTGCAGTTTTTGTATTTTTCAGTTATTTATTTATTTAATGTAATAAAATAAATTGTTATTGTATCTCAGATGTACTTTTAAATTAAAAAATTACATGTAATAATTTTTTTATAAAACATTTTCCCAGATATCCAATAAGTCAGCAATGTTATACCAAATAACGTTTTGGCTTATTCTAGGTAAAAATCAATTAACCCATTTTACACTAGCTATCAAAAGATAAACCTATTTATCTTAATATGCTCACTGTAAATAAATGTTTGGGGGGGACTTTGAATGTACTTACACATTATATATATATATATATCATTAAAATTTTTGATATTTAAAAATTCTTTTTCCTAATTATCACAAAACAACTTATATTTATATATTTACTGATTTTGAGATATGAGAGCAGCAAACACATGATAAATGTTAATCATTAACTACAGAAAATGTTGTTTTTTTTTTAAATTAATCGTTATAGTAGTTTGTATTAAAATCCCATCTGAAGTTACTTTTTTCTGATCTTTAAAACTCAAAAAACTTCATGGTGTCTTCTACATTAAAATTGTCTTACTTTTATGACAACGTGTCTGTATATTTGAAGGATATACAATAAACCTGTTGTTCAGAATACTTTTCTGGGTGCAAATAAATAAAATTGATTAAATCCAAAGTCACTGTTTCAGCCTATATCTAAAAAGAAAACGAAAAACAAGACAAAATCATTTAATGCATATCAAATGATCATAAATTAGTATAAATAATTTAAGAATGTTAGAATAGTTTGGTTGAAAAATTAATAATTATAGCTTTTCAAAAGAATGAACTTTCTAAAACATTTTATAACAAAATAATCAAATACAGAAGAAACCAATTTATCTGACTTGAATGGAAACAACTTTAAACAGCAATTTGGACACTGGCCAATTATAAGTGCATCTCCTCCAACCACAAAAATCCTGAATATGAACAGTCTTCGTCCATACAGTAAAGTTCAAAATACAGTTAAAAAATTAAAATAAAGTAAAATAATCTTCACTCTCCAGGGACCACGATTTTTCTTTGATGAATACAGCTACCATTTTTTTTGGCTGCTCATGGACTCAATGTTGGAAAAGTTCTGTATAAAGCTAAAACATGCTCTAGAAACACACTCTGTCTGCAGCTGAAATGGAAATGAAATGGTGTCTTCCATAGATTAAATACACATTGCAGCATTCTCATGAGACTGATGAAGACCAGTTGGATAACTGAAAGTGTTGAAAGAATGGATGTCAGATAATCAAGTTTCTACTGTAATAGAAGTTTTTGTAGGTCAGAAAGATGTTAAACATTGAAGTTTAGATAGTGAACATAAAACTTTCTTAGTTTTAACTAAAGCAGAGCAGCAGACAAGCAATAATTAAAGTCTCTGGACAAACCCTAAAGTGTTTCAGATTTTGTTTGATCTTAGCAGTTAAAAGTATATACTTTATCAATGTATTGGTAACTAAGGGAATAACTTATCCTTCTTGTGCTGTTTCCTATGGCCAAAGTGTAACCAAGATCAGCTGATTCTGTCTGCACAATATCAGACAAACTATTTCAATTTTACTTACAATATTACAAGATATCCCTTTCTCTTTAAACTTTGAGAATTTCAACAAATAAACACTGCAATGGATCCAAATGTCATGCTTGTTGTTATAAGACTTTGATTATATCTTTATAAGAATATTAGTTATTCATAAGTGAGCCTTGTTACTAATCATTTCTTAATAATGCTAATAGGTAAAATAAATGTATGTACTACATCACTTATTATGTTGATGGATAAAAAAAATATTCAGTAATTATCATCAAAAACTACACAAAGAATGCATACTTTTAGCATTATCGACTTTTGACCTAGTTTATAGCCATGACAAGGTCCATGAAAAAAACTTATTAGTGTAATTCTATTTTCTCATTCATTCAGATATTATTTTATTAAAATCATGAGTTGGACTGTTATAAAAAGTTAAGTACATAAGTATCATATTTGCTTACTCATTTAGTATAATTCTATTTTCTCATTCATTCAAATATTATTTTATTAAAATCATGGGTTGGACTGTTATAAAAAAAATTAAGTACATAAGTATCATATTTGCTTAGTCATTCTACTTAGAAACATACTGTAAGAAAGACTGGCAAGAGAAATCTGACAAGGGGAGATGATTTACTACCAGCTAAGGAAAACAATGTGAATGCCCAGAACAGATTTTTTTCCTTTTTTATGTGAAGCTGAACTATGTACATAAATGAGCTAATGGAGTTTTTCTTTTTGTTTTCTTTTTGTCTGGCCAAGTATGTATGAGTAATTGTTGTATTTTGTGTTACATTTTTTGTTGTTATTATTTAGTTGGACTCATAATCAACACATTTCAATCCAAATTTTATATTTGAAAATATTACTCTTCTCTAATTTAAAAATATTATAAATATACATCCATGTTCTAAATCTAATTTTGTAAGATCTAAATATTTCACTTCTGCAGAATTTATGGTTATACAGATAAGTTGTATGAATGTGTGTGCTTGCACATTAGTGGTGTTGGTTCACATTCTGTTAACTATATGATTACCATATTTTTTTTGAAAAGTAAGTTAATGATTTTTATACAGTAAAATTGATTTATGGTAGTTTAAAAGTTCACAAGAGAACCCCATAATCTTGTTTGAAATCTTTAGAATTCTGTCTGCACACTAATTATAGCAGAATAAATAGACAATGACTGAACTAAATATTTAAAGCTGCTGTGTGCGTGGTAAATGTATATAAAATATATTATTTGATGTTCTAGGTTTACTTATGCTGGCCATCAATAACTACTGAAAAAACTGGTTTAAATATGATTGATAAGAACTAGGTGCTCTGGACAAAATAAATAAAACACAAAACAGAAAACAAATATGTTGCTCCAGATAAAGCCAAACAAAAATAAACAAATTTATGACAATAGAGAAATCTGTGTTTGTAGACTCTTGTCAGATTTTTATAATGTAGCAATGAAAAATTGTTTAGTGGATTTTTGAAAGATATATCAATTTCCATATGCAGAAGTTTCATTATTTTCTTTTTTAATGCAGCACCAATGCCTAGAATCTGAACAACAGTTTAGGTTAATGTGGGAGATACCGACTCCAGATCAGACACCTAATTTCGTAGGAACATGGTGACATTTTTCTGCCTTGTACATGACCTGCACATCCTCCTCATTCCCAAATGAATGTCATCTGAAATGCTTTTAAAACAAGCTTCTCCAAAAAAAAAAAACTTTTAAAATCAAATTATCAAAGGATAGTTTAAAATATAACTTGATACTCATTATATTAACAGAAAGAGAGAAAGAAAGGGTTGAAGGTATAGGGAAAAGTATATAAAAAAGAAAATTCTCTCAAGGGTCAGTTACAGTTTATTAATGTCAAATAGAAAAATTATGAGGATGGGCATGGCCAGATGGTGGAGAAAGTATAGGAAGAAAGGTCAACTTTTGTTGAGATTTATCTAATCGACAAAAGCAGTACAAAATTTAACTTTCTGACAGTTTTATTATCAAAAAGGTAAATTGTCTCCTACAGGAGTTAAACCACAATTGAATACAAGAATAGCAATAAATATGAAAACTGTGAAGTTATAAAGGCATAAAATGTTATTAAGATTCAATAAATCTCATGACTTAGAAATGTAAAAACAGAGATTTTAATAATTTGATGGTGTGTACTGACTGGGGTTTGTTAAGATTTGATATTCTTAACTTTATGATCTAGATTTAATGAGAATTAAAAAATCTTGTAATTATCTGAAAAGTTACATAAGTTAATTTTTTATCAGGCTTATAAAAATTTGCATAAATCTGACATCTGAAGTCATTTCCAAGAAATATCAAGAACTAAGATGTGAAAAACTCGAGTTTTGATGTGTTCTATAATGCAGAGTAACAGATTGTAAATAAAGACTACTATATTGATAGCAACCATTAGACTTCAAAAGACTAGGATGCATGTACCAAATGTTTCTTGTAACTTCTTTGGTATCTTTAAAGCCTGATGTTGCCCTTGCAAGTTTTACCAATTGTTGCAAACCAAAAGCGGTGCAGTACTTGTGGAGGTCGTGTTGTAGGAAAAACAATACTAATTCATTTGACTTTTTTCCCCCCTTTAATGAATTTATCCTTCATGTGCTCTGACCATGCTGAGAGAACATCAATTTCTTTTGTAAATGGTTCCTGACTAGCTTCTCCCACTAAATGATATTGACTTGAAAAGCTCTCATATCCCTCCTGCAGATATCTTGGAAGTGCAGCTTTTGGAGGCCATGAAGTCTCTGAGCATCTTGAATCTCACTTTAGAGGACATCAATCCTCTGTGCAATGCACTTGGCCAAGCCCATTATAGGTGTCTTTGTTGGAGGATAGAGATCGTGCAAGGCATTCTTGCTCTTGCTAACACGGAAAATAAAGATGGAAATGCTTAATTGCCTCTTATAGGTGGTCAATGTAAAGACTGCTATAAGAATTGATAAAAAACTGGTGCTTACAAACAAGTGATTTTTATCCATAAGTCACAGATCTCTTAATGTACTATAGCAGAATATACCTTTAATATTTCAAATGATTTTTCTGCCTGCAATCTGTTTTTCTTTCACTGTTGCAATATCTGGTGTCATGTAATACTAATGTCATATAATGGGTACCACAAGAATGAGATTGACTGGTTGATTTCCCATCAACAACTCATGGAACTAAGCCTGAAGAATATAAGCATCTCAGCATCCACCAAGCAGAGGTAGATAGAGAGCAAGAGAATTAGTGCATCTGCAAGTGATACTTCATTTTTCTTCTCAGGTCAATCCCTTGTGACCACTTCTTTGTCTTTGTTTATGTCCTACAGCTTTCACTAGCTAAGAAGTGTATTTGCAAGAGCCCCTTCTGACTAAAGTACAATAAAGTTCATCCTATAAATATTACCTAAGATGTTCAAATGCGACAGCTGCCAGCCTAATATAATGGTCAAGGTTGTTTAAATATACAATGAATCCTCACTGAAGAAACAAATAAAATAAATTTTATAGAGTCTCTATACATAAGTACTGCAGTCTTAAGATTAAAATAAATGGTGAGTGCAAAGACTAGACAAAGTTTGAGAATTCTTTAAAGACACACTAATCATTAGCTTACAGATAACAACACAATTTCATTCCATTACAAAAATATACATATAAAAAAATGACAAAGAGTTTGCATTTTTTCAAAAAAATCTGTGATATGTAGCATGTTTTTCATCCTAAACAGAAATAAAATTAAGCCCTCAAATTTTTTAAAATGTAAAAATGAATGCTAAACCATGCAGTCTATGCTCAAACAACATAATCTGTCAGCAAGATGGGTAGTTACGGACTATAATTAAAAATTGTCTGCACTACAATCCCATCTCTGTAATTATAAAAATGTGAATTTGGTTCACAGTTAACCATTTACTTGAGTGAACTGAAAGTTAATTGATATGCCTCCAAGAGAGGACCATGTACAAAAGTTCATATGCTATGTGAAAGCGATGAGATTTTCATTATGCACAGCAGATATTCAATACAAAGGAAGGAAGGCAAGTTACATAATTAATAGTTTTCATGTATTAAATTTTCACAAAATGCACAAATGAATGTTTTAAAAACAAAATAAATGTTCTACATTAAAAAAAAATCAAACAGAATAAAAAATCTCAGTATGACAAATGTTTAAGGCATTTTAGTAATCAGAAAAAATGAGAAATGTATTACTTAAAGATAGAAGGCTTCCATCAAAATAGAAGACTAAACTGGTGTGAAAGTAGAACTGTACAACTGGTATAATGTTAACCATCAATTGTCAGTGTAATAATTTCACTGATACTATTTTATCTAGCAACATCTTTAGTATTCAGGTATTACCAAAAACAACAATACTAATTCATAAATTGTGATTCATCTAAGATTTTAAAAATTGATGGTACATAAAAAATTGCTCACAGTGGAAATTAATATAACATTTGTCAGTTAAATGCCATATAAACAAAGGTTAGATTTAGATAATTCTATAAATAAATTACCTTCATTTGTCTCTTTAGTATACACTGTCTAGAGCTGAAGGAAAAAAGACCAGGATGCTTAATTTTTTTAAGTAGCTCCTGATTAAAATACATAAAAAATTTCCACTATAAGTTCTTGCAACTTATTGCATTGCCAATGTTAAATACGAAGTCAGTGAAAAGTTTTTTTCCATCAATCATGATGTGTAATTCTTCATCAAAAATTATATTAGTTTATACCACCAGCTTCTGTTGTCTGTGTTTTATCTTCACTTATGGGAAAGTGAGTAGTATTAATTAGAGATTTCACGGTTACCCATTTTTGCTATATATGAATTTTAATTATAAACAAGAACTGTTTTTTACTTTAAAAGCTACTGTTAGAAAATTCAGCAAAAATGTTTATACATTTCATAACATTCCATATTTTAACAAAAGCAAGTTGTAAAATGCTCAATTAAAATATACTGTGATACTGTCACAATTAACAAGTGTTAAACAATTTTCTTTTATACTGTTACAGTTGATTAGTATAGTTTACTTATTGATACAGGGTCACTTTAACACCAGTTGGATTATTGCTTAATGGAGCATACACATTTTTGTAGTGATTTAATCCTAATACTAATGTTCATCTACATATATTCATATAGAAAAGAACAGAAAAAAGAAAGTTGATTTATCAGGGAGAAATTTTTTTTAAAAAATGCAGTGTAAACTAAAATGTTAAATGTACAGCTTTCTATTTTCACTGCATCACTCTTCTACTTTCCATGCCTGTATTTTAAGAGACTTGTGTAAAACAACTATCATTAAAGTAGTATTCCAAAACTTCAAGAAGTACTCTGGGAGGAAATAAAATTCCAACTGTTTCAGCCAAAATTTGGGTCGAATGATTACACTGCTGGAAATGAAACAGAATCTTTAATAAAATACAATGATGTAGGTCTTAGCAGGGGGGCATTATATAGATGTATACTTGTGATGTTATCTTGTTTTAAAATGTTCCTGAAAATGTACACCAAGAAGGATCAGCATGTGTTGCTGATATAGAGCAGAAATGCCAAAGCCTCTATTTCAATGTTTCATTAAGTAAATTAGTTTACAGATGAAAAAAAAAATAATAATAAAGAATGATAAAAAAAATTAAGTGAAGGTTCTTGGAATACTGAAACTTGCCTTTTCCTTTGACTACTCAATAGATTTCACAGCTCAAAATAAATAACATTTCTAACAAAATATTTTCACTTTTTCTGAAACAGCTTACAAGCAAGCAAGATTATTTAATTCAAGCCAAAAGATAAAAGGTAAATAAACAAATTGGAAAGAAAGTTGATTAACTGAATACATGGCTTGACCCAATCTAAAATGTTGAATATCCACAAAATTTAACCATACAAATTAAGATTTTTTAAATAAGTTGAGCTATCACTATTAACACAGAAAATGTAAAAGTTTATCAGCTTGAAAATTTTCATTAATGAGCCATGTAGATAATGTACATGTGATGATTTAATATGAGTATGGTAGTGAAGTTGAGAGAGATTGCTGGAGGCAGTGTATCAGAATGAACCATATTCCAAACAGAAAAAAAAACAAACAAACAAATGCTCATATCACAGAATGGTCCTGACACAAAATGATACAGACTATAAATTACTTGTCCCTGTGACATTAATGTGCTGACACACCCATATCTTATCTTCATTGAGCACCTAATTATCAAAATTATATAAACTTTTCCAGCAAATAATAGTCTGGGTTACTTGATCCACAAAAAGCTTTAATTGTTATCAGTGGGATAGATACTTAAAAAAAAAAAAGTCTTTGGAACAGGACAACTGTTATTTTAAAATAAAGGAAATAACTGATCCAGTGCATGGTTTCTAAGTTTAAAAAATTTCTTTTAGTAGTATAGAATTCAATGTTTCCTGCACTAGTTTGCTATACAATCAGCAAGGTGGTTTAAGATTAGCATCCCATTTTAATACAATATTTGTAAAGGAGACTTTACCAAATATTTGTCAGAGAAATACTCAAAACTGATAGGCTTTCTGCTACATGAGAATAGGCTTCATAAATATTGTATTTGAATAAATATTTCATATAATTTTAAAGCAACATAATGCAATACATACATGGTATTACATAAGTTATTTGCCTGTATGATCTGTTTGATAACATGTTTCAGCAAGATGGTGCAGTGCACTACTACCACATTATGTTTGCATCCTCTTAGATGAAACAGTTCCAGGGTGCTAGATCAGCAGATATATGGACCTATGAGTGGTCAACCAGATCTCCTCGACTTCATGCCAGTGGATTTCTCAGTCTGGGAAATTAACAACAACAGAGCAAATTCCTGAAAATCTTGAACAGATGAAACTCCTGTGACACAATTTTCCATTTGTTCAAAAAAAATATTACAACTGTGCAAATGCGAGACCAATTTGAGCACATGTAGCCTCTCCTTTAGCATCCATGAATTTCCTTTATTTTACCTTTATTTGAAATCTTACATTCTTCAAAAATTATTTTTAATAACTGACCTATGAAAGACATTTGTGTTCATAAATATAGTTTGCTGCATTTATGCATAACAGCTAAAAATTTACTTCAGTAGTTCAATTTAAGCCACTAATGTTCTTCTTTCCTATAATTCATCTACCTAAAAGATGGTTTTATCTTATTTTCCTCATCAATTACAGATTACAATCTACCACTACTTCAGTCGGTTTTGAATTATAGAAAAATTACTTGACTTTTTAAAAGAATTTGTTATTTTGTTGCAACCAAAAAGATTAAGTGTAAAAGAATCATTTGATAAAACTGTTGGTATATGGAAAAATAATTAAGAAAGATTATTATATAAAAACTATAAGAAATAAAAAGCAAACATTTTAAACACTATTCCTTAAATAAGATATCTTATTTAAACAAAGTAGGCTGATTATTTGTGGTTTTGTTAAGAATGAAAAAAAAAATGACTATTGCATGCATTGCTCCAGTCACATTTAGTCCTTTGAAAATAAAAATGAAATCAACATGATCATAACAGCTGGCAGGAAGTATCCAGTGGCAATAGAGAAACTGATATACCACAGTTTCAAGTTGGCTCCCAGTTGTTTATTTATATAAACCCTGCAGCAAGGATGGATGGATGGCAGTGAACACTCTACTGGCAACATTCAAACACCATTACACACGCTATCAGTACCAATGCCACCATAAAACTTCCAGTTTCACATTATTTGAATATATATATATGTATATTAAAAGATCAGAATTGTTTTTTTTTTTCTGAAAAGAAAGGTGAGTTTAGAAAATATAAAAGTTACATAAGTAAACTTTTTTTTCTGTGCATTTTAGCAAAGCAGCAACACAAATGAAGATAACTATTCACTTTTCTTTATCTTTTAACATGAACTAATTTTTAGATTATAAATAAATTAACAAATCTTTCATCTCATTTAACTCAAGGCTAGCATTTGATTTTTATCCTTTTATTTTTAATTATTATACAATATACTAAGAGTTGTTTCCCTTAGTTGATTCAATTAAAGGTAGAAAATGATGTCCCTCAGCAATGGTTAATGTTTAGAAAGTCAAACTTGTCAAATGTCCTGATTTTATTGGAAATGTCCAGAGTTCTTTTACACAGAAAAGTGTTCCAATTTTTCATTATTATTCCAATATTTTTTTAAGTGGCTGCAGCAATTTTTCATACCACCATTATTATTTTTATTGATCTCTTGCTCTCACAAGATCAAGATTACAGCTGCACCCAGTGTCCAGATACTGAGTGTTTGACTACAGTGTTTACTTGTACCAAAGTGCTATCAATACTTGTAACATAGATCCCTTCACTAGTTTACAGCCTAATGTTTGTCAATCAAAAGCCATCAACACGATAGAAAAAAACAAAAAAAAAAACAACAAGCATCATCATAGGTTTATGATTTCAATGTATATAATATATACATTGGCAAGTTTTTGTGGTCCCTTACAGATTAGTGGATTCTTTTTTTTAATCCCCTCAATTCTTCAGACTTTACCCATTTCTTTAGAATAAATACCACATGACTGATAAGAGGAATTACTAATAATATTGTCATATATATACATTAAAAAATTTGTTTAAAAAAATAAAAACAAACAGTAATTGTTTAGATTTGACAATATTATCATCAACAAATTTAGCTTTTATGTTAGTTTAATAAATAATTAGTGACATTATTCTGTTATATCAAAAAGATATTCAGCAGCTTATATATATATATATATATGTGTGTGTTATAATAGTGATAAATAAACTGAAAAGAATAAATAATTTTAATTAAAACAAGTAAAGATGCACTTAATTTATTTAATAAGATATTTATTATATATAATATATATATTCCATTCTGAATGTTTCTATACTTGTAATTGCAAGTTCCAAGACCATTGGGAGGAGAGTTCCCTATATTTAAGTCCAAGTGGAGTGTACAATACGCCTACTGAAAGTTATGCCAAATATCTAGTGTGTTGCCTGTGGAGGGAGTGATTTGTTAGCTGATTTAAATACCAACAGAAAATAAAATTGCATTAGAGAAACAACACAGCCAGTACATCACTAACTTTGGGTTCAAGTCTGCATTATCCTTAGATTCAACAACTATTAAAGCAGAGACACTATTTACAGCTTTTGTGACAAATCGTAACTCATCATTTACCATCTTGGATCATTTCACAAAGTTGTGCAAGTCTGTCTTTCCAGAAAATATCATTTCCAAGAACGTTTTCTCTGGAAAAACAAAAACTCCTCAAATCACCAAAATAAGCCATAGCATCTTCATGTGGCTGTAGCATAGAGTAACTTTGTCAATGTCAATCATCATTTATTCTGTATGAAAAGTCAAATAACAAAAAACTTGTTATTTTCACGAGAGTGTTTGACAATAGTATTAGTGAAGAAACCACAAAATTCCTGGACATGGAAATCTGGCAATCTGCAACAAAGCAGCTGAAGATAATGAGAAATAATCAATTGTGTGTAGGTGAAATAGGATCTGCGATGGGCAAATTATTTGTGGCTACTGCAGTGACAATACAAGCATTATGGTTAGAGGTCACAATACTGATCTACCAAGGATTCATAACTGTCAGCCAGCAATATCTGACCTTGGATGCATATGCCACCAAGCAAAATTATGAGCTGGACAAGCTTCCACTTTCTATCAATGACATCTTGATGGACATTTTTTACCATTTTAAACATAGCTCAGTACATTTGGAAAACATGAAATTTTTAGGATGTTGCTGACACATATCATGCAAATATCTTGAAGTATGTAATAACCAGATGGCTCAGCTTAGAGATACCTGTTAGAGTAACATTCTCACTGTGGCCAGCAGTCAAGTTACTTCAATACCCAGCAATGTAGAGAAACCCGAGAAAGTAAAATCAATTGCGGCACACCTCATCAACCAAAGATAAATCTCTACTTTCACTTTTTAGACTACATCCTTGCATCACTGAATTCAATCAATACCACTTTTTAGTCAGACAAAATACTGAGGAAGTTCTTGGGAAAGTTTATTGAAGTCCTAGTTATCAAGCAGCATCCACTAAAAGAGGTACTTTATGTATCTGAGAAAAGAGAGTTCTTGCTGTTAGTATAGTTACCCAAACCTTGATCAACAAAGAGATGAACTCATATACCCTTAGCAACATCTTTAAACATGTCAGGCATTTATATTTTGTGGTGATAAACAGAAAAAATGCTCACTAAATTTCCATTTGACAATACAGTTCTGAAGAACCTTCTCTGGTTACTTCCTGAGGAGACAAAAGATACTTAGCATCAGTGAACCATGTGTGCATTGTAACTCAACTTAATGCCAGGAGTGGATGCCAACACACTTCATGAAAAATTCCAGCTTGCTGAGAACTTGCCAGAAGTGAATAAGAGGACAACAGTGAACAAGTAGTGGTTTGAGGTTGTCAGAACGACCAATGTTACAAGGGAAATTCTTTTTCCATGTTGTTCATACTACACTCCAATGCAGAGAGTGAATGTATCTTTAGTATGATGCAAAAAAAAAAAAAATCCACATAGAGAGAAAATATTTTATAACCAATAATACTCTAGTTGCTCCTACCAAAATCAACTTGCTCTGAGACTGCTTCAATACAGTATTAGATGATATGAGTCTCAAAGATGCCAAGCAAGCCCACCACCACCTTGTGGTACTATATTTTGTTGGAAGTTGTATATGAATGATATGTTGGTTAATTTATAAGATATAAACATTGAAAATTATACATTTAGTGACTGCCTTAATTTTCCTACAAAAGTATGGAATTTCAAATTTCTGCAAAATAAAAATGAAAAAGCCCTGTTATCAAGACAAAAATGAAAAATTACATGTACATGTAATTTACAAAATGTATGTTAGTCAGAGACAGTAAGATGCACTTGGAACTGCATTAAAAATTAATATGAACATAAATTCATTTAGACTGCCACCAAAAGCATTTATTTCACAAGATTTGCTGTCTTTGCTATGTTCTGACTTCACAAAGTGGGAGGTTGACAGGTCTACAAAGTGTATATTAAATCAAAAAATATATATAATTATAGATTAGAAAATGGCCCACAGCAATACTTATCCATAACTACAAGCATCTTAGCTACACTAATCAGGCAATATAAGGGAATATTTTCAACCTGGAAACTGTGTTTCTAGTTGTAGTATGCACATTCACTTTTGTCACTGCAATGGCCACTCTTCATACTCAGTCAACATGGATGTTCAGCTCAGTGTTCATGCATAAGAAGTTTGTGCATGTGCTCATGGTACAGCGATATAAAATGCCGAAGCCAAGTAAAAGGAAGGAAGGTAAATATGAGAGGCCATTCATTCCAAGAAAAATGCACTCAAAAATATTTCTTTATGAAAGTGGAAACCTTGTGGACAGTGAAGCTTTGGCAGTAATGAGAAGGTAAAACTAAAATACTATTTCACAAAACATGAAAAATATGCAATCTCTAGGGAAAGCCACATATTAACAGGATTAAGCCCTTAGAAAAATAGATTGCTTCGCACTCTGCATTTATCAGAAAAAATAAAGAATTGAGCATGCTAGCTATGCATTGACTAAACTGATAGCAAAACAGCCTAAAGGCTTATTCGGATGGTAAATTTGTTAAATGTCTAGTACTGGCTGAAAGTATTTTGTGTCCCGAGAAGAAAAAGCTGTTCAAGAATGTGAACCCGTTATGCAAGTGTGTTTCTGATTGAATTCAAGATATGGCTGAAAATATGAAAAAGTCATTAAAAGATTATATAACAAACTTTGGAGTCCTATTCTTTTGCCATAGATGAGAGTACAGATGCCACCAATATAAACCAATTAGCCATTTTTCTTCATGATTTCACAGCTGATTTTGAAGTCATGGAGTTGCTTGCATTGAAAATTATGCATGACATGACTAGAAGGGCAGATATATTAAAAGTAGTTAAGACAGCAATGGGAAAAGTTGTCAAAGTCAGATCAATGATGAAATCACAAAAAGAACTGATAAATCTACTCAGGAAAGAAATGGAGAAACTCAATCCAAATATTTCTAATTTGATTGTATCAATACATAATTCATCAAAACCTCTGTGTCTAGTTTGTTTGATTGAAGAATGTGAAGTCAGTTGTGATATTGCCAATTCAAAGAACTGATAAAAGATATTAAATCAAGGAAAAAGTACAGTTGTTTATGAAAATGAAGGGAAGCCTGCACAAGAACTGTGACCATTAATGGTTAAATTACCACTTATTCATAGTTAATACTACTCAATATTTATCAGGGATAAATATAAAATTGCAAGACCCAAATCATCTGATAATTGTCGTTCTCAAATGTGAAAGCATTTGAAAACAAGCTCCATCTGTGGAAAATCAGAGAGAGACACCAAATTTCCAACACTTGTTCTCAACATACCAGCTTCAATTGAAGAGTATACAAATGAATTGTTAGCTTTGCTCAAGCAATTTAGTGAGTGAGCAATTTCAAGTTTTAAAACAAAAAAGAAAATCTACTTAAAATGTTTCTGAATCTTTTTGATATAGATATTTCCAGTGCTCCTGCATATCTGTAACTGGAACTGACTAATCTGCAAGCCAACACGTAAGCTGAAACAAAATACAACTTACCAATGATGGATTTTTACAAGCTGTACATGGAAAAACCACAATTTCTCAAAAATGAAAATTGCATCTCTTTGCTAGTACTCACTCATGTAAACAATTCTTCTCAAAAATAAAAATAAAAAAATCCAATACCTAAAACAGAAACAGGTTAACGGACATGAATTTGAAAATCAAACTCAGTGTACTTACTACAGAACTATGACCTAACATTAACATGACAGTGAGGAAAGTAAATGCAAGCATCTCATTAATGCATAAAAGTGAGCCCCAATAATTTTTACATTATCACTGAATAAAGCTAAAGAATATGTTGTGTGCCTGTCAAAGGTATTTGAAAGTTCCATTCAGCCCTCAGTAAGGAAAAGATTTGCACCTGGAATAAATCTTGACCATATAAATGGCATAAAAATACAAAAATGCAGTAAACTGAAGTCCTTTAGACAAATGTTTATTACATTATGAATTAATAAAAAACTAACAGTTTAAACATTTTTTTAAAATTATTGCTCAGAATATTTAACAGTGACTCTAAATCAACAAATAATTTTGTAAATTATATGTCAAATTTACAACTTCCTTCAATTCTTAATTTTTTTAAAAATCCAGTTCTTGAGTTCATAAAATAATAATAGTTTTGTTAGATAATTATGAATAACATATCTTTCAAGTAAATTACTTGCTGAATCAGTTTATCCTTTCCCCATTCAAAACAGCCAAAACTGAGCATGATAATACATGAGGAAAGATGCTGGTCCACATTATCCTTTCTGGCTATTTATATTGCTTAATTTTCTTGAAAAAGTGACTTTACTAGTCAAGCTACTTCTGCGACCAAGTTGTTTTACTTTGTGTGGTACCTACATTATTATCTACATGGAATCTGGTGCTGAATCCTACTTTCTGGTGATATGGAGATCTCAAGTGTTCATACTTCAGATCTCTCATCATTTAATTGATCGGTCACTGATAAAGACGACACATTGGACATGGAGAGTGAAAGCAAAGTCATCAAGTGGAGTTTGAGTCATGTGTGGGTGTTTTTTGCAGTCTGCTGGCCTGGAAATTGATGTCTATGATGATGCCAGCCCATTGAATTTTTTATGAGCTGATACCAGATTTCTTCCATCACATGGCTAAAAAAAACTAACCACCACTATGCCGCAAAGATCCAAAACTGACAACAACAGGGCAGAAGACACCATCACCAGGAAGATAAAAAGCTTTCCTGGCAGTAAATATCACCATAGGCATTCCATGCTGTCTACTGAGGAATTATTAAAGCTTTGTCAAAAGTAATGATAGTGAGGGGATTCAAGAAAATGAATCTATATCACCTTTTTGACAACAAATAGGTGATTTTATTCTCTATTTTTGATTTTCTGCACTAATAAATTGAATTTTTCCTTTCATTTTCTGGATATATTTCCTTTCATTTGGATTATAGAAATGTGCGCTAAGTCATTTGTGTTATTTGAGTCACTCCATGATTTCTTAAAATGTTTTTATTCTTTTTTTTAATAGTTTTTATCAGTTAGGAACATTTTGTGCACATTAAATACTGCTTTTTTTAAAATGAGAAAGCAGATTTTAAAATGAGGCAGCATGAAATAAAAAATAATCTAAACACTGATATGTATTTTTTTCTCTGTATTTATTATAGTATTTCTACAAATTTTAAATCTGATAAACTGCCAAACATAATTGTTAAAAGTCTTGACATTTCTGAAATTTAATCAAATATAGCATAGTATTAATTATTATTATCTTTATACATTGCATACTCACTCATTCATCCACTAGTGGTAGATCTAACTTTGCTTAAAAAATAAAATAGCAATCTGTAAGAAGTGAGTTTTCATGAGCAAAATATTTCAACAATTTAACATCAAAGAGACAGTCATTTGGCATTAATTCTTCCATTTTATTTCCAGCAAATTCACAAGACAAAAAACTGAAAATCTTCACAGTTAGCAAATTTTGTGGTATATATACATAAATAATCCAATGAAAGAATATTCATTAATTTTCTTTAGCTGAATAAGATGATAAATGGCATACTCAAAGAATGTTATCTACTAGTGTGCATGCAGTCACTTTAAATAAAACTTATGATTTATTTACTATTTTTAAACAAAAAAAAGACAAGTAAAAACAAAACAAAACAAAATTGTATTCAGTTGGAAAAAAATGTTCTTTAATTATAAATACTCCCACTATTGCAATTTTGGTGGTTCACATAAATAACCTACTTTGACATCAAAATTATTTTTATTTTAATAAATGAAAAATATTGTTAATAATAAAATAACTATTCTGAAAATATGATGCATGGAAATATCATGATGAGTCATTAAAAAAACAAAATAGTGCTCTCAGAGAGAAAGCCAGCAGAGAACCAAAATCAAATGTTATATGTTGCAAGAATGGCTCTCTCAATATACAGTGAGTCTAAGCTGCTAAATAACTTGTTTAAACAAATAATCACTGTATAAGAGAAAAACTGTTACAGACTAAACAAAACACTGGTACATGATTATCAATATCCAGTAATTTAGCTGTAATTTTAATACAAATTTCGTTACAGCAAAATTGTTCTAACAAACATTAAAACGAACCAAAAATTTATTAGCTAAAACCTGCACTTAATAAAATACTAAAATTTGTGCGTGCATGAGAGAGACTTTTTAACACTTCAACTCTGAAAATGAAGCAGCATTGTCACCATTTTCTCACAAATGTCCTGCTTCAATCAAATTCTCATTTCCCACAAAACTGGAGCCAGATTACAGAATTTTCTTCTTCTTACAACCTACAGATAAATAGAAATCCAATGTTAACCACCCCCCAAAAAACCTGTTAAGTTTTAAACACCAAACGTTTTCTATTTCTTAATTTTAAAAAAACTGATTTCAATTACTAACAGGTGCCTAATATAAATTGTTTACATTTGCATTTAGTTTAAACTGACCAGTTATAAATCTAAAGAATTTTTTTTTTAAGTTTGCAATTTCCATTTATCTCAAGTCTTTCCTTTCAGTTGAATAATGCGAATGCACCATTTGTAATATTCACAATTAGTCTAGCAGCTGAAGAAACACCAGTGATGGATGAATCTTTGACAAATTACCATGAAGAACTCACCAAGACAGTGCAGATATATGAACAGGTAGCATGATAACCACTGGATCAATTTACCATTATATCTCACGTCCAATGAGCATCATTTTACAAAATCCGAGAATAAACTGGCACATTCTCATAAACAATCTAAATGTCTGTTTATCCTTTTCTTCTAAGAATTATAAAATTGAAAGTTTTCAAAAATATGAGTTCTAATGGAAACTGCAAAATACCAGCAACAACATTAATAAAATACAAAATTTACTAATACAATCAGAGGCACACTTTCCATTTGCAATATAATTGTAGGCTTACTTATTTTTTTTAGAAATTGACAAAAATTACTCTCATATATCTTTCAATCATAGTTGACCAAGTATTGTTAATTTTTAAAGAGGTTCCTTTTGCAAATTTACAGACAGTATTTCACAGTTTACTAAAAGAACTTGTTATTTTGATAACTTCCAGTTAATTATAAAGAAACAGAAAGTATAATACAGCTAAACCTTTTCTCCAATGCATCTAAAAAAAGGATTAACTTGGTTATAATGTAGTTCTCTCACTAACTCAGAAAAACTACAAATATTATTTCATCAAAATGTGATAGTGAACACTTTAATACTATAGCAACAAAATTTTAATTGACTTTGTTAACTTAACAGAAATCTATTTTATATTAAAGATTTTTTCACCAATTAAGAATAAAACTTGAGCATGTTTTCAGTTAACAGTTGGCTTAAATAATTTTATTTGTGTTATAATGCCTGCCTGCTAGAACCAGAGAACTAAACTAATCACTGACTGAAACTTAAAAGTTTAAAAAGAAAAAAGCACTGCATCAAAAAGTGACAATTGTAACAATTTCACAGACTTTAAAAAAATCTTTTCAGAAAGAACTATACCCATTTTTATAACAGCAAGTTTAAAAGCTGTTGAAAAACTTTAAACTATTCCCCTTTTGAAATGAGAAAATTATCAAAGAAAATCCTGTAATCAATATAAAACCCCAAAAAAGTGCTTTTCAGTAGTCTAGTTTTTCTTTCTTACTTAAAACTCCTAAAAGATTAACATATAAAAGAGTATGTTACTGTAACTTAGTTTAATTTATATGATTTACTGTTTTTTGAAGAACTTAACAATGGTACAAAAAAAAAAAAAATGAAAGCAAAATTTTGGGCTAAATTCTGACTTTGGCATATGAACCTTTCTAAAGTACTTTTCCCCATTCAAAATCACCAATCATTCAATAAAACCATTTTCTGTGATCGTGTCACTGCTTTTGACTTTCAGATCAAGTATTCTACACATGCCATATGTCAATGAAAAGTGTGAAACACCATCTTTATGATAATATTAAGATCATACAACAAAAGCAAAATCTACTGATGAAAAAATGAAATTTCAGAGCAGCTATTATGTGGCTAATGGGTTTGGAAAGAAATGTATCCAAGTTCAACAGAAGATGAAAGTGACTTACAGATACATTGGATTTGATGGCAATCAATGCAGACAGCTGAAGTGAAGGACACTGAACAAATTGAGCAAGCTCAATCTAAAGCTGATGATAGACCAAGAAAGTCTGAACATTTAGAAAGCTTTGAAGATAAGTTGTAAGAGACTAAAGCTTTTCTAGCTTTCCATTTGGAAAATTACTTAAAATTGTGTGTGTGTGTGTGTGTGAAAATCTTTTGGTTGCTGTTTTCTCAATAAAGACAATTTCAAATTTCAATAAACACTGAACAACAATATCTCTGTAAATAATGAATGCTTGCTCAAATTTTGAACAGAACCTGAGATATTTAGAAACATTCCTTTTAGGTGATATTTTAAAAGCAAAGTCATATTTGGTCTGGAGGGAATCTTGGGCTTACATCCTGAACCATGACATTACCAGGTAATGTGTCTGAAATAAATCTGTCTACTCAAAATAATATAAAATATTACCATAAAATTATAGTAAATATAATTTTAAAATTCTGTGTATCAGTTTTGGTACAGAAATTTGTAGCAAGCATCCATCTAAAAATCCAAGATGGCTGCATTTCCATAGCAAAACTTTATCCCAGGTGAAAAATCCATTTATTTTTTAATTTGCTGGATATCTAGATGGCATACACAATGTTTCATATAAATATCTTCAAAAATAAAGAAATTAGGTTTATGAGTACAGGTCTCCACCTTGACTATTGTACCTACATATTAAAGGATCAGTAATATAATAAGCATCAACAAATAAGGTTAGGACAAAGTTAATGAAATACAAATAATTACATTCAATTATACTTTATTATTTAACTATAGTAAAAAGAATCTCAACAAGTGTTTATTAGTATACACTGGCTTTCACCAACTATATAATACACAGAATTAAAAAACTTTATTGTACAAACAAAGCTTTTATGTATTTATTTATTTATTGGGAAAAAATTCATAAAAACATTTGACAATAACTACAATTTAAATGCTGCTTCAAAACAATCTTTAAATAAATAAATTTATTTTTAAATTTGTCAAGTGAAATCCTGATATATTTCCCCATAAATAAGAAAGCTGGTTTCATAATAAATATTCATGAAAAATACTCCTAAATCATTTAAATATCCTATCTGAAATATAAATGTCCATATGTTGAGAGCAAGAAATGTGACTGAAAACAGAAGACCTAATGAAACAAAGGTTTAACCCCACTGAGATTATTTACCTTTATCATCTTTAAGAAAAAAAAATAAATGGAAAATGCAGCCTTTACAATGAAAGTAGCAATATAAGAAAATACAACATAAGGCACTGGCAAAACATGAATATGTCAAAGAAAAAAGCTAAACCATCTCTGTCTGTCTACTTTTTAGAAAGAAGCTGATAGTTTAATTAAGAGATGAAGGAAGGAGTTGCCAACTGTTTTTGATAGTGCTTCTAATTGGTTAATCAAACTAAGCACTATGAGCCACTTTCAGATTCCACTAGGCTATCAAAATATCCATCCAATAGCCAAGTGACCAAGTCAGGTCAAGTAGAGTTTAGATTTTTATTTGTTTTAGATATTTTGTCAATATTCATTTTACAAAAATGAATATCAGAAAGAATTCAGTAAAACAGAAATTAGAAATGCCAGAAGCAGCAAAAATTATGAACAAAGCTGCACTATCTCTGGTCCAAATTCAACAGTAGCAGTTAAAAGTGATCAACCCAATCATTCTGATGATAATCCTGATGATGCTGGATTCCATGTTAATCCATCTATTAAACTAAACGTCAATCTTAAGCACAATCTACTTGTAAAAAGTGACTGATCTCTTGAGAATTATGATTTCAAAAAGAATGCAAAAGGTACACAGAGTTTCCATTGTGTGGGGTTAAATCAATACTCATCATGGCTTAGTTATTCCCCACACTTAAAAGCAGCAATCTGTTAATAGTGTTCAATTTTCCCATAGCCAGTTCATCATGGAACATAGGAAGCCTTCTCACGGTACCTTTTAGATGGTATAAAGACTTTCATGAAAGTGCAAGTAGTCATATTCTTACTGCTTGGCACAGAAATGCATGTTGATGCAACTAATTTTTTTGGCCATCAGGAAAATTAACAGAAATGAACAGTGGCCCCCCGCCACACACACACACACACCAACCAACTGGACAGTGCTTTAAAGTGGATATTGAACAGAACCAAAAAGTATTATATCAAATATTGCCAACCACTTTATTTTATTTGTTGTAAACATGACACTGCTTTATGTGGTAGAGAAAGCAAAACTAGAAATGTTCAAAGCCTCTTTAATTTTTTGTATTTAATTAGAGGATGAGACATATGACGAAAGTGCTGACATATCTGGAAAACAGCAATTGTCACTTGGTGTGTTTCATCAACACAACCACTGAAATATTATATTACTCGGATGCTACTTCCATCGCTATTATTAATACTATTATTGATCAGTGGACAAAATTTGGCTTGATACTAAAAAAATAATTACAATGGCTACTGATCCATCCAACAGGTGCTCTACAATGGCAGGAAAGGAAAGGAGCATGCAAGTTACAATAAGCTTAAGTATAAAAAAGCTGTTTGTCCAATAAGCTGCTCATAAACTCAATCTGGTTTTGAACAATTTTAATTGTGTGTACCTGAAATACACAATAAAATTGATACAATCAAAGCTATCATAAAATTTTTCTGTGAGAGTCCAAAATGTATTTTCCCAAATCTGAATCATGTCAGACTGCAAAACACAAAAGAATTAGAATTTTTCTAATAACTTTGAACACATTTTTATCAGTTAAGTATACTGGCCACTACACTTCAGATATTAGGTCATTACAAACGTTTTGTTGGTTTTTATATTATGTTAATTTGGAGTTCATTTTTTGCATGCTTGTGTAGGTGTATGTTGATAAGTTATATATCATTTTGTAGTGTGAGCTTTTGCATACATTATGCAAAAACTACCCTTTAAAAATCATAAAATGGATATTTGTTTCAGGGTTCAAAGTGAAGCATGGATAGAAAAGATTTTTGTGCCATTATGCTTCACAATTTCTAACTAGGCCACAAAGCGAGTGAGGCAAATCGTAACATTAAGCAAGCATGGAGCAAGGGCACAACAAATGAGCGCACAGTACAATGGGTTGCAAAGTTTCAATCAGGAGATGAGCCTTGAAGATAAGGAAAGTAGCAGATATCCTTCTTCCAGATGTGATGCCAACTGTCTGAAAAACTCAAATGAAGCCAATCCAAGAAAAACAGTGCAAGAAGATGCTGGAGAGTTTGACATAAGGAAACTGTTTACCGGCATCTTGATGCAATTGGCAAGGTGAAAAAGCTTGACAAGCAGGTGCCTCATGAGTTGAATGAACAACAACAAAATGGTCGATTGGAGATCTTGTCATAAGAAACAAAAATAATCCATTTCTTGACCGAATCATTGAGAGAGATGAAAAATGGATCCTTTACGACAATTGCAAACGATCAGCAGAATGGCTCAACAGAGACAAAGCACCTAACCACATTCCAAAACCCTGCCTCCACTCAAAGAAAGTCATGGTTAGTCTGGTGGACTGAAACTGGTGTCATCCACTATAATTTCTTGCAACCTGGTGAAACCATCACAGCTAAAAGGTACTGTCATGAATTAATTGTTGTTCATCAGAAACTCTCCAAACAACAGCCAGAATTGGTAAACTGGAGAGTCCAAATCCTGCTCCATGACAATGTTCATCATGTTGCAAAAGTGATTCTTCAGAAACTGAACATGTTTGGGTACCAAGATCTCCATCACTCAGCCTATTCACCAGACCTTTCTCTCCCAGACTACCACCTTTTCAAACACCTCAACAGCTTTCTCTGTATGAAATTCTTCTCCAAACAAGCAGCAATTGAAACAGGCTTTCAGCAGTTTATCGACTCAGAAATCAAGATTTTTTCAAAATGTTATAAATGTGCTTGTAACTCATTGGCAGAAGTGTATTGATTGTAATGGAGTTACTTTGATTAATAAACTTCAATTTAGCAATGATATGAAGAGTCTTTGTTGCGGTAAAAAAACCAACAAAATTTTTGTAACCACCTAATAGACACGCAATAAGATGCATGCCAATTAGAATCTGTTCAAGTACAATAACGTTTATTTTTTATCTGACTGCAATTTCTAGCTATTCAGCAATGCTAGATTCTGTAGCACAAGCTCTCCAAGCTGTTGAATTTGATATCATAGAAGTGTATGATCATATTCAGAAGCTTGTGTTTCATGAATACAGACAAAAAGCAGAACAAAAATTCAACAAACTTTTTGTTAAGGTTCAACAGTTGTCAAAGCACTTGAATATTGAATTATCTGTTCCCAAATAATGCAGACGGCAGACATTTTGATCTAATTTTGGTAGCTTAATAATAGAGGAATATTTTTGTCAAACACTTTTTATACCATATTTTGACTCAATCATTTCACTGCTAGAGAGCCAGTTTGCTGTAGAAAATAAACAAAATTTCTCTCTTTTTTGCCTCCCACCTGTACAAATAGTGCACACTGGACATGAAGAATACGAAAAACAATTGTAAGAATAAATAAAGAGTATAAAATTGAAAACTTGGAAGTTGAAGATATCACCTGATTTGAGATGTGATCCAAAAAGGAGGGGAAATGTTAGCATATTAAAAAATGGACTAAATGAATTGTTAGAGTACAGTGATTATTTCCTTCCATTCATCAAGCAATTCATATTGCTCTAACACTACCAGTAACAACCTGCACTCAAAGGTCATTTAGCACAATGAGAAAGGTGAAAACATGGCTGTGGTCAACAATGACATATTTGTTTGTCTGAACTTTGTATGATAAATATTCATAGAGCAAGTTAACAAGCACAAACTTATTAAAAGCAATGGATAAATTTGGACAAGACCAGAAACATCTACAATTTGTATTGAATAAAAATGTTTTGTTCTTTTGTTTCATTATTGAGAGCTCTGATAGGGTAGCACAACAGCAAAGGAAGCATACTAACGTAAAAAAATTAATTTAATTTTAAAAAATTCTAAATGATTTGTAAGAAATATTTCTAAAGAATTATTGATCAAAATAAAATACCTTTGATAGAAAAAAAAATTAGTATCTTTTTTTTTTTGACATCAGTATGCTTTTATCATCAGACACATTGCCCACACTTGATATTATTTTGTCAATTTGCCCAATCCCTGTAATCTATCCATCAGACATTTTTTGTCACCCCCAACAATCAAGAAAAATATCCTGCAGATGGGCATGCCTGAAAACTGAGAAAATACCTAGATCAGGTCACCAATGATACTTTGACTAAACATAATTAGACTTAGAATCTAACTATTATAATCAAAATCTCTAGAAAAATAATGATGATGATAGAAAAAAACAAAACAAAATCAAATTTTCAGAAAAAACATTTTTTTAATATGCAGATGTTACTGAAGTTATTTTAGTTAATGCATAACACTTGTTAACAAGGTTTTTCAATTCCTTTTTCACCCAAGTTTTTACTTACTGAAATTGAAATATTTTACCACTAGTCTTTTGTTTTATTTTTAAGTCATAAAAACTTTTGGTAAATAAACATTTTCTCTCTCACTAAAACTTATGGGGAGAAGCTGTATTTTCTTACTAAAAGACAAACAGTAAATTGACAATAACATTATTACTACAATGAAGTGTCATTTATTCATTAGGTTAGTTGGATGTGACAGACTACACCAACTTATGTAAAGTGGGTGCCATGCAGCCATGCTCTTTGTCATGTAAATGTTAAGGCATTTCAGCATGAGACAAGACTCTCACTATGCAATTTTAAATTGCTTCAGTTTTTCCTCCTCTTTCTGTTCTCAAAGGTATTCAACATATGATAGTTTCAGCAATTTTTGGGTTTCACTGTAGTACTGTTGAATTTATCACTTTGGGCTGTTGGCCTTCACTTTGTACTTTTGGTAAAGAATTAAAAGCCACTTTTGAGTCCACTTGCAGTCCATCAGTATTGTTGAAATGTTGATTCTCCACCACATGGTCTCTCAGCTTATCAGCATGTTTTCTCTCATCTGTTTGCCAGCACAATGCATGACAATTCATCAGTTTAACTTTCAATTCTACCAGAACTAAAGTCAAAGTTCTGGCTTTCAACATAACCTCTTGGTTTTGCACTATATTCATGCCATTGTTGTTGCTTCCATAGTTCTATTTCTCTTTTTTTGGAAGGGGAGTCAGATGCAAATTGTCAAATATGATTATTCTTCACCATCCAAACAGTAACTTAGCTGGGGTGATGCCAGTTTACTTGTTTAAACCACTGCAGATTCAGATCAAGTTCCAATTAACTATTTGTTTTCGAATGGTATGGCACTAACATGCTAGATTCCATTAGCTTCACAAAAGTTCTCAAACAACTGAGACACACAGGCTTGCCCACTGTCAACCATTAGTAAATTTAAAAAATCAAAACACTCAAACAACTCACATAGTGGAAATAGCAGTAACCAAGCTAAGATTCCACTCAACAGCAAAATCAGTGGTCACTTAGAGTATGCATCCACAGCTAGGAGTCAACACTGCTCAAACTTTATGCCAGCAAAATCCATATTTGGTCCTTTCTCAGAGTATATCCGGAATATTCAGAGAATGCAGTAATACTTCAAGTTCTTTATTGTAAACTTGCTAGCATTCATAACAACCATGAACATAAACTTTATTTTCAAAAGTCCATAGTGGGCCACTACACGTAATAATGTGCTAACAATACCTGGATGACCATCATGTGCAGAAAATTTTTCTTGAGCCACTCAAGTATTATAATTCAACCTGACCAAAAATGATTTCACTTTCACTCAATAACTCTGACTGTTTGTTATGAAAATTTTTTTTCCATATATACTACATGACTTTTCACTGGTCCAATCCATTTTGAGCAGTCTTCACTTTTTGAAAAATTGGGTTGACTGATTTCTTTCTGTAGTGCATTTTGATTTAAGTTGAGTCTACAATTTTAATCTGAAAAATTTTGAAATTTTCAGTTTCTGGTGCATCATCTGCACTAATCATTGGCAATCTTGATAGCATGTCAGACACTGCATTATCTCCCCCCACCACACCCCACATAATCAATGTTATAGTCATATTTGTTTAAAAAAACTGAAATTGTTTTAGTTGAGAATTTGTCTTGTTCAACAAATTGTGTTGTACCAAACATTTTTTTCAACTAGTCAAGTGCCTCCTTGTCAATTTGTGAATAATTTTCTGCTTACAACAGTTTTAATTAGATCCAGGCATGTCTGGGACAAAATTGAAAAGATTCCAATACCAGAGTGTTGCAACCTAAAATCACAGATAAATTATCATCATAAATCACAAGTTCTCTTTTGGAAGATAGATTTTTGGCCTCTTCACAGGCTTTTTCCTTCTCTACGGTCTATTGCTAGACTTTATGAACACTGGTCAATTGATGTATTTTTGTACAAAAGATCAACTCCCAAGAACAATTTAATGTGTTTTCTATCCATGGAATATGGAAAGATCTTAATGTCTTCTATCTTGACACTGGTTAGCTAAATACCTTTCTAGCTAATCCAGTGGCTCAGGAACATCACTGATGGTTGAAGCAGATGACATTTTTCCAATTTTGTCTGAGGTCAAACTTTTTGGAGACATCTAAAACCTCTTTTAAGTTGTCCCAACAGTCCAGTTTTTCCACTCTGGTCAACAATGCAGATGCTAATATAATTTATACCATCCACATCAATTTATCCATAAATTGGTGAAATATTGCTAGTGCCATGGCCAGCCCAAATTGTAGTTTACAATACTATGTGGATAATGATCACAAGATATTTAAGAGATACCTCTGCCACAGGCATCTGCAAGAAGGAATTTCTATGGTCAATGATGGAGAACTCTTGGTTGCCTGCCAGTTTCATTATGAGATCCTCAAAGGTAGCATGGAATAAGGATCAGAAATCAAAGTTGAGTTCACCATCACTAAAAAATTCCCCAAGATTCAAACTTGTCATCCACATTGATCTACACATTCTACTAGTGTCAATGTCAGGTCCAGTGGCTCAATGATTTCATTTTTTACACATCCTCGTAATTCCAATTCAAATAGCTTCTTCAGTGCTAATGGAACTCTTCTCAGACGCCGAGCTTTGGTTTGAGCACTAATCAATGCTTCATAGCCCTGATGCTTCCCATGCCAGATTCAAACACTTAAGGAGATCCTGGAAGTATTCTTTCCCTCCTCATTAACAAAGTTGCTGCACTTCTCTTTAATGTCAACAGAATTAACTGTCAGCCCCTCTAGGAGCAGCCACAGCATTAAAAAAAGTACATCATCCATAAGAGAGATTACAATGATTGGCAACTTTAAAGTTGTGCCCTGATGAGTGGCATCTGCATCCATAATTCCTCTAGTTCACACTGCCAAGTTTCTGTACACCAGCACTCTTTTAGCTGAGCAGAGTTTGGGGCTTTCAATTTTTCACCAGACAGCTTCATGAATTACCTCAGTGGCAGTGATCATGTCAAATTCCATTAACAGTTGGTGCCTATTAATCATAATATCAATCACTGGGTGACTTGACTTCAAACTATCAATCCGTTTAATGTCAAAATCTTTCTTCCATTGCTTTCCTGTCAGGTCTTTTCTCCACCAACTAAATTCACCGTTTTGCTTTGGCACTTAGCAGCAAAATGCCCCTTCTTTCCACATCAATGACAATCAGCTATGGCCACTAGACACAGTTTGCATCTTGTGTGAAGCGTTTCCTTCCACGTTGATTGCATCTCTTTTTTTGGACAACACAACCATTTGCTTATCAGTCGCGCCATTCCTTGTGGACATTTTGAATGATAGAGTCTTCAGAGGCTTTAGTCATCCTCTGAAAATCTTCCACATATTGCTGAACAGATTCCATCACATCATCAGGTTTACTGTCAACTCCAAATTCAACTGTTTCTCCAACAGAGTTTTAGTTGGATGGTTTGTCACAAGGCCTATAACAAAACCTCTAAGAATACTGGAAGAAAAGTACAACTCTAGTTGCTCAATGTAGCAGGACCAACTTATGCCCTCAGCAAAGTCACAATGTTGTGATCATTGTTCAGGCAATGAGTTGGAAGCAAAATAACAATCCTCATTGCAAAAAAATGTAGTGTCTTTGCTAAAAGACAAACATAAGGCAAACTTTAATATTATTACCACATTGCATTATAACCTTTATTCACTAGGTTGGTCTCAAGCAGCACACTGACTACACCTGCTTATATAAACTTATATAAAACAAATGCCATGCAACTGTTCTTTGTTATGTAAATGTTAAAGCATTCCAACATAAAACAGAACTGTAGCCATTATAGCTATGCAAATTTATCTTGCTATAGAAGAGACAGTAAAAACACTTTTGACTAGAGGAAACAGTATATCATTATAACTTTATAAGAAAGAAACTTTTAACTTTGATATTTAGCAGGTTTCTATGGTCTTATTTGCATTACTGTGTATAATTTCTTTTTAAAAATTTTCATTGTTTCATATTCTTAAAGTTGTTTTCCTGGCTGCATTTACAACACTTCCTTTACTTACCATACTGACATCTCGGTCCATGAAATCCCAGTGGGCAAGAACATAAGCGGACAACTCCTCTGTTACAGTGACCACCATTAAAGCACACTCCACGATTACACTCTCCTAAAAGCAAAGCGGAAGTTTATAGTGTAAATAATAAATTTGGTAAGCCATAAAAATTTCCTTATTTTTCACTTTATGTTACTAAAATACAAACATTTTTTTAAAAATCCACATACAAAAAAATAAGTATTTTAATTAGAAATTTAAAAACACTTAATTGAAAGCAACATTTAAAAAATGTCATTAAATACTTTTGATTTTGCATCATCACATCTTTAACTGTAGCAAATGAGAGACATGTTATGAAAAATTCCTCATTGTGCACCATGATGAAAAGAAACAAATGCTCTTATTACTTAAAATCAAACACATTACCCAACTAGTTACTAATGTACTGTACTTCAAGGCAGAATCCAGCTGAATTCAAACCTGAATGTTCAGGACAGGTGTAACCTCAACCTTTGAGTTATTTCCCAGCCCTTTGCTTTAGCAGTTTTAAAAAAGGAAGAATGGGTTATTTTGAACCTTTTTTCTTGCTTAGCTTAAAAGTTCTTTACAAGGAATGTAATATATTTCTAATTGCCTTTATTACTAAAAAAAAAAACTTAAATGTAAAATAACTGAAGTGCTTACAGTTACATAACTATAAAAATTATACTCAAATGTGCATGTATGTGGTGCTACATTAGCCACATTAATGTGATACAGACTGAGATTAATAAGTGATAGCAAAGCTACCCTAGTAAATATTAGGAAGATGGATTGAAAAAAAAATTACTACTAAAAGTTTGAGATTTAAACATTCATTCAGATGATCAATGAAAAAATCATCTAAGATAATGACACTAAGTGTATTCAATGATATTGAAAAACTCTTTTTTGAAAAAGGGAGAGAGTAGCAATGCATCTGGTTGTTATGGGAACAATGTAGCCACTTTCTCTTAATTCATATGTAAATAAAGATAAATATATATATATACATACACACACACATGCAAACACACACACACAAAATGCAACTGAAATTAATCAAACAAGATTTAATAGCCTACAACATTAAAAATACTGCATCTTTTTAGTAAAATGAGTGTTAGATTGACCCACTCATTCATCAAGCAAGCAAGCAATAAAGCCTGACAGTTTGACGTAATAGCAAAAATGTTTCCTCCAAAGGCACAACCCTTCTCCAGGAGCAAGGTATTAAATATATTTGAGACTAAACAAAAAAAGTAAAATGTTTTTACAATATTTCTTTTTCTAGAAAAAAAAAACAAAATCTAATACAGTTATAGATAAACATAATTTGAAACAGAATGCAGTTAATCTACAAAATCCCAAAAGACTGGCTGCCTGCAGGCAAATTCTTCTTTATTTTCATCCAACCCCAATCCTGCTTTTCATAAACAAATGCTACCTAGCTGACATAAACTACTGATGTTGCACTATAAATGAAATGACTGTGACTTCACGTCAGTCTTACAGTCACATAAAAATAAGATGGTATTTCTCTAGGAACATTTTTTTCAACTTGTTAAATGATTAGAACCTAGAAACCTACAATGTTGGTATTTAACCATAAACAGAGTTGGGTAATTGTAATCATGTGAAAACACACAGCCAAAGTATCTCAATTTCTTTTTATACATAAAGCATTTTCTAAAAATTAGAATTGCAAAATCAAAAACTAAAATGAAAGCCTTAAAGACAAAGTTTTTTTTTTTAAGTTCTTCTTTAACAATTTTCTAATAATTTGTGGTATTTGCTGTTTGTTTTCATCAAGTATTTTGGATTCCTGTAATGATTATTATTATTTTGTGGCTCATTACTGTATAATTAATTTATACCAGCCATTAACTATTTACATGTTCCTAAGTTTTTTTAAAAATAAAATAACCCTGAAAAACTATGGAAAAAAAACTTAACGTTCACACAACACTAAAAAAAAAAGACAGAAAATATAGCAATAACAAAAACATTTCAAATACATATCATAAAATAAAAATGTAAACCATAAAATTAGGCTACACCCAGCCAGTTACATAACTTATTTACATTATCGGATCTCAAAAACTTTGTTTAAAAAAGGAATTACTTTGTCAAATGGAAATTTTCTACAAAGTAAATTTCAACAAGCTATTATTGTACATTGTTAGCATGAGTTCTAATCAAAACAATAATTTCTAATGTCAAGTAAAACTGCATATTTTATAGAGATGATCTCTTATTAAAAATGTTTTACAATATAGTAGTACAACTTTATTAAAGAAGAAATTGGTTCATTATCAGGGAAGATCTGAAATTGTGAAGAGAGGAAGGGAGATGGAGCACCAAGGGTAACAGAAATTTTGTGATTTATTTACATTTCCATAAGCATTACTAAACACAGTGAACTGTGAGAAATCTCACAACAATATCTTACCTTTTTTCTCAATTTAACATGAAGAATAAGAATTGTAAAATTTCAAAATTTTAGTTTATTGTAAACAGGTTTTGCCTGATAATTGAGAATTTTTCTTTCAATAAGGACAATGGCATATACTGAAAGTAATACAAAAAATGCTTTCTTTTCCTAAGCCATGTAATCATAGATGGTAAAGGGGCAAAAGTAGAGAAGAATACAGATTGTAATTATGCATTTTATTACAGATAATTAACAAGAGCAGTCAAGAGGTTCAGGTGCTCTCTTCTCATACCTGGTGGGTTCATTTCCCACATACAGCTGGCATATTTCAGAATTGACTCAGCCTACAAAATGAGATTCAAGACAGTAAAAAGGGGAAGTGGCCACTCCATCTCACTGTCATTATTCCTTATCAATTATTTCACGTATTCTTTTCCAAGAACCATGATATAGTGTAATGCAAATCAACAAATGGCATATAATTACTTTACTTTTTTAAAAAGTTTTTTTAGTTAATTTATCAAAAAAAGGCAAGGTTTCCTACTTTTGTTTACTATGCCCTCTGAAATTCCTTAATTCTGCAAAATAACTTTTTGATTTGTAGAAAAATGTTATTTTTAATATAATATGAAAAAACAATTTAAGCTACTGCAAAACATCATTAAAACCCAGTGCCTTTATACAGAGCAGATACCCTCTTGTCTTTTGTCACAGAAAACAGATATTTTCTATTTTCTAAAGATTTATCTTTTCTATTTTTTTTTTTTTGGTCCTACCTTCCCTGGTAGTTAAACAGCACACAAGACTGATTGACTGATACATACTGATATATATAATTTATAAAAATTTGTAGAAATTCAATGAATAGTTTTTCCAATAAAAAAATATTGGATTTTCTTGATATTAAATCATAATACATAATTTATAATAAACAAACTTTTTTGTTATTGTTAAACAGAAAATCGCCTTAACTACCATTTAGAAAAGTTTCTAATGAAACTACTGCAAACAGTATTTAAGTCTACAAAAGGCTACAAGCTGTTGTACATGCAATAAAAATGAAATTAAAAGTTATATAATTTCCTAAAAAAAATTGTTTTTGTTAAAAATAATAAAATGTATATCTTAGATATCATTTAAACAATGAAAGAGAGCTAACTTTACAATTTTTAAAAAATTGTCAACACTGTCTAAAAACTAGAGAAGAATTAGAAAATTTTAAAAATGTAGTAGTACAAGAATGCAAAAAAGTGTTAGTAAACCTTGCAAAGACACTAATATTTGTTTTGTTCCCTTTCAGAATAATAACTGAATGAAAATTGCACAAAGATATCAATTGCTAATAGATATAAATAATATTTATCTATGAACAATGTAAAACCAAAAATGAAACAAGCAGTATAACCAGAATTCCATGAGGAGCCAATTAAGAAACTATCAATAAATTTAAAGATATTGGTTTATTTTCTGATAATAAAAGGTGAGGATGGTGCAGAAATCTTTCTAAAAAAGATGAATAAAGATGAAAAGTACCTGAAAATAACATCTCTGAGAAATAGAAATAAATTCAGCAAGGAGATAAAACAGATTTGGCAGAATCCTCAAGAGTTCAGATTCATGATTTTACAGCACGAAGATCTTTGAGACTAAATGGATTTAAAGGACAGATGGCAGTCAAAAACTATTTTTATGTAAAGGGAATAAAACTTAATATCAAATGAATCAGAGTTTAAAATTTTGGGATCTAAAAAAGGCAGAATGTAAGGAGAAAAATTGGAGAAAAGCAGAAGGAAATTTCTGCAGCCTATAGTAAAGCATGGTGGATTTTATATACAAGTTAAGGGATGTATCAAACCCATGTGTTGGAGATTTAGTATGAATAGAAGGAAACATGAATACAACCAGATACAAGCAGATTCTTATTTACCATGCTATCCCTTCAGTATTACCAATGTTGGTAAAACATACAATGACAAAGAGAACATAGAGTGCTAGATTTATTAGAGTGGTCTCCTCAAAGCCCTGACCTTAATATTATTGAACATGTATGGAAATACTTAGACAGAATAAAAAATGAACAGCCAAAAACCAAGGAGGAACTGGGCAGTGCTTCTAGATGCATGGAACAACATTCCAACTGATATTATTTCAAAATTACAAGTTTTCCAAGAATTTTTCAGGCAGTTAAGAAAGAAAAAAATGTGGACATACAAAATATTAGTATACATACTTTTTATTTCATTCTTCTCAGCTTGGCTACTACACAATATTCATTTATTAAACTGTATGTCTCATTTTTGCTTTATTCTTCTCTACAATTGAACTTATGAATAAAAATGTGGATAACCGAAGACTTCTGCATAGTACTGTATATGTATGTGTGTGTATGTATATGGAGGCCTTATACTAGCTCTCTCTCTAAATCACTATTGATAAATGGCCATACCAGGTTGATGAATTACTTGCCCATCTCAGCAAAAATATTGAAAATAAAAAAACAATAAAAACCACTTTTTTCCAAATTTTCGAAATAATTCACTTCTTGAAATTTTTTATTTCTTTAGAAATGCCATAACAAAACTTATTTTGCGACTGCTGATGTTGATTGTGATATCTAATGCAGATGATAGATTTGTGAAACAAAGTTGCTATTGAAAGCATGGTAAGATTTTAGCAGAAATTGGTTTTTGATTATGGTGCTATTGAAAAATAAAAATTTGGAACTATTGATTTGATGATTTGACAAAATGGTAATCCATAACATATACTTTATACCACAGTAACAACAAATAATTTATTGCTTAAATTATATTATTGCATACAATTGCAATGCTCACTGAAATAATTGCAATGCTACACAAGAATTTAAAAAACAGATATATAATATTAATACAATTTTAACAATAAATATATAAAATAGAGACTTGGACCTTGATTCTTGTTTTTAGATTTATGCAACATTTGTAATGTGTGCCTAAACAATGCATTATAATGTACAGAATGCAGTATTATCTGTGTTACAAATCACTCTCTGTGACCAGTGGTGGCCCAGTGGTTAGACTACTGGACCACCAAGGTTAAGAGTCCAAATTTGATCCCCAGTCAAGACTGCTTGATTTGGTGTAGCTACCTGGCATGTATTTCTTCTCACTCTTCTTCACTGGCTGGTGTGGTGGTTTCCTCTGGGTACTCGTTTCCTCCCACATCTAAAATTAAAGAGTTCTAATAGAGATGTTGCTTCTGAAGCTGGCAGTGTTCGGTGCTTTCCGGTGCAGGATAAGCAACACTCTAGTGAATAACTACAGCATTATACTCCTTGCCAGAAAATGCTATATGAGAAAACTGGTAGTCATGGTATATAAATATAAAGAGAGAAATATAAAAATAAATGTCAATCCCAAAGGCACTATATTTTTAAAAGTAATTGCTTTTAAAACCACAATAAAAGAGAGTAATATAATTTTCAGTTAAGTGTTGGGATACAGCTCACATTACTGAACCATGCTGCACTATAGAAGGATATCCAACTATTCAGCCCCACTGTCTTCATATTCTTATAACTGCTTCCCTAATATAAATAGATGTACAGATATTTGATTTCCATCTGCTGTTAATTATAAGCTCACAAAAAAGTTTTTTTTTATTCATACTGATATAAATAACAGAAACATGTGGTGGAGAAAATTTTGTAGACATACACATCATCAGCTAGACGTGAAGTCAAGTAAGGCTCAGTTTACAAACTGACCCTGTTTAACAATTTTGTTTTACCTTGCCTCTGAATGAGATTTTCACAATTTAAGCAGGCAGTAAAGTATTTTAAAGACATCTGATTTCATTCAAAAGTAATAAATATTATAAGAGAATTAATTTAACAAGGAACTGAGCCTACAGATTATAAAACTTTTCTTAAAAATTCTAATTTAGAACTAGTTTATGCTAAATATTTCTAAGATTATCTAAGAACGTTCAAAATAAAAACTTGTTAATTAATTAAAATGTTATTCCAACAAAATCTTTCTGCCACCATACCCCTTCCAAAAAATCTTAATTTATGCCCTAAAATTGAGATTCCTCTTTAACAAGACAAAAACTTAATACATTTTCAAAAATAAAAAAAAAATGGCTCAAATGTATTTAGTTTTCACTATATAAATGAAATGTGTCTACATTATTGTCCAGTTTTACCAGTCACTCAGTTCAGCTGATATAAGTAACAGGCAGTAAACCATTATTTAGAGCAAGCAAGTCAGTAATAGTCCTTCTATTGTGTTTTCCCCTAAACTCTCTCTTAAACTAAACTGTATTGCAGGCCTACTGCTATAAAGATATTTTGTTTTGAATCTAGTATGCCATACAGCATTATATACAATTATGATGCACTCAGTGTTCTTTCTGATTGGTCTTCTTGACAGAAAAGCTATGGGTTTGTCTATACACATATTAAAAGTATGGAAGTCATGGAGTTCAACATACTTCAGCATCCTTTTAAATCAGTGGTTCCCAACCTTTTTGGACTCGTGGACCTTTTTCTAATACTCAAAAGACCTGCGACCCCCTGCTACACTTCCATAATTGAAAAAAAAAATAATCAAAGAATAAATTTAGCAAAAAAAAATAATCACATAAATAAGAGTTTTATTTGAATATATTGACAGTTTTGAGAGAAATTCACCAGGAAAAAACATTTTATACTCAAACTTTCAACACATCTTTCTTTCTTAAAATTTAGTCACCTAATGTGATGCTTGTTATTGCATCTGGGCAACCAGCTTTGAAATTCGTGGCCATGTATTTGCCAAAGCCAACCTCATGCCAAGCTCAACATTTAGCCTGTTCCGTGCTTTTGTTTTGATGTGAACAACAATTGAAAATCCAGTATCGCAGAGATAGGTGGAGGAAAATGGAAGCAGAACACGGAAGGCAAGCATGGTGACATTGGGATATGACATTTATTGAAAATTATTTTAGTGAATTTTCAGGGAACAACATCTGCACATATAGTAAATTCACTACAGCTAAAGAGAAATCTACTGGTATCAGTGAACTCTACTTCTGATCAGAACAGCTATGTGGTATGTCATGTTGGTGTCCAAGTTTGCCTAAAATTGAGCTGGCTAGTGCACGTCTGGCCAAAGTCACAGTCCAGACCTTGTAGCGTGCTCTGCCCCAGGCGTCGTGGTCTGCGTCTTTTAGCTGCAGGTCCCAATGGCGTTAACCAATGGGAGTGCAGCTCGATTGCATCATTCCTTTGAGTTCTGGCCTTTGTCGCCAGCGTGTATTGTCCGTGTTTCTGTGAGGGTGGCAGAATGACAGGAAGCCCGGGGGGGGGGGGGGGGGAGCGCATTACTGCAGAGGTCTATGATGCAACCGGGAGTGCCTGCTGTGGGAGACAAGCCTTACGCCTTTGGCGCTCGGCCTCCTATCGGTGATACCGGCATATTGGACACAGGGTAATTTTTGTATACTTTTTTCTGGAAAAAAGTGCATCTTATAAGCCGGCAAATACAGTACATATAACAAAACAAATACATACTCATGAACAGTTTCTTGACTCAGTCATACGACAAAAACTGAAACTTCCAGGGTTCCGCACAGATACAACTATGGCAATACTATTTCAGTCAGGTTTTATTCAAATATCCATCCTTGTATCAAAGTTACTCTAAATTTCTATAAAACGCATGTTATTGGCATATAAATTCATCCGAATTTGCACTAGACTTACCTAAATGAAGAAATATAACTGGTTAACCTGATCACCTCATGCAGATTAAAAGTAAGGATTTATTCAGTAACATACATTCATATTCCATTGCATCCTAATGTTATAATAACTTAATAGAAATTTGTATTTAAGGGTAATGCATAATTTTTGGCTTTAAAAAATTCTTCTCTGACAAAGGAAATCATTTTTAACATTCTACTTTACAGTTTTGAATTAGTTGTCAGTAGTAATCACCTTATAAACAGATGTTCAAACTCTCACAATTTTCCAGAAATTCTCCAGATTTTCTATGCCCCTCAGAAAAATTTTCAAATCTCCCAATATAGTGGTTTTGTTGGGCCTTTTTGTCCCATCAGTTTTCTTGTCATGACCATAAGAGTAAATTGATTGCTTGGCTCATAATAGATCTTTCTTTTGGGGGGCAAGATATGGATAAATGATTCCTTAAAGTTACAGTGTCTTTTTCGGATGAATTTGATGCAGAATCAGGCCAGGCACTCAAAAGTACCTTCATTATATGGAATAAACAAACTGTTTGCTCTGTTGATTTGACTCCACAGGTTTTCTGATAAAGTGTATTGGGTATCCATTCTTCACTAAGCTTATCATGTTTTTCCATTTTTAGTTCTACATCGTGACATTTTTACTGTTCTTTTGTTGAGAAGCATTAACTACTGTATTTTTCAGAGAATAAGTTGATGTTGAATGTAAGTCAAATTGGCTAACTTTCTTATTTTTCTTTCTTTCATTCATACATGAGTCAATTTAAAGTTAAAGACAAGGCTAGATCAACTATGGTAGTTAGTCAAACTTTCAGCCAGTCAGAACAATATAACAAATGTTTCGTAACACTCTCACATTGCATCGTTGTCTGCTGTACTTCTAGGCTTGTGAATATTAATGAACTGTTTGTGCACATCACTGAACTACTTTCTAAGATGATCTTTCGGATAAATGAGCTGTTGAAATATTTTTACAACATGTTCATAATCATGAAAGGCGTTACTACTTATTCTGGTAATGAAAGCTCAGTGTCTATTTTCAGTCACTACTTGATGTTAGTGATCATCAAGTGATCCAGTATCATTTGCACTATGTTGAATAACCTACTTTTAAAAGCCAAACATGTCAGTTTTATCTATTTCCAACACTTTCATCTGATTTTTAAGATATCACAGCATGCTCAAATTCAGAAATTCAGCTCAGTTTTGTGTTGCCAAACATTGGTAGTTCACAACTAGGCCAACACAAAGGTTAACATGCCCAGCTGTTCTCATTTTATATAGTATGGTAGGGTACACACCTCTGAAAAATCACCATGGTGATTACTATACACCAGTGAAAGAAGGATAAGGAGAAATTTAAAGACAGCAATCATCAGTTGTGATAGCACATATTCCAACAGCTTATCCTCAATGTTAGTCCACTTAGTTTTGCAGCCACGATTTGCCTTCTAGGTTTTTTCATAGTCCATAATGTATCCTTTTCTTTACTTACACCAGTCCCTAACTCATTTCTCACTGATACCATATTCCTTGTGCAATACCATATCACCACCATTTTCTTCAGTAAACTCAACAAATTCCAACTTGAAAGGTGCTATGTACAACTTTTGTGACTTTACTGGAGGCAATTAACGATGAGGAAAAGTTTTTTTTTGGGGATATTTATACATACATGTATGATTGAAAAGGATAGATAAGATATAAGTGGTAAAGCTTGTTACTGATTGGATAATTTTGTATGGTTCAGTGAGTACATTAAGTGAATTGTTCACCCAACTAGCAAATGTTCTGAGCAGTAATTTCTGTAGTCTGTTTTTGTCATTTTTTTCATTAAAGTAATTTCAATGAAGCTGTCCATAGATAAGTTGATCTGGAGTATAATTCAAAGCTTGGACTTCCAGGGAAAAAATTATTGACTTAAAACCAAAAAATATGGTATTTCTTTCTTGACTCTATAGTGAGAATTGGAATCAAAGTACAAATAACATTAAGTAACTTCTTCCTGCATCTACCAGTAATAAAATATCCAAAAAGATGTTTAATTGGGCAGATGTTCTGGTGATGCAGCTGGGCTAAACCATTGATTAAATCACTAAAACCAAAAAATTTACACCAAGAGACTGCAAGTTCAAGACCAGAACTCAAGACACTTTACATTCCAAAATTAGAGAAGCACTCTAAAACTCGCAGCTAAAAACAGTGCAACAACACATAAACAAGAGTCTTCACAGCTAAACTTCTTTAGGATGGTGACATGAGGGGAAAGATCAGCAAAACACGTTCATCAGTTAGTTGTATTACTACTAATAACATGAAGTAACACACTAACTTTGTAAATAATACCAATTTATCTTTCTGTTCTTAACACTTGTAGAGAATACGCTTGTTCATTTTATCTTTAAAATGAAGTAAACATACAAGTTTTACAAAGTATCAGACAACACCATTATTTAGATTTTAAAATATTATAACCATTAACTCTTTTATAAACCAGAAGTTGTTTATCCCCAAAAAATTGGCATTAAAATAAATGTGTTTTAAAAAAGGAAAAATTTTTTATTTCATATGTATAAAAACTTCCTGATATACAACTATAAAAGACAAATTTTTGTTTTATTTAGAAGAATTTCAAAAACTGAAAGCATTGGAAAAAATATGTCCAAACACTCACTCTAGAGAAAATCTTTTTTTTTTACAAATGAAAAAAAAAAGCATAATAATTTATAAGTATCATTAATAAAAAGCTCCAGATTAGATCTCTCTCTCCCCCATATAAAATCTTTATAGCCATGGGTAGCCAAAACAAACCATCAAAAGCCAGGTAGCATGATGATAATGACAATGAAAGCTGCCACCACACCAATCAATGTCCGGTATAAGTCATAATAATAACTATCTTCAAAAATATATTAAATATTGTTCTATATATCACAAAAAAGAGAGAAAGTCTCAAGGAATTTTATGTAAAGAATTTGTGTATTTAATAGTTAAAATCTACGACACAATATGACCTGCATGTAAATGTATTCTAGTCAGGTTTACACAGTTGAGATCATTTAGCATAGTTTTCAATAGTTTCTGGATTTTATAACCCAGCTGTAGAGATTTATATGGATATGAGAATTAATCAGTTTTAATATATCAATCTTTTATTCATCAGATCCTATTCATACACATGTTTCTTTATGCTTGCCATAGGTATACAATACAAATATTCTTGTATTTTCCATATTATTGGAAAACTATTTTATGGTTCTTGAAATGTTTTAATGTCTGTTAGTTAGCACTTTTTCCAAGCAAGGAATGGCAATACATGCATTATTAACATGTATTGTTGCTATTTCTCTATACATCTATTACAGAGGCAAATGATTTCTAAACTGCTTAATTTGATATTTTCTGTAGTTGTCTTTATCAGACTGGCTGTATAATTTCTCAGTTCTTGAAAGAGACCATAGATTTAATAAATTCAGAAGATATACAAAATCAAATCTTTGTAGATTAATATCAGAAAAGCTAATGGGAATTACAGAGCTAAACTGATTTGTTTGTTTAGCTAAGAAACAATGTATTAACCAAGAATGCCTCCTCCATCATAGCATCATAGCAGATTGAAATAACAATATACAAAAATTGATATGCAACAACAGATTCTGCTGCATTGCTCTCAGTTTAAATCATCAGGCATTTATATTTAAATTTTATAAGTTTATTAACACATTTCCATTCTAAGATGTTTCATTACCATATAATAAGAATAGTATTGGACAAATTATGCATGCATATATAACTGATAAGTTCCACAAATACCGACTATATAAGAGAGAGAATATCTGTCAGCATTAAATGTTGTACCTTCTAAGCAAGCCATTACATTTTTTCTGGGAAGCTTATAAATCACAACCAGACTCTTGACTAAATGTAAAAGCTCAAAACATTGCAGACATTACCACAGATAAGGAAAAAAAATATATATATATATATTTTGTTTTTATATGACTGACCGACACAGAAGATGGTTCTAAGCTAAATGTGGATACAGAAAAGGAAGTTGTGTTCTAAATTCTGTCTCAGGATTTAAATAGCTCCACCACAAAAAGAAACAAATTTCCATGGCTCTGTACAATGATAGGTGTCCAAAAAATTTCTTTAAGTCAAATTACCAAAAGTTCATACTTACTTACCTAATTTTCTACTGGGGACTGGTAAAAATACTCTCCCTTCCATGTTTAACTTTTCAAACATAGTCAAGCTAATGAAAATTTTTTTCAAATTATTTATTAAATAACATATTTTTTGGAAAAAATGGAGTTAAACTAAGAAAATTTTATTTTATTTAAAAACAAAAATGACTAGAAAATTTTAGAAATATTTTATATTTTATACAATTTTAATGTTTTTTTTAGTGTTACTATTTTTTTTTTTCAATTTGTCAGTGAACCTACATGTCTGTCCTGTATACAGATGAATGTCATGAGGACGACAATGAAAACAAATGAAGGATAACTTCCTTGTTTTAAAAACTCACTTAACCCTTTTCACATCTTTTTTAATCAAATAATTCCTATGCACATAAAAGTCAACAAGTGTAAAGGTCTCTGGTAGTCATAATTTAACAACATGCAAAGACTGCTGAACATGTTGTATAAACTGCTGTTACAATAAAGTATTTAGTAAAAATTTATTTTAAATTATGCATTTAAATAAATACATTGCATGCTAAGATCTATGGCATTCCAATAAAACACCCAATGTGCATAGCACTTATTTTTAAATGTTAATCATTTGCTAAGTACATTAACCTTATGTAAGTTCATTGTAAAATGTTTCTGAAAGTATTTATGCTAATAAAGCTAGCTGCCTGCAAAACTAATCATTTTTTGCTCAAATTGCATTGTGGTAGTAATTTGTTAATATGTAGATCTTAGTTTGTTAATGACTTATTTCAATGTAGTTTCCAAGCCAGTCATTTTTGTACATGTAAATTTTGCTGATTTCTTACATAAATTTTTTAATGTTAGATTGTTTTTCACTGTTCACTAAGAGTGTCCATTTTCTGCATGAGAGCATTTCATGTAATTATTTTTTTAAATACTAGTACTTATGATATATAAAGTATTTCTAATGAATTAGTTGTTCCACAATGCTTGATAGGAAAGTAACATCTAACATCAGGGTTAACCTTCAACATCAACTTAACCTTCAACATCAACAGCGAAAAGACATATGCAAGCAAATTAATGATGCTGTTCATAATAACAGGTTGGTAATACTTCAAGAAATGGTCAATAGATTCAATATCAGTTATCATTGTATACATACTGATGCATTTCAGTGCTGCAAAGTTGTTTCCAAAACAATCAAATGATGTACACAAAAGAAAGCATTTCTGTGTTCCACATCCTGTTAAGCTGCCCGAGGTGAAAAAAGTTTCTAATGAAACTATTACAACAATTGAATCAGCGCTTTGCTTATTTTTTTATCTGAGAGCGAACAACAGTCAAAGCAATGGCATCATTCTGCATCCAAAAACATTTACAGTTGAAATGTCAACTGGGAAAGTTATTGTTACTTATTTTGGAAAGTCCAAAAAAAGTAATTTTTATTAACTGTGTCACAAAATTATGATAAATGCTGAATATTAAAACAATCTCCTCAGGGGATCAAGTGGAGCAAGCCATCCAACAAAAGCAGCCAGGAATGCTGACATCAGACATTTCTTTGAAAAATGAAAATGTACTTCAAACTTTAGACAACATAGTTGTGAGTCAAAGTTAGGAACAAGGCTGATTGAAAAACTAGGGAGCCAAACTCATGCACAGAAACATTGTACGTTTCATTTCACTGCTGAAAGCATGCACATATTTTTTTTGTCTGAAGTATGATTGTCTAATCATGCATGAAAGATAGTTTTATCTGCAGCAAAGTGTAAATTGTTGTTCAAATACATAGCAGCATATCTTTCAGAAAGTTTTAGAAGTGTTATTTAATCTTAATTAGTCTTAAAATAACACAAGCTTAAAATATTTCACCTTGAAAGGTGAGAACAGAATAGAGATGATGATTATTTACAAGAAGAAACAAAAGGTATGCTATCTGTCAACTTAGCCATAACAACTCAAATGTTTCTATTTTCATCTATCTTTATTTCTCCCTCCTTAGAAAGTTATATTTTTGTTTTTAGTTTTTTTCTTAGTGCAGACAACTCACATCTGATAACTTATTTTCCCTGCTGAGAAAACAGCAATGACTCTTAGTCATCAGCATGGTTTCTCTCCGCTAAGCTTACTTTCTAAAAATAATCATGCAACAAAATGCTACTCCAAAGTGGGAATTCCTAGAGTGCCGACAATTATACACCTGTAAATGATGCAGTTCCTCACATCAATTTGTTGTGGTTACAGAAAATCTGAGGGGAAAAGGCCATTTGATCACAGCAGTGCTTTCTAGAGAAAACTAGCAAACAAATACAAACACAGAAAAAAATAAGACCTCTAGTAATACTTTTTTTTGTTTTTGGTAAAACAAATTCTAATTTCATGAATGCACTAGACAGTAAAACTGACTTCTACTTCTTTAATTTGTACATCTATATTAATGTTTTGAAGCTGCCTAGCCTGCAAGATTCTCCATTTTTGCTTTTTAATTACATTTTAAACATAATTTAGATAAAATTATTGGTAATGATAACATCTGATAAACCACTAATTCTGATATCAATAGGTTTTAGTGGAACTCTGTGCATTTATATTCAAGGGATTTTCAGAAAATCTACAGATAGAAGGATACTTTAAAAAGTGCAGAGAAAAATTAGAAAAAATAACTGCATAAAGGGCAATTTTCTACTGTCTATTATTAGTAAGCAAAGTGGATAATATTTACTTTTAGATATTATAAACATTTTGTTCTTCGCTGGGTACTTTTTTGTTAGTCTACTTTTCTGCTTTAAAACCAAAACTTACATACAAAGACAGCAAGCAAGGCTTACATTAAAAAACAAACAAAAAACATTTCATTATTCACCAAGACATTTTTATTGTTTTTCTTTTCATTTTTCTTGCTATATATATGGTTTGTTGATTGCTCTTATACAAGTGATGGTAAAGGATAAGCAAGTTAAATTACATACATAAAGGACAATTAAAATTTCTTCACACCCTCTTTTTTTTTTTATCAGTATCCATAGTAGTAGTACATATTTATATTGTTATTTTTCCATAACTCTAGAGGAAACAAGGTTTACCTTTCTTCTCAGATGCAACTAGATCTTAACAAATTTAAAGATGCCTCTGTTAAATTTGTTTTCACAACTGTCTCTACAATCAACTCTGGCAGAAGAGTTTTTCAGTCTGTTGTGAATGTGAAAAGAAAATCATACATCATTATGTTCTTAGCTTCATCAGTCGGCACCTGGTATACACATGCTCCAAATCAACTCAAGATCCAGCTAAGAAAGACTGGAACTTTTGTTTCTTCCACCAATTCCAAGACATTAATCTTGGCTGTTGCTGCTGAGGAACAGCTAGATAAATTGCTAACAGAGATATCAGTGCAATGCTGATGCTGTTGAAGATTCTGGGTAAATAACCAGAAGTAGCTATCTTTTCTTTATGGTACAATTAATAAAATGATGCAGGAACTGGAATGATATTGATATCCTTCATGAGAATGTCAAAATTATTTCAGTCTCAATTGTAAAATAGAACACAATACGAAAGAAGAGTTTGTATAAGCAACTGTCCAAGAACCAATATTACTAATAGTATCTTAGTTAAGTTTGGAAATGATTTGGTGATGTATCATTCAGTTAATAAACTAGGCAGACAATTCTATAAATGTCTCTCTCATACATTGTTACTGCACTGCATCCAAGAAAAAGTGTATGTTCTAGCATTAAATTCTGCACATGCATTTTTTTCTTTCAAAATAGTATAAAGCCAAGATTCATAAAAATGCTTTTGCATTGTTTACTATCTAAAAGCTTGATGCTGTAATTTCTGGAACTTCAAAGTACAAACTACTATCAATCATCAAATATGATCACAGTGCACAACATCTAAGGTTAACAAGTCTATCCATGGTACACAATAGAATAATAAATTAGTGTTTAGATTTAATATATCAAAAGTTAATATGCCCATTTTTTTTTATCAAAGTGCACATACTTCTTTAACATATAATAATTACCCAGTTAACTAGGGACTGCCCATGAACTTGAACAATAGAGATGAACTCTGCCTATATAGTAGGTTCATAAAGTCTTTATAATCTGAAAAACAATCATATTCTTTTCAAGAAAAATGAAACTGGCTCCATATCCATAAAACTATGTTTATAAAAAAAATAGGGAAACATTGCTGAGTATAAATCACGAGTGGACCTCATACAATGGATGAAATCCTAAATAAACCACCACCTGCTATGCAAAAGATCCTGCTGTCTATTTAATCTTATCCAGTGGAATTTTTGCCATAAATTTTTTATCATTGCTGTGTTTTTCCTTTTTGCACGCTGACTATGGTCCTTATTATTGTCACTGGGCTAGACACCTGCTTGAGGGTATGAAGCCTGTGATTTCACAATCAGATAAGCCTTCATAATACACTAAACAAAAAATTTGAAGAATGAAAAATAATAATACACTAGAATAAAAGTTATTGGCAATGTTTTCTCTTAAAATTCTTCACTTTATATCAGTTTATAACTTGCATAAATATACCTCCAGGATATCTGAAGCCACCATTCAAGTCAAGTGTTTAAATTTGAAGTATGAGATTAATATAGTAGGATATCTGAAACCACTAAAAAGTAAACAAACTGCAAAAACTGACTAAAAAACAAACAAAAGATATCTGTAGTATATTCCTTAGGTGATCAAAACATTTAAGTTTACAGTTCAAAGACTGTCAATGTTATTTTTCTCTACAATAACACTGTGGTGTTTGACTTGTAGCCATTGCTTTTTGATTTTCTACTTTAGGTGATACACATACATCTTACTTTTGAAGTTCACCTTTGGAAAAACAAAACAAAAAGTACTGTTATATTTTGATATAATGTTTATTATTTACACTCCCCAGCTGACAATTTACTTAGTCAATGATTCTTAATTGTACAAGGAGGTTATGTCAACAAAATTTGTTTTTACTAAACTCTACAGAGATAAACAAAAAGAGAGAGAGAGATTGGAATGCTGAATATGCCATGCAGATGTTAAGTCCATATTTAACAATGAACAATGGAAAACATTTTCACATAAATACTTCTAAAATTTTGCAGTGTTTAGGCATTTGATTTTTTAATAAATGAAATTGGTCTACCTAGTCAGGTTAAAAAAAAATTACTTTAAGACATAGTTGGTGTTTAAAATTATCAAAAGCTTTAAATGGATAGATATTAATACTAATTTTTTTTCCATAAGCAACAAATGCAAACATCAGAAGACCAAAATTAAAAATTAGCTGAACCATCTGCAAGTTAGACTTTTAAAATTAAAGACATAAATTTTCTAGTAATAGAACATGCAGTAGCAAGAATACAGTACCAGTGGTATTGTTAAAAACAATTTTCCATCTGTTTTAAATGCTTTCTTTTTTGTGTGGTTGGGATAGAAAGAGTTTCTATAGGCTGTAAAGCTATCTTGTTCCTTACATTATATAAAGTAAACTAACTATTATAAATATAACAGAGTAAACAAGTATAAGAAAATACAAAAGAAGCTAGATGAACATTTATTCTGACATATGGCTGCTTTAAAACATTTAGCAGCTGAACTGATGTTAAGAATGTAAATTTAGTATGTTATAATTTTGGCTACTCAATTTTCTAGGTTAATTTGTACGAGAAAATAATATCCACAATTTTTATTGCACTTATCAAAAGTGAATAGTATAATAGTACAAGAGAACTCTGCGATAAAATCCTATTGTGTAAGGGGAATTATTTAACAATAATGTTACAGTAATAGTGAATTTCAAAAAGGTAGGAAATCTTTCAACTTATAGGCTGCTGTCCTTTCAAACCACCTATCGAATGCATTTTTAAGTGTATGACTGTGTTACACAGGATTGCTACGTTTGTTTTAGGCAGTTACTAAACAAAAAAAAAAACAAAACATATCCAACCTACTACAATAAATGTAAAGTTTCAAGCTGTGAATTCTTATAGCCTGAGACCCCAAAAATAGCAAAAAAATACACAAAAACACTTGTCTACCCTAGCTTCTAAAACTTGTAATGTCTCAATTATATCCTTTTTATGTAAAACAAGAAAGTTTAAATTTTACTAATCACTCATAATAATAAGAATCCTTCTTTCCCCAAATTAATCTGGTCAGGCATCACTGCAACCCTTCTGACTGGCCTACTCTAGATGAAATAAAACCAATTTTTTAAATAAAAAGTGCACATGTGCACATTTTATTAGTTATTTAATAGATCCAAGATTTTAACCTAACTGCAACTTGACTACACTGATTTTCACATTTCAGATTATATATGAATAAAACCATGATACACTATACCCCACATGTGCACATTTTATTAGTTATTTAATAGATCCAAGATTTTAACCTAACTGCAACTTGACTACACTGATTTTCACATTTCAGATTATATATGAATAAAACCATGATACACTATACCCCACATGTGCACATTTTATTAGTTATTTAATAGATCCAAGATTTTAACCTAACTGCAACTTGACTACACTGATTTTCACATTTCAGATTATATATGAATAAAACCATGATACACTATACCCTTGTCCAGTGAACTTACAAACAATTATGTTATAATGTTACTTTAACAACTCTGAAGACTACCACACCTACAGCCTAACATATTGAACAAGGTAAGAGATCTGAGCTTATTTGCTTTTTTTGTTTTTTAGAAATATATATAAACCCCTTTTTTTAAAAAATAATAATTTGAATATATATAAAATGTAAAAATACAAATAAAAAGCTGCAAATTCTAAAACTGAAAATAAGTTAATCTTAACATGAAAAATTAGGTACATTATTTATCGATTTCTATAGAAAACAGCCAGTCTGTTCCACAAAGGTCCCCAAGCTTTACCCAAAATAAAAAATTAATCACAATTTGATTAAAAGAATTATTTCACAAGCAGAAAGACTAAGTAGATCTTTTTTAACATTATAACATTTTTTTTGGAAGCAGAATGTTTTAATTATTAAGATGTTGCTATTCTCAATGCTAGCATTTTGAATTAGCACAATCTGAGTTACAATAAAATAAAATGATGTGATTATGTTTTGTCAGATTGTTTTCTATTGTGGAATGTTCCTGATGATATATCAGTAATTAAGTTTTAATAGTTCAAGATAAAAGTGTCAGTATCACTTAACACCAAGATGATACTGCCAAAATATCCATTACTTTGAAATAAAAAAAACACACACACACAGACACACATTCTGCTTTGTGTACTGTGGGTGGTCATACCACACAATGATGTAAATGAATACTTGAGACAGGATATGAACAATGAATGATACACTTTATAAAATAATACAATGGATGTAAAAGCAAGAAATTTTTCAGATACATTACTGATCATAATTACTAGGTAGATGATGATGTATTTTCAAGTTATAAAGAAAATATTTCTGACTGGATATTGTATATACACACACCAACCACCTCTTCCAGAAACTTAATATTTAATGCTAAGTTTAATTGCTTAAGTATATTTTCACAATAATCAAGTTTTAAATGCAGGAAGCTGCAAACACTTTTTAGGCCTGTCTCTATCATCATTCCTTTTCTACAAATTAATTTTAAAAATACTCCTAAAATGCTTTTTTAAAATGAAAGTCTTATATCATGAGTTTCTAGAAAAATAAGAAATACTGAGCATTTTTGGAAGCAAGAAGGCTAAAAAAAAAAGATGATTCTTAGAAATTTTCAATTTTTATGTTAAATCATTTACTTGAAAAAATTTAGTCATTTAGAATTCATGTATATACGAGAAGCTTTATTCTATTATTAATGTAAGTACAATGAAGAGTTACGATGACAATGTATACAGTTGTTGTGCTAAATAATAGCCATCCATGAATATAAACTAAAATCTTGGCATTTGGATTGGCTGGAAACTTCTACAGAAAACATTCTGCTTGATTTTTGAAAATTTGTTACTGACAACCATGTTATTTCTGCTTAGATGTCAACAAGAAATGGTCTCAAGAACCAGGGGAGAGCACGACAGTACTTTATAATAAAAGAATTATGATGAACTTTGAAAAACTGTTTAGAACTAAGTTTAACTGTGGTAAAATTCACATACAATTGAGAAATTTCTCCAAAATAAACTCAAAAGGACCCATGAATAATCATGAATGACTAATTTACTTTGGTACAAAGAAACACTGACCCAACTAAAAGAGCTTTTAAAATATGGGGTCATAATTAAAACACCACCTAAAAAAAAGCTCTCTCATAATGTTCAGAGGTATCATTTATTTTAAAATTTTGTTGGAAATAAAGAGTGGACACAGATCAAGCCTTCCACGGAGTAGGCGTACAAATACAGTTTTACCTTTCTGTATTATTCTTGATTACTTTGTTGCATGATTCAATCAAAAGCTTCAGCAATTCAGCTCTAGTACTGTAAGCTTCAAATCACATATAAAATGTAGTAGCCATTTTTTATGTTTCTTCAGATAAAATATAGTGATGATGTGTTTCCATAAAGTCCTCTGGTAATCTGACTTTTGCATGAACTATAACTGAAAATGTTTCTGTGCTGCAGCAGTGTTTTGTATTACATATAAAAATGCTGCATTTTCACATAATATAAAATCAGCCAAATATTCAGTTTTCATCTTATTTTTTTCCATTTTATGGATAATATTCTTAAAAGTATATACCTGAGATGTGAAAAGTTCTAAGTAATTCAGTATTTGTTTTAAAAAAAAAGAAACACACGATATGCCAAATAAACCCCTGAATTGTATTGTAGGTCAAGATAATTTGTTTTATTATATCTCATTAACATTCTCCCACATGATCATTCAGCAAATATTTGCTAATAATAGTAGTTGAAGACCACTCTTCGAACATTCCTTCTATTCCACTAGATTTATTGCTAATGTTTTAATTTCATTAACTATCCTAATATTCTTTTATTCTTCTTCCAAAAAAAAACAACAAAAACTGAGAAACAGGAGTAAAGTAAATGAGAATGTAGACTGTTTAGCATTTATTTTGACATTTCTCCAGCATTTTTATTTAATTATATTTTGAATTTACATTTTTAGTTAGTTTATTAAACATTGATTTGGAACTAACTTACAAATTTATGTAATATTTTCTTCTGTGGATTTCAAAGAATAGCTTCAACATTTTTGTAAGAAAGAAAAAAAAATTTTTTAAGCTTTATAATTTTAAGATTTAGAATTAAAACTTAATATGAAATTACATTCCATTAAAGTTTGATTGATCCTTTTGAAAGCATTTTGTAGGTTACAAAATCAAAATAAAACAAGCAAATAAAACTACCTCATTTAAGGCAGGTACAGAATTATTGTCTCCAAAAGAGAGCCACTATCTGCACCCTGATTGATAACTTTATAGAGTTTCTAAGGTTGAATCACTATTTCTTGGAAGAACTATGTGAGTAATATTCTAAAGTGTCAGCTGACCACTAAACAAGCAAAACATTTAAAACTACTTACTGTACAAACATCCTGATTCATTATTTAGCTGCTGCCAACCATGACAACACTTGTATCTAGTATGATACCGAGGCTGGAAATTCTCACGATATGTTGTGTAGTAGTGTGTTCTGTAAGAAAAATTTCAAAAGATTACTGGTGTCTAAACATTAAAAGAACTACTGTTTTCTAGCTTTGTGGTTGAAAAAAAAAGTATGATATGGTTTAATCCTCTTTCATAAAATTTATAACCAAGGCCAAATCATTCAAAGATTTTGTTTTCTTAAAAAAAAAAAAAAATTCAAAATATAAAAAGTACACAAATAAAATTTTATCATCAACACCAAGTTTTAGCAGTACAGAGCTACACTGGGCATTTCTTATCACCTAACTAATAAACTACCATTTCAGAAATCTTTTCCCTTCATCATTATGGTTAAGTCTTGATAAGGAGTGTTCTTTAGTGCAATGAAGTCAGTTTGCAATAGATTTTTTGTATTAAGTGTTTATGTATTTTATATATTCCAAAATGCACAAGTGGTTTCAGTTCATTTCAAATTCATGGCTTGTTGGATAAAGTTCTGTTTAATGCTCTAGCTCACTACATTCCAAAACAATCCTCAAAACTAAACCCTGATAATGGCAAGAAAAAATTGTCAAAATGTAGGTCCATCAGTTAGTTCCATTATCAGTAACAGGGTGATGAGAAAAGCGTGAAGTAACATCATACTCTATAAATAATACACTTTCAATAACTCTGTTCTTAGTACAGCATGTCTGAGAACAAAAGAAACTAAGGTTAATTCTAAAATGGAATATGGTTGATCTTAAAAAAAATACAAGTAGACAGACATTTGTCTTCTCATTTTAAACTTTTGTTAATATAAAATCTAGTAAATTAGAAATCCTTAAATAAAAGAGAGAGAAAAAAACTGGTATTTAAAGCTTTCAGGGGTGTATGGTTCACAAGAATTACCAAATTTTGAACTTACAAATCAAAAATGTCATAAACAATAAAAATAAATCTGGTTATCAACTACATATTTTTAAAAAATAATCTTTAGTAATGTTAAAGATCTTAGAAGAAAAGTATGTGACAATTTCAGTACTTAAAGTAAGCAATATGACACGCTTACCAATTTGAAAAACGATCACCAATTTGCCTATCCAAGATTTTCACTGGTAGGCTGCCATTATATCAACAAACCCACTGCAAACAATTTGAGTGTAAAGTTTCAGCACTATAAAGTTTTATGTCTTTTTTTTGTTTTATAGAAGTTATAGAGATAGTTCAGGCTTTTGAAAGTCTTGAGAAATGTAGGATATTTAGAATTTTAATATTTTAACTTAACATGAAATTTACAACCCTGTGTAATAGATAAGAGTAGCTTAAATATTAGATGCTTGAAAGTTAAGAAAAACATTAGAATTATAACCAAGTGTGATTGAGATAGAGAATGTTAACCCTTCACAACAGATTTTAACTTTATTAACTTCTAATTAGATAGTAATTATATTTAAAAAATATAAATCTTTAAAAAATAGAGGCATGGCATGTACTCTTCCTCTGGTTCTCTCAGGCTTCATACACACATTGTAGCATTACTAAATTTTTGTTCAATGGCTGGCTGTCATTCTAATGGAAATAGTCTCATATGATAATGAGTTAAATACTTGACTCAATTTTTGAAGGCTTATTCTGTAGAGCAATTGCAATTCTGGTTTTGAGATAACTTCAGTTTATTTTAATGATAATAAAATTCTAAATAACTGAACTAAGGCTAAATCACTTAAACAATGACAGAAATACAAGTTTTAAATACTTTAAAGCAACAATATTTCCTGTTTAAGTCCTACTGAAAAGATAAAATTAATTCTTTTTTAAGAGAGGCAGACAAAACTTTTTAAAAATTCTGCTTCATAAAATTTTCCAGATAAATTTTAAAAAAAATTTTTTAATTAATAAAAGATTTGTCACAAAGTCAAATGAGCTAAAGAAATATTTGAATAATAACTTTTTTTTAAAGTCAAAATAAGACTTGTGATCTTTTCTGTATTACTTTTAGAAGTTATGACAGATGTAAAAGGAGAAATTCAAAGGAAACATAATAAAAAGGTTCTGGTGACCTCTAAACCAGCAGCACAGGTATTCATTAGGCAAAAATTTAGCTAATGAGTTCTTTCATAAGACAGTTACAGAGTACATACCGCTTACAAAAACAAAAAAAAAGTATATATTCACAGAGCAATATACTATTATTCTCTTAAGAATGATTGGTATGTATGCTTTAAATTCACTACACACCCAGGCAGAGTAATAATTAAAAATGATGAAGAATTTTTTTTCCTGGTATGTGTCATTTTGTATCCTCTCATGTCTATACAATTTCTTTTAAAAAAAAAAAACTAGGTAAAGCAAAAACTAAGAACACTAACTAACAGAAATATATTAATAAAATATAACTATACAATGAAATATTGATGCAAGCAGACTGTTTTCAAATTATATCACAATGTTCTTCAAAGAAATATTATTGAGTGCATGTTTACAAGTTCTGTAAATAATAATGAAAACAAAATAGTTTTGAGAAAAACTTAACAGAATTTAAGTCAAAAGATCTGCATTATATAGATGATCAAGTCAATGAACATATTAAAGGAAGGGGTTTACATAAAAAGTTTAATGTTTTAGAAATTTTTAAAAATCAAAATTTGAAACCATGTTTTATAAAGTCTCCTCAACTCACCTATTGGTTAGAATACAAACTATTTATTAACCTAAATGTTGCATTATCATCATCACTGCTGTCAACCTTAGCAAAAAGAAATCTCTGCATGGGCAGGCTAATGCTAAATGTGGCAGTAGAATGTTTCAGAAAGCTAATTATTTCCATCATCCTCTGGGTTTCCAAATATTCAAGCTAGGAGGCATTCATGTTTAGACTCAGTCATCAAATCTCTATTAACAATGTTTCATTGATATCCTACCCATAATCTAGTAATCTGGAAATTCATCAAGGGAGATGTTTGAGCTGACTGCTATTTAAAGTAGGATCACTGGTTTCTCCTATATTCAGGGTGTATTGGACCTGATAACAGAAAGCTGCAATTAAACAACATAAACAAAAACAACTCCGAGCAAATATTACAAATACTTTACATTTCAAATACAAAAAAAAATTTCTCTTTGTAAAGTATGGAAGAAATAATTTTTTTTTCTTTTTAATTTCTAATAGTAAGTGGTATTTTTAGCCACTGACACATGGAACAGATTATTTCTTATAAAAGGTGAAAAAGAAAATCTGATACCAAGTAAAATGAAATAAATAAATCTTTCTAAAATCTTAGAATTCTACTTTTTTTTTTTTTAAAGCAGGCCTTCCAGATAAAGAATTTTGGCTATTCAAGGAATTCTCAAGTAGGATGTCAATATTCTTTAAATCTATTGTGATCCAAAATCACCACTCGCCATAGTAATTTTTAAAATCAACATATTACAATGGAAAAAAAATCTACATTTTTTCTTAGTGTATTTCTTGAAAATCTTTCAGGGACAAATAAATAGTCTATAATTAAATTTTCTTTAGAGATTAAGGTCCTCTTCTTTTTTTTTTAAGAACAATAAAAACTATACTAAACATCTAAAGGGCTTGACTGTGCTCTGTAAAAAACAATGCATTAAACGCAATATACATTCACATCACTTTCAAGTTCTTTTAAATTCCAAAAAGAAAAAAGACAGTATTTTATACATTTTTAAAAATATTCAATGGTGATCAAGAAAAATTAAGAGTGTGCCCTTTCCTTTTTTGTGACCAGATAAAAAAAAAATAGAGGCAGGTGAGTGAGAAAAATATGGTAAATGTAAAAGATGAGGAAATGCAAGAGAGAAGGCGCAAAGAGAGACCACAAACAAGATTTAAAGAAGTGTTGGATTGGGACTTACAGTGATTGAAGATGAACGGAGAGAGAGAGAAATAGCACCCGACTAAGAGGTGGATGCGGATACCTGCAGCAGCCACCAGGGATTTAAACAGATCCATTATGCCATTTTAGAATAAGAATAATGTTTTCTTTTCTCAGAGTTTGAAAGAGAATAGTTTTTTTTTCCCCAAAACATGAATTTGCATCCTGAAAAGTTACATATATGAAAATAGTAATAAATTTTCAGAATCACTCCGAGTTTCTTCCCAAAGCTTTTAATTTTTAAGTAAATTATAATAACTATATTATAATCAGAAATCATTCACAAAATTCAAGAAAATTAAAACCTTATACTTTCTGAATTCAAAGTGACTTCATACAACAATGTCTGTCTCTAAGTGTGATTATTTTTCCTGTGCAAGAAAAATCAAACATGCCATTTATTGCATAGTTCTTTCATCCACAAAGTTTTCATTGCATATCATTTCTTTTGAATCCCATTTGCAAAGATATGGCACCCAAAATGAACAGAATTCTCTTTACTAGATACAGTAATACCATTTACTTGTACCAAAAAATTTTTTTTCACAGTTATTTTCTAAAATAATCAGCTTGTTTGAAGCTACACTCCTTTGGCGTGCTAAAATCCCTTTCTGTGCTTAAATGGGTAAGTGAGAACAGAATTCAACATCAGCTGCCAGGCTTACTCAAAAAAGCCACAAAACCTATGCAGCATTGTCAGTTTTTTTATGGCAATAAAAAAATAGTAGTAAGAAGCCAGTGAAAGAATGTTGAGTTTCTTTGTTTTTTTTTTCCTTTCATTGTTGATTTTTATTTTCTTGATTACCTGTACAAAGAATTATCGCACCATACATCCAAATCAAAGTATCCCCACCAGCCTGTGCAAGAGTTCCTCTTTCATCTCTTTTATGGTACATCCCGCATATGAATCTTTCACTTATTTTTAAAGCCCTTAGCAGTTGCACTAAAATAACACTTTCCTGAATGTGTTAATAAAAGTTTTCCAATTATTACTTAACACAAAGCAATGAATAATCTTAACAATAGGTAAGTTCTTCGCAATATTTTTTAAAATAAAACAACAAAGAAACATTTCATAAACAAACATTCTCCTTGGCTAAACTGCTTTTATTCCTTCAACTTTGTACCATCTCAGCTGTTTGTGGTCCCCAATATTAGTACGACTGGTGCTGTTTCCATGGTGCATGCCTTAGAAACCTTACAACTCGTCCTGACAGATGGATTTAACTGGATGTCCATGCCTTAGAAACCTTACAACTCGTCCTGACAGATGGATTTAACTGGATGTCCATGCGTTAGAAACCTTACAACTCGCTCTAACAAATGGATTTAAATGGATGTCCATGCGTTAGAAACCTTACAACTCGTCCTGACAGATGGATTTAACTGGATGTCCATGCCTTAGAAACCTTACAACTCGTCCTGACAGATGGATTTAACTGGATGTCCATGCCTTAGAAACCTTACAACTCGCTCTAACAAATGGATTTAAATGGATGTCCATGCCTTAGAAACCTTACAACTCACTCTAACAAATGGATTTAAATGGATGTCCATGCGTTAGAAACCTTACAACTCGCCCTGACAGATGGATTTAACTGGATGTCCATGCCTTAGAAACCTTACAACTCTTCCTGACAGATGGATTTAACTGGATGTCCATGCCTTAGAAACCTTACAACTCACTCTAACAAATGGATTTAAATGGATGTCCATGCGTTAGAAACCTTACAACTCGTCCTGACAGATGGATTTAATTGGATGTCCATGCATTAGAAACCTTACAACTCGTCCTGACAGATGGATTTAACTGGATGTCCATGCCTTAGAAACCTTACAACTCGCTCTAACAAATGGATTTAATTGGATGTCCATGCGTTAGAAACCTTACAACTCGTCCTGACAGATGGATTTAACTGGATATCCATGCGTTAGAAACCTTACAACTCGTCCTGACAGATGGATTTAACTGGATGTCCATGCGTTAGAAACCTTACAACTCGCTCTAACAAATGGATTTAAATGGATGTCCATGCGTTAGAAACCTTACAACTCGTCCTGACAGATGGATTTAATTGGATGTCCATGCGTTAGAAACCTTACAACTCGTCCTGACAGATGGATTTAACTGGATGTCCATGCGTTAGAAACCTTACAACTCGTCCTAACAGATGGATTTAACTGGATGTCCATGCCTTAGAAACCTTACAACTCGTCCTAACAGATGGATATTTAACTGGACTCCATAGCTGGACGGACATTGCGCACGTGTTGTCTGGAACAGTAAAATGACCGCACGCCACACAAATCTCCGTCCGTCGACCAGATGCGGGAAGGCCTTCAAAACTGTCGAAGGTAAACCCAGCCACCCGCAACATACATCGCTCGGGACCTGGTTTGTTTTTTTAATAAGCTGGCGAACAAACCTGAAAGGTAAGTGAATAAACACAGTACTCAGTTGTTCGTTCGTCCGTTCTTTTGCTTATTGCGAATATTAATAATTCGTCGTCGAGTCGCTGAAAGTTTCTTAATACGTGTAAGAAAAAAAAATTCATTTCCCAGCAAACTTTCAGCATTAAGTGAAGTTCTAAATGAACGTTTTCTATTAACATTTTTGCTCGCTACGCCCAGGCCGACTTCGCTTAAATCGACTCGTTCATATACTAATCACCAAATTATTGTATTTGTAAGTCTTACTACATTGTCTCGAAACTTACCTCTTCAAATTGTTAAAAGTATTTTTCTTCCGTAAGTCAGAAAATTCCTTCGAAATTTTTTTGGACGGAGGCTCTCGTCCGAATTCCAGGTCGCCATGTTGTCGTCCTTTTCGTTTTTTTATTATTATTATTATTATTATTTCTTTACCAAACAGTAAAAGATTTCTGTCGCTGCATTCTTTATTATTATTATTATTATTTCGTTTTTTTTTTGCTTTCGATTCTGATCCCTACATCTTCTGAGAGGGTGGAGGGGGGAATTGGTAGAATCATTATTCACCTCGAACGTTCTACAGACGAGAACTTCTTCTATATCGTTCGACGTCGTTCATTCGTTGACGACCTCTCTCTCACTATATACTCGTATATCTCTCTTTTACGATAGCTGGACAGAATTTACCACTTTTTTGCTGTTGTTTGAACGTGTTTAAATCAAAGATGTCGAGCTCAGATGCTGCCGGAACTGATGCTGGAAAATTTAATTTTTTTTTTTTTAAAAAAAAAAACAAACAACAACAACGACAATGAGAACGGTTGTTGTCCCGACTTACGGCAGGCAGCATGGTAACTTCAGCGGTGATGGATGGACACCCACCTACATCTCGCTTGAAAACTTGGATTTAATAAAAAAAACCAACAAAAAAAAACCAAACAAACAAACATGCAGGTACATCTGATAAAGTCGAGGTTCTGAAACAATGGATCGAAACGCTGACAGTCTTCTCTTATATATATATATAAGTAAGATGGCGTCGCCCTGGTTAAGCGAAACATACCTATCCGATGCATTTAATTTTAAATTGTCTTTCACTACATCCAGCGAGACTTATTTTATCGTTTTTGTGTGTGTGTGTTACTTTGTGAGAGAAGATCGGGAGGAAGAAAACGATAGGATCCCTCGTCTTGCTCTGAATAAATCGGTTTAAACGAGGACCTGATGATACCTCTGGTGGGGATTACGTGGCGGCCTTTCCCCGTACAAGGCTCTGTTGTCACGCATGCATAACGAAGCCTCAGTTATCTCGATGGGTTGGGTGCAATAATTAAGTTTAACTGCAATTAATTTAAAAAAAATAAAATAAAATAAAATTCGGAATTAGCGCAAACTTCTCCCCTAATCAGATTTTTTAAATTAATATTATTATTAAAGTTAATATAATTGTTACAAAGAAAAGAAAAAAATCGTGGCAGCAACAATATGATATGATGACAAGAATGCAGAAAAATGGAAGGCATTTACAAATGGCCTGAAATAAACGTTACTATTTTGAATTATTTATTTTAAATGTTCTGCTGGATGAACACGAAATCGTCTCTCTTTATTTTTTTCTTATTTCTTTGCGGCGTCTCGTGATTTTCACTGCCATTGTTTTGGGACGTAACTAGCAGAGAGGAGCAAGAAGGCGAGTGAATGACTCGTGGAGGCGACGGTTGTCATCGCGCAGTTTTGCTAAATTAGGAATTATGACTTCCGGGGGAGACAACAAACAACTCTTCGAGCATCATACTTCGTTCTGTTTTAGTCATTGACGTTATGCTGAAAAATGGTATCAAAGCAATACTAAAATTATATTATACATGGAGGCTGAATGGTGATTTACAAAACTTTGAGTGTTTGAAAAGTTAATGCGGAGCAAGTATAGAATTCAAGAGAAGTTCATCGTTACTTTTGTATGTTTCTTGAGTCGTCCCCATCTTCTCCTTTCTCTGGTTGTGTTGAAGACAGGAGGGACTTAACTCCATTCGTTCTCACTGGTGATGTGTTCACTCGGCGTACGGTAATAGGGGCCGCTTCACTTGAAGGAGGCAGGGCGAAGTCTAGATTTTAAAGTCTTGGCAACTTCGCAACAATTGCTCATTTGATTTCCGCTCCCTGACCTCGCCCCAGCCGCTGAACTCCAGCAACAAAGCGAATACTTCGGCGATTCTTGTTTTGTTTTTACACATGAGCGCAACTATTAACTTTAGATTAGTAGACCAAACTTAACCTAAGCACTAGGAACGTGGTGTGTTTGCCGAGTGTTCTATTCGCAGTAAACCCGATAAGCAACCCTCTCTCTCTCTGATTGCTGAACCACGTTTCGAAACTGTTCACGTCTCGGCGTTGTGCTATGTTTTTCATAGATGCCAGGAACAGGCCCTCTTTTCGCTCAAAGTTGTTTATTTTGCAGCCGAGCGCACAAGAATGTAGAAACCATGTGTTCAGAGTATAATAAGTACGTATCCAAACAAAAATTCAGAAAAGTTTCAAAGAACTTTTGCAGTTGTTTGACTCGTTTTTGGAAATACAGCAAGGGAAGTAACTCTTATCATGACTTTTATTACGGTGTAAACCATTAATCACGGGTACATTGCAGAAATAAAGGGCAATAACATTATTAATGCCCTGAAATTCTGACAAAATCATCTGATTTTTATCTCACTTAATATAAATACAAACTGTTTGTTGTAATTACTGCATAGATAGAAGAAAACAAGAATGGACCCATCAATCCTTTTCCACAAAATTCTTATTCTAGTTTAACACAGAGGGGAGGGGGAGATGAAAATCGATATGACAACAGTAGAATGTTCTGCACTAAATACTAGGATGTCTTTAAGTAAATGTACGATATCCGGGAATGAGAAAAAATGTTGAGTCATAAATCTTGCGTTATTTTTTTCTTAGAGCTGAATAAACTTTAAATAGAAAACGATAAATAAACATACATTTTTAACATTAGCCAATAAAAACCTCGCATTTGTTCAAACTGCTCTGTATTTGTGTGTTTGTAATTTTTCGCATCTGAGGACATTGAATCTAAAGTTATAACTTTATTACTTGTGGTTTTAGGTCCTGTGCGAAATGATTTTAAAATAAAATAAAACAATCATTGAATTGTAGTCTGCTGGTTTTTTCTTACACCAAGAGACCTCGAATCAATTTCCGGTGAAATGTAGCACTGTGACACGGGTGACGACGCTCTCTCTATTTATGGCCATCAGTCTGTCTCTAATACGTGTGGTTCATCGTGATATGTCGATAGGCTTATGGAAGCAAAGTATATATGTATGTAGGAATGTACTATCCGTCTTTAAGTGTTGCTGTTTTTGTGATGTTAATGTATGGGCACTTCAGGAAGCAACGGAGACGGAACGAATCAGACGGGGTCAGGTGTGTTCCATGGCCTTATGTTTGCTGCCCTTGTCTGGTACATGCTGTTCATTTCAGGTGTTAATTTCCTTTTCCCACAGCAAACAGAGAGCAGAATAGCTTTACAAAATCTACCAATATTGCAGACGTATCGCAAAACAGTAAATCGGGGGAAAAAATAAACAAAATCCATGAGCTTTTGCATTTTCTACAGCAAAACTATTAGCTTTACAAAATTAATGGAAAACATTTACCTTTAGTTAACTTGGTATTTTCTATTAGAACTCACCGCATGAAACTTTAAATCTGTTGTAGATTAAACGTCATATGAATGCTATTGTGCTTATTTAATAGTTTTCCAAAATTTATGCGTTAAGAGCAGGTGCCATCCGAACTTCCCTTGTCTTCCGATTGTGTGTGTGTGTGTGTTTGGTGAAGGAAGAAGCGAAGGTTTATAAAACATTAGAAACAAAATGGACAGCGTATACTGTCTACTAGTGTAATTCGCTGGGAAGTTTGAGAGGAGAGCTGCGATTTGAAATTTTTGACGTATCTAAGCTGTGCCCATTTGGTAATTAGAGGGGAGAGACAACCACTAACCTGTACGTAGAAAGTTTGTTTCAAGCTGTCGTCTGGTGCTACATCATTATTAAGTCATTTTTCTTTTTCTTCCATTAGGAAAATAGTATTTGTTTTCTCAAAATTAGACAAGGAAGGACACCGGCGCACTTTTTTTTTTTTTTTAATCTTCTTGCAGAAACCCTAATTTTACCGATGAAATGTGCGTACACGTTTGTCGCTTTGAGCAGACTGCTTGGCTTCTCGGAGCCCTCTGGTTGGCGTCTTCAGTCTATTACTCCGTTGAAGCACCTGCACGCCAGGAAGCTCTGCTCATAAGAGGTTAAAGATAAAGCAGAGCACCAACAACCTTCAGTAAACTCCTGTAACTGAAAGGGTGAAAACTTTTCTTCCTCACGAATCCAGGCTAAGCCAAGTTACGGAGAAACAAACAAACAAAAAGAGAATGGCTTACAATAAATTGGGATGGCATAGACAGGTGTAACCATCTTTTTGGATACGGGTGTGGTAACTTTTAACGGACGTGAAAAATTGTAGGAAAAAATATCTTTAGCAAATCCAAGAAAAAACAAATATGGTGGTTATAAAAACGTAATAAACGCAGTCAGGTTTGAAGGCTTTTCAGACAGAAATCACGTACAGAGAACCTGCAAAGTGAAACAAGGGAATTCTGGTTAATTAGTAGCAGATACCTTCATTTATCGTTCTTACTCTATAAGGTATAAAAGTGAATATAGAAAAATTATTGGAAACTAAACAGAGCATAACATTGAAGAAAGTTTTATAGGCGTACAAATTATAGTCATAAACTGAGAAATACAGGTATACTGCGGCTGTAAAATATTAACACAACCATATTAAACTGCTTAATATGAAAATAACCGTATTAGGTTTAGATAACTTAGAGATAAGAGTATCAAAAAGTGAATGATGATAACATGGCTAGACAAAGCTGGTGAAGGAAACTTTGATATGAATATAGCTCATTTGCCTCTGAAACATTCACACTCTTAAAACACCCCGCTTATCTTGTGGTGTATTAATTTCGTAGGACACTTTTTATGATCAACATAATTCTATCAATTTCTTATCTGTTATCCTCCTCTTGTACCTGTATTTCTATGCCACACACAATTTGCAATTTTAGCATTACCCGATGTACTTTTTAAACTACTTTTTCTCGCACCAGTCTGCTCTTTTTGCACACAGCTGGTACATCTGGCTTTAATAAAGAGCTTGCTTGCTACACCGCATGCACTCGAGAAAGACAATAAGTTAGTTAGGGATAATCTACTTTTTAAGTCTGTAAACATCTTTATATTAACTGTACTTAACTTTCAGAAATTAACCAATGACTGTCACACCATTTCATAATTAAAGCACGTTTACCCCCCACCCGTTGACGATAGTCATATATAATGTTTCCAAATGGTAGATGGAATGTTAAAGGACGGTGTCTTTCTCATATAACCCGTTAACCTTCTTTCTTTCTTGTTTTTATTTCGGAAGGTGAATGCCAGCCGGTAATGACAGTATCTACAAACGCCTAACGTGACCTCTTATTGGCACAGTGCGTTGATCTTCGAATCTTTCGCGAGGTATCCTTCGGTTTGTCTTCTTCCTCCCCTCCCACCCCTCTTTGCAAAACGCGTCTTGACGAAGCACTTAGGAAGTAGCCGGGGCCCCAGTATCTGTAACCGTTACACCGCGTGTCGGAATTCCCGGCACGTTGGTTCGTGAGCCCTCTCTGGGACACGAGCGCGCGTGCGAATCTATCCGGCCCTGTCGCTCCACCGGGCGAGAGTGGTTTGGAGAATGAAAAACAATGGCCCGTGCTTTTCCTCTTATTCTCATTCCTCTTTTAAAAAAATTAAATAATTAAAGGGTTGAAGAGGGTACAAGGACGTTGTTAAAATCAAAACTGAATTCCAGAAAATTTATGATTGTTTGCTCTCTCTCTCTCTCTCTTTTTTTCGAGTTATAGTTTTCTACTGATCCTCCTCCGACGTATTTCTTAAAAATGGGGGAAAGTATTTTAATACATTTAAAATATGAATGGCTTGGAAGAAAGAACGCTCCTGTTTTGCTTTTACCCAATTCTTCTTAATAGTAACAATAACGTGTAGTAAAATTCTAACTGGAAACCCAACCTAAACTTTCTGCCGACGATTTTAGCTAAAAGAGAAATCAATCTTGGATATTTAAAAATGGCAGCAGGTTTTCTTTGAAGATACGCGAGACGCGCAACGCGACGATAGCGAGTGCATCAGAACGATGACTGACTAGACTATTCGCTTGAAAATACGAGGAGACTACGGGATTTTATTAATGCTAGCTATATTGATTTTAAAATATCACTACAGAGAAATACAGTTGAAGAATGAAATAATGGAGGCTCGGTAATTAACATGCTCGGTAGTGTCATTAGACAAATCGGCGCTGTGGTAACGTACACGCGGCCAATCTCAGTTGTCTCCCCACAAAGGAAATGCTGAAGTTATGTGTTCATCGATGTCAGGCAAAAGGATTTTTAAACGTCACCCTGTTGGCAGTTGAACGGTGAACTACTTGGATTAATGGGAGATAACTGGCGGAAACGATCGATACGTTAAGAAATATGTGTATATTATTAAAACAGCATTTTCTTTTATTGGTGTCAACAGATTTATAATAGAAGGTTAATTTTCTTTTTTCCGCACAGAAGGAATTTCAAAGTCTTAATTACACGACTTCTGGACGACTTAGCTGGGCGCGCTCGGCATTATCCAGATCAAAAGATACCATCTAATAGGGATTTGTTAAACGGCTCGGTGGGGGAGACAAATTTTCCTAACAAAGACATGGCGTGAATCTCACATAACTCGAGGCGCCGCCCGCTGTCAGCTTTGAAGTAAGCTGATGAATGTAGGAATACGGAACACGAGAAAACCCTCAAAGCTCATCCAGACAGGTACTGCGACTCCTTCCCTTTCCCGGATAATACAAAGGAAACAGTCTGGCAAAGCGGAAGCTGGACGAAGAATGATGAGATGAACACCTTCAGCAAATTCTTCTTGTATTTGTTGAAGTAGTCTTGATTTTTTTTTTTTTTTTTTTTAGTCATTTTGTATGTTTGACTGTTGAGAAATAAAGAGAATCACCGCGAAGAAGGAAAACGGTAGAGCACAAATATCAGCGCTGTCAACCGACCCCCTTCGTAAAACCGACAATGAAAGATAAAACCTGAATGACCCTTGACCCATTTCATCGAGTATCCTCGCGCGCGGTAATTTGCAATATATCAAATTGTGCGTAAAAGAGAGTTTTTGTCCCTAGCTCTTCACTACCACCAAATATTTAGCAAACTACTGGACGAATTGCAGGGATTTCTTTAGTCTTTTTACTGAGAACACTAACATACCGTTTGTCCGTGGAAGTTATCTTCCTCACCAACCGCTGAACGAATACGGTGCCTGATTGCGTAATTCATAAAAGGGATCTCGCATTCTTGCGAAGGACCTCACCCTTAATATCTCCACATGAAAAAAAAAATAAACAAACAAATTTGGCTTAAGTCAAAATTCAACATTTGTTTTCCGTCAGCCATTGTATATTTGTTTTGGTTTTCGGCCTTACTACTCGTTATGTCGGGATAGTTTAAGGGAGCGAATTATTGGCCAGCGTCTTCTCTGTGGGCAAGACGGTTACAGGTGTCGCAAGTTGGAATTAGGTCTCCATGATCACACCTGAACCAATGCTCTTTAAATTTCGCTGCCTGCCTTTTCTTCCTGTCTTTCGCTCTAATTAATTATTTCATTTCATCAAATAACTTCAGTTGCTAGTTCACTTTAACTATTCTGAGTTGAATGTAGTAAAAGACCTCATCGGTTTTTCCTTTGCACCTCGAGATCGTTTTATTGAGAAGAAAAAAAAATTTGTTTACAAATTAAACTTCTTTTTTGCAAATTTTTATGCGATTTGCGTTATACGAGTATTTGACTATCACAATACTTTCTTCAGTTGCAAACGAGTTAAAAATTAGTGTCGACATAATTCCGGCTTTTCTACAGAGTTTGGAGGTTATTCCGTCTATTTTTGCTGCGAGGTTGGTCCCGGTTCTTGTTCCTTTGGCTTTTAGTTGTGTGTCACGGTCAGTCTTCTATAGGCACTCAATCGGGTTTATGCCTGGAATCTTTGTGGTGCGTGAAAGCAACTGTGATTATTCCTTCCGCATCTTCCGAGGGTGTAGAGGTTCTGGATGTGTGTCATACTGTTTCCATTTCCTTGTATGATATAGGACTCATGATCGAGGCTCCCCTCGATCTACTGTATGTAGTCGTCAGACTTCAGACGTCCATCAGTGAATGCGTGGAATATGGTGTCTCCATACGAAACGCCGTCCTGCTAACGTTTCTGAAGATTTCGTGTCCGTTCAGTGAATTGGTGAGAATTTGACTCGTCTATGACGACTACAGACCGCCAATATGTGGCTAGCTTGCTTCTGGTTGATTTTCAAATTATTATAGGGATCTATACACACATAATAAAACTATTGTGGACAAGCTCTAAAGGCGGAGCCGCCATCTTCGAGAAGTTTCCCCTTTTAAGGTCTGAAATTTTATTTTATTTTATATATATAATTCTAAAGTGGTGCACATTAATTATATGAAAAGTATAACAGAAAAGATATTTATTAAATGATATTTTTAGGATTTACATTTTATCTATAATTATGTGACCAATCATTTATTCATTTAAAACAGTGATTGACGTTGAAGAGCAAGGGGGAAAGGTTAGCGACACACGTGCGCGCGTTGGGAGGGGGGGGGGAGATATCGCCGGGTTTCACATGTGTCCCTGACCTGGAATTGACGTGAGAATTTGGCGCTTTGACAGTTGATCAAGTGCTCTGACCTGGACCGGTGAAAGGGAAGTCAAAGCTGAATGTCAACTGACTGGACCGTCTGAAGCCAGGACAGTTTCGTGTCCAACCTCTGAACCGTCAGGTCACACGACTGTCCGCTGATAAATGATCCATCAGTTGTTGCTCACCCTGTGCTCGAACCTCACCCATGTAGTTTTCCTCCCACTTTAGCACGCTCGGCGTGGCGGGAGCGTCATGTCTTTGTTCTAAATTGTATTCACGCGCGGAAAGTTGGGGATAAAGTCTACCCCCCCCTCCTCCACTCACTAATGGCTTGTTTGTTTTGTTTTAGATCGACATCAACGTATTTCAGCAGAATGCTCTCTCCATATTAAGTGTGTGGTCGGTTAAAAAAAAGTAACGTTGTCAGAAATGAAGTTAAGTTTATTTATTATACTTCAACCATTAATAATAGGCAGTGTTACATTTAGATGATATCTGCGCGGGATTCTATCTTGCATATATACGACAGTTGATTCAAATAAAGGACACTGTCTTTGTTGGCTTGTTTTTTTTTTTTTGTATTTTTGGCTGGAGGTTTCATTAATGTATAATTTCATCCCTCGTTAAGAGATGTCTCCCACAAAGTATGTAGTTTACCGGAAGAGCGATGACCTACCTGTGCAGCACTCAAAGACCGTATGGCCAACCCGTCACAGCCCGCCGACAGTACTATGCATAGTCTTTTTGCGACCAAACCAAGCGTCATTCGGGGGAAATCTGTCGTCAGGCCATGTGAGCCTCAAGTGTACTATTGGCCGATGCGAGCCAAGCAGAGATTTTGTCAGCATTATTGATCTCCGTATAAAGATTCAGCAAAGATGGCCGATAATTTCTCAGATGACAGAATGTGTTTTTATTAGTGGCAGAAGATCTTTTCATATAAACCAGCAGAGTCGGTTTTCAAGTCTGTAGGACTGAGCCTTCTCGGCACTTTTTAACCAGTTGTAAAGCAATCAACAGCGACACCTTTTAGACTTACGAGTTCTTATAAGCATTCGTCTTAACAAATTTCTGTACAGATGGGATAAAATAGCGCTACCCCGCTTTGCGGTAGCACGGTTGATATAATATGCTGAATAATGTATCGACCACTTGATGCCTTTCGCTCAGGAAACCTGTTGCTAGCAACCATCTGCTTTTACTTTTAACTGCACATTGTGTGATAATCGTATTTGTTACAAAATCTTCGTAAAAATTAAGTATGGCTAGCAGCAAATAGCTAGAGGACCTTTAACTGATATTTAAAATGGATATCATGGCGGTAAGATTTGAAAGGGTTAAAATGCTAATTTACATAAATGTAATTTTTTAAAACTTTATCTAGTAACTTTTTGTACATTGCCATTTTGGCGCGATGATAGGATCCAACAGAAAACTGTTGCTTAGTTAAAAGTTTGTTTTTTGTTTTTTTCCTTCGTTTGGTTTTATTATTTGCTTGGAGAACAATGCTGCAGTTGCTATTACCAAAATTAAGTAAGCTACAGATTTTTGTATAATTTATTTTTAACGTATACAGGTGACGAAAAGGAGATTTGGCAAGAGACTTACTTTTTGATATCAAGATACTGCATTAGAATTGTCTATGAATTACGACTATATGTAGTAATCTTAAAAAAAAAATTATGGCGTCATTAATGCTTTTAACTTATCGAGAATAATTAATAACTAATATTGAAAGCCACTCAATTAATCGTCAGAAACCGAGCGTCCGGAAATTTCCATTAAGGTGACCTGATCAAGGAAGTTAAATGAACCGTAATTTTGAAGCGTAATCTTAGGATATCAGATGGTCAGTAAACAACCATAAACCAGAACCAGCGATATTGCATTTAGTAGGAATTAATTTTCGAATATCTCTTTTCGTCCCACGACCAGTTTTAAATAGATAAATCTCTAAACGAAACAGACCGACAAGAAAATCATGCGTGGTGCAGCGGAGAATTCGATCTTACCTGCGTTCGTACCCCACGCACCAATTATGCATATATCCACAGTTAGGCTTCCAGACTTTGACAAGGCGGGTGAACGCTTGGACGCATGGTTGGCGTACCAAGGCCATTTCCACGTCCTGATAAGGACACACGTTAGGCCTTTAAAAAAAGAGAAAAATAAAAAAAAAACTGATATATCAAAATTATACAAATACAGGTCCGCGTCTAGTAAAATATACTTATAAAATGAATACCTCATCACAGTCGTGTGTCCAAACCATCTTTGGAGTAAATTATCTCCCTTATGTAATTATTTTTGTGCCGGCCATTTTACGGAATTTTGGTGTATTATATATATATATATATATATATAATATAGTAAGAGTCTCGCTTATGTAAAGAAAATCTTAAATAATTCATATTGTTATTTTTTACTCGTTTTAAAGTGATTAAACAAACTTACGAATCATTCTCTCTTCCGTGTAATCTCTTTAGTTTACTAATTGCATTAACGCAGTTACACGAAATTTTAAATCGGTCGCCTCATGTATTCCGGCCTGATCTCTTGCCGTACTTCTCGTTATTTACATCAGGTTTGATATCAGTTAGCTCCCTTAGCGCTTTGACCTGATCTACGTTCTCGTCTACTCTCCTCTTTATCTTTATGACGAACAACTGCATCGAGACCGTTATCGCCGTGTTTAGGCACTTGGAAGCAAGTATTTATCGACAGCTTTGCGTAATTTATATAGATTTATGAATGTGTCAGCAAGGTCTTGTGCATGGTCGTATGCGGATGAGCACGAACGACGCTTTTTCCCTTGATGCGTTTTACCAGGTTTATGAATGGAAAATTTTCTGAGGCGGAAACTGGGCACCGATACGTACGAGGCGCCAGGGATTTTTGATGGGAATGGGAAACGTTCCCAGAGGAATAGGGTGCAATTAGCTTTTTTTCTTCTTTTTAGGCAGAAATTCGCGCGCGTTATCGGAACAGACGAGAAGTAAAAAGCGTAAATAATTGCGCAAAATGACAAAGAGATTAATTCAATCATTTTTTGTTGTTGTTGGTGTTTTTTAAGGGGAAGGTTATTTTATGTCGATAATATCGAGAATATTGAAATACAGGATTAATGGAAATCGCGTGATTATGAGGTATTTGGAATGTTTATAACAAGCAGTGAGTGGTAAGCGGACAGTCAGAAGGTAACCAGTGTGCAGAATCGATTTTTTTTATCTCACTAAGTGCAAATCACAGCTATCTTCGGATCTGTTCTTTCTTATCACTCAGCGTAACTTATAACTCCTCCCTTGTGGCTTAAGAAAGAGTAAGAAAGAAATGAGGAAGTGATATCTATCGGGAAGGAAACTAAGAGTTTCATGAGGTTGGCTGTTGACACATATGTTATGTTCTTGGGTTGGCGTGACTACTAAGTTTGCCCGACTACATAGAAACTAAACTTGGACGCTTTAACTATGGCGTTATATATTTTGTCTTTAAAATTACCCACCCCCACTTCTATTTATGTATTTAATGCTCTGTTTGAAAAAAGGGAGGTTTCCTTTTAATTACTCACAACTACTTCCTTTAACGGCTACCATAGATGACTGACTGACTGTTTGTTGGTGCAGCCAAGCGGTTTGGAAAGGAAGGGGCAGCAAAGGGCTTTTAAAATTCTATCATATAACCATCAAGTCCCTTTCTTCTTTTTTCTTTACTTTAAAAACTATATGAAACTTTATCTAATTCATATAGAAAGCCAAAAACTATACGGAACAGTTAGATGTTTTTATTAGATTTTACATTTGTATATCTATCAATAAGTTATTTTTTTGTTTTAATAAAACCTTGACAGAGCCGTTTTCTATTATACTGTGCTAAAAGCTATTAATATTTTTAAATAACCGATCCCTTATTTTTCAATAAAACGGTGCTTTGTAGTTGTTATCAGCCTTCTTGAATGCATGTCGTTTATTTCACAATTACCGTAAAGGTTAATGGAAATATGCAGTCTTATTTTCTGCTTTTTTTTACAAAAAGAGATTATACATAAACTTTTTCAATGAATGCAAGTATAAAAACTCCCTGAGTGGCCTTAAATTGAATACATCCCTCCTTCCCCTTGAAGCGACATGTTTCCCCCCCCCCCCCCGCTATGGCAGCATTCACAAAGATACTACAACGTTTGTAACTGTACAGCAGTTGTCGTTCTTGTGGTTTTCGTCTGTGAAACGAATCCTTCTGATCATCCCCTTAGCCGCCCCCCAATCCAACTCTCGTGCGGATTGCTGTGCGCGTGAGAAAAGGTCTAGCTGCAAAAGTGACAAATCATTTATTATTTACCCTGTACCTCTGAAAGGAAAACATTCTGTAGCCTTGTACATTGATTATTCTATCAGTGACGGTGATTATAGGTAATTATTGTGTTGACAGTAATGCAGCGATTCAAGGATAATAATATAGCAATAACGTAATAAAATAGTATCATCCATTAACAAAAACAACTGATAAATGATAACCACAACATATTAATAAAAATTTACTTTTTCCAGTTATTTACATTAATTTTTTGGGGTTGTGTTAGGTTTTCTCTGAATGTCTGCTCAAAATAAAGAAATCAAAGGCTCGCTTCCCCGACGCAAACGCTTTGATGGAGATTCCGTCGGAGTAGGGCACGTGACGCGGGGATACTCCAGGTGCACCGATGAGTTGTGACCGACTTGTGTCTACAACACCGCTGTCTGCGGTCACACAAACTCCATCTGTGTGAGAGGCGGACAGACGTTATGCTATGCAGTGAAGTTTACAAATAGCTCGCTGGCAGTCAGTTAAAAATAAAAATGCAGGTATGTGATTAGAATTCTGTTACCTTGAAGCAAAATGAATGACGCCTCCTCAACTGTTAAAATCTCCGTGAAACTGTTCTTTTTTTTAATCTTTCTGTCACATACTTCACACATCTCTGTTGTGCAAAGACAGCAACCCGACCACCCCTTCTTCGTTATTTAATAAAAGAAGTTATTACTTACATTCCTCCACCGAGATTATTCGCTGACGTAGTATATACTCCAATGAATAAGACAATTAGGGAAATAAAATCCATTTTAAATCCGGTAATGCGGTTTTGAAGTATAACCGGCGAAGTTTTATCCATGGTCAAGTCCGGGGTGCAAGGTGGAACACCTTTTGACTTCCACAGGTGCGAGTGTGGGCAGGCGCACCCCTACTCGGCGATCACGGTTGGCTGGGTTTGGGTCGTGTACAGGAAAAAAACTTGGTGGAGAGAGAGAAAGAGAAATGTACCGGGCTAGATCCCCTTGTACTCGGGTGAATGCAGGTAGCGAGTGGCGATCGAAGAAGCCCGCAGACCGAGTGGGACGGGTACCCGTTGTTATGGAAGTCAGTCTCTTTATAACGTCCGCTATCTCTCCAGAGAAATCGGCCTCATGTTCGGCATACCAGCCTCACTCAACCAACGCGCTCCACCGACTACAGAGAAACTATTACTGTGACAGCCAGCTCTGGAGCGAGGCTGCTAAGAATCCCAGGGGTCAGAGTTCGCGAGTTGTCATGCACAACCAAAAACTAAGCCTAACTCTGCACTTGTAGGAGACGTTGACGGGCTGTCGTGAAAGCCGCCACTTTAGTCGGATGACGAAATTCGTTTTGACTGCTAGACGACACACGACGATCCGTTTTTTTTACAGAGAGGAAAAAAAAACTTTTGTCTTTTATAACTCGGACCCCAGTAAACATATGTAGCGAGGTACAGCTGTCTTTATCTTTTTGCTTATTCTGTGACTGACTGACATTGTTAAGATGCACACACACAGCGGGGCTGGCTGGTTACAGAGGAAGGAAGCGCTCGCGTCTTTCTCCACAAAAGGTCGACGGTGGCGATGTTACAGAGAGAAAATAATAAAATAGCGAACGGGCTGTTCTTTGTGGTAGTTTCCAGGCAGCGGCTGAAGGGAGGGAGACCGCATCCGGGTAATTAAAAAACGTTGTTCTAAAAAAAATAAAAAAGAACAAAGGTGAAAAGGAAGAAGGCGTAAAATGAACGGACGACAGAAGAAGAGAAGATAAGTTAAAAGGAAGGGAGTTAAAACAAGAGAACGAAGAGAGCAGTGGAGAGGGGTGTTTGCTTGTAGACTGGGAGTAAAGAAAGATTTTAAAGGTACAAAGAAACGCAATAAACATCTAATAAGCGCAGAGACAGGGAAGGGGGGAAGATAAACCCTAAATCTACACCAAAGAGATGAACGAACGTATTTTTCGGAGAAACAGAATGTGTAGGGAACGCGTAGCATAGAAGAGGCGGGGTAGTTACCAGGGTTACGTCGGGTCGGGATGCAAACCGAGCTGCAGAATATCTTGTTGCGGTTAGAAACCGCTGAAGAGATTAAGTTTGGTTCCGGTTTTTTAAATAGCCATCGTGTCAGTGGCGCACAGGTGTCTTCGGTTTTCTACCGTGAAGCTCTTCAGAGAGATTTTCGTGTCGTCTCTGGATGTTCTTAGGGTTAGCAGATTTTTCTTATTTTACGACAGTTAAATAAATCCAATTCTCTCTCTCTCTCCCTCCTGCATATATTATTTATTTCATACTTAAAACACTTTTTAAAACCAATATTCGTATTTTTGGCGGAGAAATAAATGAAAATGTAAAAGATGGAGGAGATTGCATGAATAAAAAGAAATCAAACACAAAACAAGATTAAGCGATAGATGGAGAGATTTCATAAGACGGTAATATGGCATGACACTACCACTGTTCATGACAGAAAACCTGTCCTTGTCTCTTCAAGGTGTCGGTATCGCTACATGCCCGCAGTCGCCTGGTCACTCGTGGGTATCGACGCAGAATTACCTGGGCAATTTTGCAATAAAGATAAATACTCTATTCTTATTGTGCATGGCTGGCCTGTTGCTTCTCTCGGTGAACGCGGTTTTATATTCATTTTATCCCCTGAAAAAAATGATTAAACACCACTTTCTTTTTATAAATCGGCTCGTTTAATTTGACGTGTTGTCTTGCTTAATTCCTAGCTAAACAGATAAGGAAGTCCATTTTCCAAGGGAATGCTGTCCAGTCGTGTTAACATAACTCATTCATGAAAGTTCTTGACAGTCCGCTCCATACGAGAAGATCAAAGCACCAGACCATTGGGCCGGGCGCGAGCTCTGAAACGTGGTTTACTCCGACACATGCGTCAGCCAGGTTTTGGGGGGAGGTTAGTTCGCGTATCTGCGCTGATGAACTTCACAGATCCCTTCAGGGCGGATGGACTCCCTGTCGGCACCCTCGTGTTTAGAGATCCGCCCCCCCCATGCTTCAGGCGCTTTTATTACCTTTTAACCCTATTGCATTTCCGATAGAGCTGCCACTATTCGCGTTTCAATCTCAGTGGGTTAACAGAGTTCTGGTTTGGGAGTGTGTGCCATGTCTGGCAGGCGTTCTGCTGTTACCCCCCCCCCCAACCGGTGGTGGTTGCGACAATGCGCTTGATTGGCAGTGATGTCTGTCTGCACTGTGTTCGGAGTCTCATCATGACCGGTAGGCGCCGCCACAGACCGGCCGCGGGAGGGTAACGTCTGCAGAATTGTGTGATACGCCGTTTTTTTTTTTTTTTTTGTTGAAATTTTTCGAATCGAATCCAGATTTGTTCAGTTTTTAAAAATCGTTATTTGAAAGTCTACAACCCGACGATTGGGAAACAAACTTCGCTCCGGCGGGCGATCCGGGTGACCGGTGAATCACGTGGTTCAGACTCCTCCTCCTCAGAAATGTGATTTACTTAAAACAGTTGGGCCTGGTTGGCGCGCGCTGACAGAATTCTGAGAAGTGCCCCTTCACCGAAAGATCTTTATTTTAAGTCTGATCGCCAAACAAAAAAAGATAAAAAGGTATTTTGTATTTTGTCGCTTAGCTTACACGGAGTTATTTTGGACATTTTAAACTGGTCGGTAGAAAGGACGCCTTTGCTGATACCATCCGCCATATTCCACGGCTGTTGTATTGAAAACCGGTTACGGGCGGCTTTCGTACGACAAAATGACTCTCCCCCCCCCCCCCCGACGACAGGCGGTATTGCCCGCTAAAATTATTTACCATCTGAATTTTGTAGTATGTAAATATTTTTATTTTTTTTTTTCTGCGGAAAAGAAACGTCTTGCGTCATGTTCTGTAAGTGGGAACTCTAGAACTCTATTGCGCAGACGAAGTGTCCATTAACAGTTTACTTATCTCTGCTCTCAGGGTTTAGAGGAAACTAGACACGCGACGTTGCTGAGGGACATTGGCGACGAGGCCCTTAGAGGAGATAGCTTTTAAAGGAGAGATAGGTCACCGGGCCGGGGCCGGTGACGACTGGCCGGCTGACCGACCGGTGCTGTTATGGGGTCAGTCCGAGATGACCGAGCCTGCGATGAAAAGGTGAAGCAAAGAAAAGAAACGAAAATAGAGCGACGAACTGGATCCTCTAAAATGTCTTTTGGAGCATCTGTGGTAATCAGATGCGTAAATAAGGTTAAATCTGTCTTAATGCCGTGTTCGGGAAGCACTTGTTTAAACAAGAAAGCAAGGATGGTAATGGCGACACTGCCGGACTTTTGTCATTTCGTCTTGTGGTTTGCAAAGAGGCAAACCCGACAACTTTAGTTCGCCAGCTGGGCTTTGTCTTTGGCACGTGCTAATTACAACAATGTGTGTCGGCCCTGCTTGTTTGGGACGGCGGAGCAGAGACAGCCAGTGAAAACGGGCTTGTGGACTCCTTTCATTATATTTGATGATAATCCATTTTCCTCGTGTCTTCCTCTCTTTTTTTGGCTGAGCTCTTTACTACGAACAATTTTCTTTCTTCTACCCCCCCCCCCAATGCTCGTGGACTGCGCTAGTCTGTGTATTGGAGGACCGTCAGGGTTGCTAAATAGAGGGACTTACCACGAAAAGAAGGTGATACATACCTACGTCAGCAATTCCTACATAGATAGCAGTTACTACTTTAAGAAGTAGCATAATATGAAAAGCATTATTTCCCCTTTATTCTGTTTCTCATAAATGAATTATTGATGGATAACAGAATCAATGGCATGAAATCTCATGTAAAGTAAAGAAAATTTGGTTTGCGGGTATTTCCTGAACCTTTGGATGGTTATAGAATTTCTGTTAACAGCTGTATAATTGTCGCGTGCACTCATATAGCACATTGTGCCTAATATCAGGGTTCTGCCATTTTGTTTCCAGATTGCATGCCGCGTTGTGTCATGGTTGTTAATCTACAGGGTACTGGAGGTATCCTGGAGGATATTTCTCTATTCAGTCATTAATGTTGCACGCAGTTTACGGGAGGAGGTAGGCGGCACATTCTGATGGTGAATGCATCTCTCGAGTTCATTTCGTAGATGAAGTTGGACTGAGATCCGGGGATTGTGCTGCTGGCCGACGGAGGTGGGTTTGGCGGAGGAGAGGGTTGTCGTTTTGGTGTACGCGAAGCATTGATGGATGCACTTGATCGGAAATGATGCTGAGGCAAGCTTTGGCGTTTATTTTGAGATCCAGGGTATGCCAGCAAAACCATGAGCCACCACTAGAGGCTTGGAAAGTTTGGACCGCACAAGAGGGGTCAGAAGATCGCACCACCAGACCGGTGACTGTCGCCAGAAGTCTCCTCCTACCACCATAGTACATCTGTGGGTCGCTGGCTGGAGATGAGTGTGGATTGCCCTGCGTTGAGTGTCTGCGGAGGCAGGTAGACGGGATAGTAAAGTCAAATCGTCATCAAACAATAAACCAACTAACGGAGACTACAATTCCCCTCTCACAGTAGACATTTTCTTCACCTTTAGCCATTGCTGATAAACTCGTACGAAACTCCTGACTACTGTGGTAATGGCTTTGTCTTTCCCTGTATCTGTTAGGCTGACTGCGTGACGATACACCGCTGTAGACATCACCTGATCAACCGGATTTACATCTGCAGGTCAGACCAAAGTGTGAGGGGGCACTAACCAGTGTATGCATAAAGTTCCTCAGGTGTCTACCCAACAAAACAATGAATTCAATCTAATAAGATGCTTCGAACTATTTGGTATGCTATTGTAATTATTTTCATTTTTTAAATATTAATTCAAATATTTAAAAAAAATATCTGATTATATGATCATAGGTATTGGCGCTTTAAACGGCTCTAATGCAGAGTATCTAAGCATCCTAAGCGACCCTCACTGAACTGCAATTTACAGCATATCAGTAGAAATAATTAACCGTCGTCTTTTGCTGACTCTCCCATTTGCCAGCTATAAATAGACCAACGCGCCTTCATGAAATGACTGACACACACGTTTAGCAGCAGCTTTGGCAGTAAAGGTTCGCAGGTAGAAGCATAACAGACTCTGGTGGGTTAATTACAATTTGCCTGGATCAGAAGAACGCCCATTTAATAGTCTCGAAAGATTTTGGCAGAATTACAGGTTTTGGGCAGGCGGGAGCCTCCTTAATGGCATGTGGACGATTGGTAGTTTTGTGGAACTTTTTTGTTTAAATGTAAATTGTCAGTTGTGTGCACCACGTTTAAGATGTATGTGAAAGTGAAACCAAAACTGCTGACTACTGATTTGGATTTTTTATTAATAAAAGAAAAATCCACTACTACCGAAACCATGACGATTAAGGAAGTTAACGAGTACTGTACACTAAATGTCGCCTGCAATATTTCACTCAGTTGGTAAGACATTTTCGCAACCATCTCCTTTCTTTATAAATGAAGCTTCTGAAATCCATTGTTGATTCTTTTGCGTTCGTTTCATAAAAACACTTTACTGTATCTGTTTTGAAATTTAGGTGGTGTTTGGGAAACATTTACTAAATAGAGTTTGGAAGATTGTCATGACATTAGTGGTGTGTATCTAAGTCTTGTATTTGTCGTACTTGGTTATAAGGTGGATTTCAAAAGTAATGATCTTTCTATGACAAAAGCTTTAACAAGCTTTGTGTAGAGTTTGGATGGTGGTGACAGGTTCCTTTCTCTTTCTCACACCCATTTCAAACTGTTTCGCTTTCTTGAGGATTGAATCGCGTGACTAACGTGTAAAAGATTTTTAAAATACACTTTCTATTTACAAAATTCTTTGATTTTTTCCCCCATGAATTATTGTTCAACTTTTTATATCATTATTTCATGTCTAGTTTGAAATAAAAAGAAACCGAATTTTAAATTTATGGTAGTTGGTCAGGTACTTGTACCTTAATTCTGATAATTTATGTATATTTTTTTCCAGCCATTCCCCAAACGAACAATGAATGGAGTTGCACTGTAACTTAAAATTACATCTCGTTATAATGAACTACAATAATATTTTTCTTATGGTTTAACCAAATCGGAAGAACGTATCTCTGAAATTGTTTGTAACAAATATTGTGAAGTTTAAAACTGTTATTCCTAAATTTACGTATTTCTAAAATACAGGTATAATTTACAAAACTTGTTTGATAAAGAAAAAGCGTATTGTTTAGAAATGTGATGTATTCATATGGGTAACTAAATGTATAAATTAATTATAAAATGTTTTTTATTTACTGAATCCCTTCACTGAATATCGGACAATATTTATTCAAGTAATCAAGAAAGTGGCAACCAGAGTATTTTGTTGGTGGGGGGGGAGAGAGAGAGAGAGAGCGCGAGAGAGAGAGAGAGAGAGAATTCTAGCCAGCCCTGTTACTGTGGCAGTGTGTGATAACGTCACACGTGACGTCACTAGCCGGCTGCGGACAGCCGCTTCGACGCGTGACATAACGCACCTATTTAGCTTTGTCAGGCAGGGTCTCGAAACCTTTCGATCAGTTCTCAATAGGTTACAACCTTATTTCTCCTTTGTTAGCCAGTTCAGCTGACGCACGCCAGGACGGCAAGCATACACCGAAGCCATTGTGGCGATCGCATAGTATGTCGTTCGCACGTCTTTGCATTCTGGCTGAAGAGAACCTGCCCATCAGTCTAGAATCTCCATTAAAAACAAGCAGGCTTGATCTCGGTGGGAGCCAGGTTAGGTTGGAGCCCGGAACGAGCCCACGCTAGTCTACAACTGATCGCGCAAACTGGCTTTTTATTTTTTTTGTCAACCTTGTTGAGCGCCGCAAAAATCTTCTCAAGGAGAATTAAAGAACGAGCTCAGCCTTTTCCATTCATCAGCAGCTTTGCTGAACTCCCTTTTATCCAGATGACTGGCGATATACCCTGATGGAAATCTCTGTTGTTATGGGATAGACAAGTCGTCCATTCATTGACATATCTGGAGCGTTCGTTATGCTTGTAAAAAAATAAAAAATACCACCCTTATGGCGAGTTACTGACCGAAAAAGTTATTACTCCCCTCTCTCATTTGCGCCTGCCTCTTCGTCGGAAGACATCTGCGGTCTGCAGTTGTTCTGGAGGTGCGCAGACGCATCATTCAGCATCCAGTAAGTAAAATCTTGATTTGTTGATGCAGACAAACAAAGATCTAAATCGTGCAGAATGTATATCACTGGCTCGAGCCCTCTGGCAGTCAACGTGTAAGCACAGGCACGTTTATCAGCTAATGCGAATGCAATAATTTAAAACTGCTTTGATGTAAATACTCAGGTATTCATTTATTCCGGTCAGTAAACAGCAATGTGAAAGCCGCTTGGAATTCAACGGAAAAAGCGAAAGAAAAAAAAAAGAAATTTGGGGCGAGTGCCCTATTTCTTGCGTTTGCAACCTCCCTGGTCGTCGCATCAGATCAGGGCCAATTATGGATCGAGTTTTCTCTTAGTGGGAGAAATAAGTGACACCAGAAATAAACAGGTATCTTATTTGTTGAAGAATTCACTTGTTTTCCCCTTTGATTTTTACCTCCTGAAACTTCGCGAATTAGTAATGTCGTTAAAAGAGCTCAGATAAAGGAAAATTCTACAGGTTTCTACTGTATGAAGATGGGTTTTTCATGCTGCCATTTAAAATGTTTAGTTTGCATGCATTGCCAACAAATCGGATTTGCTGATCGTTTTGAAGATCTAATTGAACGGAAGCAGTTGAAACAAACAAGCAATGTTTCATCATAAGGCCCTTCATTTAAGGATAAAGTCAGGGAAATTCTGGTGGGCATCTTGAAAGAGATAACTGCATAAAAGTTGTCTCCTTTATAAAAACAACAATAAACGGAGAAGGGGAAATTTTGATCGTTGACTAACATCTGAAATAATCTCCTATGGCATCTGTAATAAGATAACGCCAGCATCTTTGTTCGGTTTTGTTTTGAAAATATTCACAATTCTATAGATGTCATTTTTCCAAATGATTTATTATTATTATCATTAAAAATGGCTTAAATGAAAATATGCGGTACCCTGCATTGTATCCAGTAAGTAAAGTAAACGGAACCTGAAAATTGATGATAGGGTTACTCGATGTAGCTACCCTGGTACTATCGCGACATCTCTTATAGCGGTTGTAGTCGCTGTTTAGATGTAAGCTGTGCTGCTTCTGTGCCGAATGAATTGGGTTTTGTGCGCTGTATGCTTCACTATTAAAAAGAACCTTGCAGTAAACATCTTTCAGAAAACATTATTCAAAGTGTATAACAAACAGAACAAATGTACAGAATAGTGGATAATCGCAACAAGGCGAGTTGTCAAGGATTTTTATTTAAACAAAAGATCTCCGCAATGTCCTCTGCTCGATTGTAGCTTCTCTCGTTTTATTGAGTAAATACATTTTACCCTTCACACTTTATTTATTATGTATAAAATAATAAAAAAAAAATTATTTGTAAGAACTGCTGGTTAATACGTCGGCTTTCGCCGTTGTTGGGTGGTGGGCAGAAAGAAATTCTCTGTCTCTCTCTCTCTCTCTTCTTCTGGTTGCAGTCTTCGAGGCTTTTCGTTTACTTCAATTAGTTAATTCAAGAACTTGTCAAAATTAAAGCCTTTTTACAAGTTGACAAAACGCGATGAAGTCTGATACGCTGGGACGTCACTTAGGTTGCAGTGACGTCAGTGTCGGTGAGGACCCACGGGTTGTTTAGACGGAACAATTTTGTAAACTCTATTTCATTCTATCGAGAAATGTGCGAATAAATGAATGGCTTTGGTGTGACTTCTCCGTCTATTTTGACGTGGTTGGTTCTTATTCTCGGGGAAAAAAAAAGATTAATTTAGCTTACCGATTTTATCTGGATATTTATTCGGTTTTAGAGAACTGGCGACTTCATTAATACCAGAAGTATAAATAATTTAAAGGAAAGTTATCATTTTCGGCCTAATACTTTACATATTGACAGCACTTTCTTTAAAAATGTGATGTATGAGCCACCAGCTCGATTATATTATACAAGCTGTTGAAATTCTGCATGACGGTGTACATGACGCTGATTTCACTAGAATCGGGAATGTAACTCAGTCGTATGAGACAGAAGTTATTAGACTTTCTGCCATTCTAAGGCCGCTTAGAAAGTCAAATCGACGGCTTTATAACAAACCCCATCAGTAAACGAGAAGAAAAATCGGAAGTTTTTAAACAGGTTCTTTTGCAAATGAAAGAAAACAGAACGGCACTAAACCGCCATTTTCCAGTTCTACTACCATCAAGCGGAGTGACGGGGGAAGACTGCAATGGTTAGAGAAAATACGTACAGTACTGTCACGACTAATCGAAAAGGAAATGGCTGACCATTTAACAGATGCTAAAATTAGATCAATTCGAGGAGAGTGAGTACGCGGGAACTGTTTTGCACAGTGTACGCTCAATATTCTTCGGAGTTTGAAACTAGACTTTTTCGTTTAATGCAAACTCGAATTTAAAAACCTTGCTAGCAATTTCTAACATCAACCTTCACCTTGCATTTCTTCGAAGCAGCACAGAGCAGGAACAATAGTAACCGTGTAGCTTTTCTCTCATTAAAAAAGCCCTAACAACCCGATTTCCCTAGTTTATTTTTTGCTGTGTTATTTCAAGGCGTTATTGCTATAGTAACATCTAAATGCCAATAATGAATTTGCTTTTAAGGTATGATGTCATAATAATACTATGCGAAATAACTCTTTAAAAAAAATTAGCTTAAAAATGATTGCAACATTTTAATATAGTCTCCTACCTTTCATTGGTTTCTGAATCCCTCTGTTGAAACGTAGCTCATTCAGAATGTTAGTATTTTTCTCACGGTGTCCTGGAAGCCGGGCAGATGATAGATGGATGGCAAGAAGAAAATCATTTATTGAGAGAGAGAGAGAGAGAGAGAAATGAAATTGGAAGAACATTCCAAAACAGTGATGAGATGAAGGAGATATAATCTCCATCATTATCGCTGCTCGATATTTATGATGTTGTTCTTTACCTCAAACGGGAATTGTATCTATCGTCACTGGTTTCAGCCTGACTGGTCATTGGTGTATCGTCTTTCGAGGTTATTATTTGTAGTAGTAAATTCGTCTCTACCTCTTTCCACACACATTATCAGTGCTTCTATTCTGTTTGTTTTCTTTACCAAATATATCAAAAGAAATCAGTTAAGCTAATGCCGAATTTGCTCGGACCTGGAAAGGACTAAGAAAATCACTTATTATAAGAAACGTTACTCTGTAGTGGTTAATTTTTTTTTAATTTGTTCAAATTATGAAAATTAAATATTCCACTTTTTTTCTATTCCAAGAAAATAATTTCTTTCATATATATATATATATTGGCAAATTTAGAGACATTAGTGCTAGAAGTTGGATCACGAAGACTGGAAACTTTCCTTCAAAGATGACGGTCCGTGGTTACAAATCTTCTACAGAGGCCTGTCCACGACGTCGCTCGGGTTTCGGCTTTCACAGCGATTACTCTCTATTTTACGCGTACGGCAACAACGAACACAGATTTGTTTTCATTCATTACGGAAAGGCAATAAAAAAAAAAAAACAACTGATATCTAGACTTTTCAATTAGTTCTGTTTATCGCGTGTTAATCGAGACAACCCTTGAAGGTGCGAAGAAAGGCCAGGAAAATACCGAAAAACGGAACTACTTTTAAGTACCTCTCGACTTTGTATGTTTTCCGGATTGCAGGTTGTTTATTTGTCTGCTTGTAGCTGAAATAAAATCACAATACGATACGATGCATTTTAGTGAGACGAAAAGGGGGATGCACAAAATCCGTGTTTTATTTTAAAAATTTTTTATACATTATTTATTTAAACTAGGTTACTTGGAGTTTTAAAACAGCAACTTGTCTGGCCCAGAACATCCTGAACTCGTGAGTTAACTTCCTGAAACCTCATATTACCGAAAAATTATCCTTCGTCACACGAGCCTAGCAGGAGAGAAGGAGAATCCAGTGCACAGAGATCCCGCGATTAATCCGAATGAATGGCTGGTCAAGAACATTTCCTGCCTCTCATTTATTTTCACTTTTATTTTCCATATTTTATACCATTCGCAACGGCATCGTATATCCACCTTGGTTTATGCCTGCTAACAAAGAGCCTTTGGTTTTCTGTCACGTTAAAACCTACCAGAAAGATGCTTCCTTTGTAAACTCTACTTCCGTTTTCCTAGTTATAACACGTGACTTGATTTATGTTACCAGGAGAGCGTATCTCTAGCGTACCGGAAGGCTTTCTGTAGAATTCGTTTTGGCTTTTACGTATTATTTTCCATTTTTGTTTGTTTTCACTCAACGGAATATTTCCGGCTGGGAATATGAAGATAAAACCAACGGCAAATACTCTGTAATTTATAGTTCATATAAGGAGGTAAGAGGTCAATATGACCTCGTACTTCTATAAGTAAAGAATAAAAACAATCAAACAGTCCGCCAGCTCTACAGTAAGTGGTAACTTTCAGTTTTATTTCTAAAATATGTAAATGTCTCGCACAATCTGAAATACTGCAGAATGTTTAACTATTGTTATCACGTTGAGTAACATGCGCAATGATACAGGAAGAACACCATCAAACGAACCAAACTTCGATACTGACCAGATAGCCACTCACTGATTGTTTAGTCAGTTATATTAACAGACCCTATTTTCTATGAGCTCTTTACTACTTATAGGAAATAGTTGATAAAGCGGAAATGTTTCTGATTTAATCAGATGTAAAATAACGAGACACGTGACGCAGCACAAAAATTAATCTGGCCTTCACTGAGTCATTGTTTGATACTTTTTTAAATAAGAAATTCAGATTACTACTTTCATATTTTTATATGGATTTATTATTATCATTATACATGTAATGATAAATATAGCAGTGAAAATACTGATTTACCCAACAGCAATGAAGTAGTAAAAAATTGGATATTTATCAGCTTGCTTTTTGTTTCGAACTTTTTCTTCCGATAAGCAAATATTTTCAAAACATTTTAATCACATGGTTAGGAAATGAATCACCCGGAAATAATGACTTGGAGATGACTTCTAAAGACAGTAGAGATTTTTTGTTAGCGTTTTTAAATCCCAGCGAAGCCCCTAAGACAGGAATTCTTTGTAAAATGTGCTCGATAATGGTTGGATTCAGAGCACCACAGATATCCTAAAAAAATTTTTTTAAAAAGAATTAAAATGTTATATTAGTCACACTAAATGTTTAATGATACCTAAGGTATACTGATCACCACATTCAATAATAATTCAAAGCAATTTCTGTTTTAAATTTGAAACATAAGCGATTAATTAAATAATACTTTTTCTACAATCATTTAAACAATTTTTTTTTAATTTATTATTTTAGCTTTTCATGAACCCTGATGGCAAGCGGAAGAGAAAAACGAATGAATTCTGAAGTTATCTTAATTTTTTTCGTGTAGAAGAAAACCTGAGACGTTTGTTCACTCAACATTAGAGTCCTTCTAACCATTGCCGCAAGAAAGTGCGGGAACGCAGGAGCCATTTCCTTTCAACTCGGATTTAATGAGATTATATCTTGGACTCTGGAGAAGGTTGTAACGTGTGTATGTTCTCTTCAGTACAGATATAATTCACTAACGGAGCAACCATTCATTGGGCAGGCGTTTGGACTGAGTTACACTGTTTCTTCCGCTCCTTAAGTGCTTTACCTGCGCCATCTTATTTTTATTCAAATACATATTTAATTTTTTAGCGAAAATACAAGATACAAATATTAGTATTTATTTTGTACTCTCTCTCAAAGTTGTGTGTCTTAAATCCCATTACACGGAGAGGAAATTTCAGCGTATTATCGTAAAGTACACTAATTGCAAAACTGGATGAGTGCGCATCGATGTAACGCATGATGTGTCAGTACTTTATTTGTCCAATCAAAATTAGCGAAATTTTGCTAAATCGGCCTGCATTCATTTTTGGCTTCTTTTGTAATTTTTATCTCTTCGTGAGTCGCATGTCTAACTTTTAGGAAATTCAGAGAGACCTGTCCCATCGCCTGTGGCCGGCTCAGTTCTGTTTGATACTCTGTCATCCGCCGTTTGCTCTTGACCCACTAAAGTTTTTCCTTGGTTTCGAAGCGTGTTGAGGTAAGGCATGGGTGCTTGCTTCCAACCGCAGAAGGGGAAGAGGAAGAGACTGATTTGAAAACTGTGGGTTATTTGTCGCACACTCGATAAGGCTGTTCGGCGGTTAGCAAGGGTCGTCTTCAATATTTATCGGTCTCTGTAAGTCGCGAGTATAATCTGAAAAGGTAACACGGGAAACTGAGTTACATTTATTTACCTGCTTGTTGGCTATAACTAACTTTGGCTTATCATTGAAAAATGAAATAAACTTCCTCATTCTTTCTGCACAGATGTTGCTCGCATCCATTACAAATATAGCAGCATCTGAATCGTCGGCCATTTTTAAGAGAGGGGATTCTGGCTGAAAATCGCCGCCAACTGAAAAGAGAAACCACTAGTTGTGTGATGTGTGTGTGTTTTGTTTTTAGATAAAAATATTTATCGTTTAAAAGTGGGCAGTAGACAGACAAACTTACGTGTTGCATTTTTTTAGATTTGTCATGCTTTTCTATGAAATTTTCCTTTTATAGCTGGTATACGGTTCGAGTTAGACGTGGCCGGCTGTGCGCAGTGTTTACACTTGAGTTGTACGCAACTCGCACTACAAAAGTGGGGACACAGGCAGTTTGTAGATCTCCCCGCTACAACGGTCCGTCTATGGTCATTCTAAACTTCTTTTTTTATGTCCGCCACACCGTCTATACGAGGTCTGACGTCTCACCCTGTTTCCTTTCAATCGATTGTAAAAGTGTCGTTTCGCATGCCGCTGATCCGGTTGACTGCTACTTGCAACCAGTTAGAAAACTGCCTGTTGTATTCAGCTCTTTACGATCAGTTCCACATACATGGGGGATTTTAGCCTCGGAGAAAGGTCTGGCGCTGAACGAAAGCACGTCTTTAACACGACGGTAAAGATCACACGGAGCGCGAGAGAAGGAGTGTGTGGACGGACGGTCGGTGCGCAACATCGTCGTCAGCGTCGTCTTCGGCCGCGAAGGATAACAATTAAAGAACATGCAAACTCTGTTTTCATCCAAGTAAATGCCGTGTTGAGATACTTTACTTAGCCGTTACTGTGTCGACTTCTACAGACTCTCTTCGAATCTCTGAAGGATGCGGTCACTAAGTTTACCGTGTATTTTCGCTCGCTTAGTTCTGCACACAAAAGGGCATCGAGCCGTTTTGGAGGACGGGTATTTTATTCACAGGGAGGTCGCCATAACAGCGTACTGACGGGAAAACCCCGAGAAACTTCTTCTATCCTTCCAGCTGCGTGTATAACAACAGCCAGAAGCTTGACGTCCCACCCTAACCCTGACTTGGTCCGCCGCTGATAGTCGTCTCTGACTGGGTTCTGTTATCCACTTCGACGAACGTCTCTCAATCACGAGGAGGACTCGACAGAGAACAGGCCACTTGTCTTCACGGGATGCTATGCCATTGAAAGAGCCTTGGTCGGAAGTCCAACTCGCTCAACAACAACAACGTCAACACCAAAGGCATACCATCCGCCAAACAGCTCATTTTCGCTCACGATATGCAGTCATGTGACCCAGATCATTACGTGTTTAATGATGGGTGCTCAAAGCCGACTGAGGTTTTACTTTACTGAAACATTTCCCATAATTTCTGCTTGGGATTTTACGAATCCTTTGATATTTGGCCTACATTCTCAAGAGGATAATCGATATAGTCCTAAGTAAACAAGGCTGGACATTAATCAGTTTATATCTACATACTACAATGTGTCATCCCAATGTGTCTAGTGTTTTAGATCCGACCTAAGCTAAAATTCTAACTATTTGCTATGTAATAAATGAATTTAAATATCCTTATAAATTAAGAGCTTTTGCTCCACCTTTTATTCTTGTTCTATTATAATATAACAAGAAGCACAAAGGAGACTTGCACAAATGTATAGCCTCTCCAAAAAAAAATAATCAGTGTTCCATTTTTAATCTTAAAATATACCATGAAAACAAGAAAAGTTTATTTATGTTGAAAAGGAAAGAGAAAGTGATGTTTGACTTGTGATGAGAAAGAAACCGTGCGGTTTTGTTTTTTATTGTTATATCCGAATTTACATCCCCCTGGATTTTTCATTTAAAGAAAAAAGAAAAAAAATGTTAAAGATGTACTAACAAAATTGTGGAGCATGTTGTCATTGCGAATTTGGCTTTCAAAAGTTTCTGAAAGTTTACTTTAGTGAAAATCAGGATACACCGAACAGGGTTCTACAGTGGTAAGTCTAGGTAATTAGCTAACCGCCTCGTTCTCTATATATTTCAGGTTATTTGACAAAGCAAGCAGAAAAAGTAGGAAACTGGTGTTGGTGATATTTTGTCTGCTGCCACTTAATGCAGTCACAAGAATCATTTTTATCCTTGTTATTCCAATCGGAGCACAATTCCATACGCATGAAAGCAGGAAAAGGCGTTTATTTATGCTGCAAACAGTTCGTGAGAGTGTTTAACCTTTGTAACCATCTCTCGTCTTAATTTTGCAAAAACAAATGTTGCACACCATTCTGTCTGTCTTTTAATTCTTAAAATATTTTTAGTATTAATTAATACAAATACTGTACAATTGGGATTATTACTCTTTACGGTTTCATATATATACATTGATCTGTAATAACAGGGAAAGAGTGTTGAAGTTTTAAAAGATTTTTAAAAACGCAGGGTGGCAGTCTTTTTAGTATCGTTCTAAGAATATGTTCTTAGAGGGACTCCGTCTTTTACTGATTTATATTGGTCACTTCTCACTCTCTACTTTAAACATAGCGATCGACTTAAAGTTCTCTTGATTAACTTTTATAAGGTTTGACAGTAATATATTAGTAATCGGTAGATTGCTACGTGAAGAGTGAAATGAAAGTGCATTCTTAACATATTTCTGCATAAACATTATATTAAATGTACAGCAAGTCACCTTCGCAGATCACCAAGGTTGTGTCTTCAGTGTGCAAGTAATGGGAAACAAATTCTCCTGTCGTCGGCTCCGTTTGTATAGGGTTTCTGCTGAGAAGTACTTCTATTATGGTCGTTTTTCCCGCTCCTTCGTCACCTACAACCAACAGTTTCACCTAGATAAACAAACAATCACATTTATAAAGAACAACACCTGTACCGAATATCACAGCAGATTCACCACCAAAAAATGGCTTCTGACAGAAACATATTCTACGGATTTTCTTTCACCTGAAAAACAATCTTCAATATAATTGGCGACATATTTATTTACTGCATCTCGGTCTCACAAAGGGCAGGAAAGGAGACATGTTTACTATTAACGTTATTTCACTATAATTTATGGACCAAAACCGCCTTTAAATATGGCTAAGAATGATGTTTTTAAACTCTTTTTCAAAACAAATCATATACAAATAAGGCACCTACTCTCTTTTTCTTTGCTTTGTTAAAACGTTGCCGACAATTGCAAATATCACTTCCCGCGATCCGTCTGCCACATTTAGAATTCCCAGAATACTTCCTACGGTCACCGGCGGCCTCTCTATTGGTTACCCAATAGTAAATGGCCAAAAGAATGGCCACTGTTGCAGTTGAGGCGACTGTGACGGCGGCAAATTTTAAACCACTGCCCATTAGTTAAACAACTATTAGAGGCGCTTGGATTTCTCTGATTGGTAATTTTCTCAGTCGAGAAGTCCGCTGCATAACAACGGGATTGTGACGTCATGCGCATCGTCATAAGGTTGGCCCAAGGCGGTCGTCTTTAGATTATGCGAATTGTTAGGAAAAGATGACAAGAAAAAAGGAGAGAGAGAGAGAGAGATTTGAAAATCCCCGCAGAGAAAAAAAAAGAATGAAAAGTAAGTGTCATGGCACCAGTAATGAATAAATCCAAGGTTTAAATGTTCTAAGACGTAGTTCTGCGGTTTTCTTCCCTTAAATTAAATATTTTAAAAATGTCCAATAAAGAACATCTATCTTGCGTTTTAAATTAAATTCAAAGACGAATCTAAATTGTAGCCCGCAACATTCCCTTAATAACACTCTCTCAAACACAACAGTTTACTTATCCAACAAAATATAAATTTGTTTCGTTTAAAATATTTGAAACTATTTTGAGAAAACCTTTGCTGGTAATTTTTGCCATTATTGCCCCCCCCCTCGCTGACCTGAAAGTGTTTTAAAACGTAATTCACAGGTTAGTTTTTCGTTTTTAAAAATAAGTAATGATAATAATAAGTATACCTGTTTCTTTAATGACTAAAACAAAACTAATTTAATTATCGCTATGCTGCTGAAACCATATTCAGCGTAATATGAATCCACAGGAAGTGTGCCACACTGTCTCCATTCATCTTCCGGATATATTCACGAACCGCACGCCATACTGTTTTCATCATCATTAGACCAACTCCCCCCCCCAAAAAAGCCACACAACTTGGCCGGGTGTTTCTTGTTTAATATAATGATAACGCATCTGTTGAATGTATCAAACAAAAGAGTATAAAAGGACCAGCTGTTTAAATTTTTTGGCCGGTGTGTGCAAAGCTAGTAAGACATAATGAGGCATTGACAGAAATTTAACGGTAAAATTTTAATTTTTTTGTCGCATAGTTTTCGTCAGTATTCTCAACTAAACTCAAAATATCGTTGGCAGCTGAGCAATATAATTTTCTTTAATGACTCGTCTCTAGAGCTACGCCCGTTTAGTTTTCCATAAAAAATCTTATTATTTTTGTTGTTGTTGCTTTTGTCATTCATTAACATGGTGGAGAGGTATCTGTGAAACATGTGGAGTTTGTTATGCGATAACTAGAATGAGAGAGATTACCGAACATGAAGGAAATCAGTTGGCTGCAGCCGGTGTAGAGAAAGCAGAGTTACTTATCTCAAACTTATCTTTCTTTTCAAACCAACTAGGATTTCGTTTGATATTTACAGACATAATTTCTCATTAATAGAGTTTGCTTGTTTTAAATCAGAAATAATTATTTAGAATAATTTAAAGCCCTTTTTAAAACAGTGTTAAAATGAAATTACATTAGACTGTTTCAGACACATTGAGCAAGAGGAAGTAGACACAAAACCTGACTAAACACAATATACACCCATAGAATACGCAGGATGAAATTCATGTAGCAGTAGAAAGATAGTTCTTAAATGAATTAATTTGTTCATGCTTACATTTACTTTGTAGTCATTATTTCTCCGTTAGCAAAAAAAAATACAAAGAATCCCTGACTACACGAATAACGAATGCCAGAAAATAATACCTATCCATTGTTTTAATGACAATAGTAATTTGAAAGGCGCTATTGCCGTTCTATACTCAGTCGATGTTTAGAGTGTCTTGGAGAACATTTTCGGCTGCCATGCAGTCCTGGGGTGTTAGATCTTAGCCCTCCCGTATCCATTACTCTTGAATTTCAAAATAACACTAGTTTTCCCCAGAAAATGGCAAAACAAGTCTTTTCCTTTTTCCATTCCCACAATCTGATATAGTTTTTGCTTAATGGGAGATTTAAGAAAGAAAAAAGTTGTTTTTTTTTTTTAATTACAGTACTGATTAATTTTCATGATTACTTTATTTAACTAACTTCACGAATATTTTCTATTAACAAAGTTATCTCTTCTAACAACACAAAGATCACGAAGAGATTTTAGGTAAATTTTTGCGTACAGTTTGCGCTCCGCATAGTTTTCTGTTTTAGTTTTAAATTGGCCCTCAAGAGAATCCTTGGCACGGACCACGTATAGGTAGGGCGCTGGAACAAGCTGTGGAACACGAAGTCTCTTGGCTTTGCATGGAATATAAAAGCTTCTCGATCGTCTTAGATTTCCGTTCCTTTTGAATTAGCAAGAACTAACGTAAGAGCGTCCAGATTCTGCATTTCCACCAGATTGTCTCAAACAATTTTCTGTTCGCTTTCACGTGGCTTACTGCATGTTCTGCCTTTTTTGGTTATTGGTTAGATATTTAAAGATAACGATGGATAAAAGCAAATAGAACTATGCTGGTGTAGGATTACGCTATCCATCTTCGAAAAATATCGGCCACGTCAAACTTCTTTCACATTTGACAGTCGAGGAAGTTTCACCCCCCCCTACCCTTTAATTCGTGACCACGGACTATTTTGCGTTGAATGATGTCAGGACTTTAATAGAATCTTTTAAACTTTTTTGAAATTTCATTCCGTAAATTTACTCGTATTTGCAGCTGTTTTCCCACGTGCAGCTAGCATTCCAAGTCGATTCAGCTTTCATTATCAATGAGGACCTGATTGAAACTAAGGGTTACGGCGGGCGGAGAAAAGAGAGCTGGCCACCCATTGAGCTGTGGCGTTAACGCAGATTCCTCGTTAATCATTCGCCAATTCTCTTCCAAAGAGGGCGGCTGAGCAAGAAAATGAAGCAGTTATTCAGGCAAACTGAAATCTTTCTTGTCACAGTCTGCTTTAATGCAAATATACTGGTTTGTGTTCATATCAGTTTTGGCTCTGTTAAGATATTTATTTTGAAGAGAAACATTAGAAATGGGTAGCTGTACTCGCTTGGAAGATTCTCTAAGGCTAGGTAGGCCGGACAGTCAGAGATTCGGGTGGCGGACGCGTGGTATCTCGACTATGGAGACAATCCTAAGTGCGTGGAAACATTGTCCAAAAACCTGTTCAGGGTTTACCGCGGGTCATAACCTCAACAGTTAGTTGATCGCTATATGTCACTTTTAACAGAACTCAACCTCGACTCAACTTGTTTCTGATCTTTCTGAAGTCACAGAGAAATTAAACTTCAACTGGCTGGATAATAGAGGGCTTTATTCGTGACAACCCATGCTTTGTATCCCCTTAACCCGCTGCCATAAGCAGAAGTGGTTAAAATGGTGCCGTGAACATGTCGTTTGGATACAACATAAGTGGAGTCATGTTCTCTTAACAACTGATGGGTCAAGAATGAACTTTTAGAGTGATACACGGCGCATACTTATCTGGAGGAACGCGAAACAGCTACCAGCCCACAAACATCATGGAAAGGGATCGCTACCTTGTTGGAGGTGTGATTCTCTGTGCAGGAATTTCATTGGGTCAGGATGGTACCCTAATTGCAGTGAGGTATAGGGGACAAGATTTCGGATTCCTATGTCAGATCATTCGCAGGGGTAATCGGGAATTACTCCATTTTAACGGACAATAATGCTTATACAAATATTGTGCGATTGCATGTGCCTTATCTTCACGACAGAACCATTATCTATCTGTACAACATGGCCAGCGCGTCGGCTCCCTCACCACTTCCAGATCACTCATAGAGCTGCCGTCTTCTTTGTCAGACAATGGATTTTACTGTCCACTGCTCTCGTTGATTGAGTTATAAGCAGTATACAAAGCCACTATGGGTCGTGTATATTGCTCTCCCTGATTCTTCATTTAGCTCCTCTTATTTACCGTTAGATCCCTGAAAATTATTTTAGTTTACATATTTCTTCGGTAAAAGTTGTGCTTCATGAAGTGGAGTTTGTGTTGATCATTTGGTGAATAAAACTAGCCATTTTGGAAATATTTTTGTTTTGTTTGTTACTTGACTTTTTTAAACAAGTGTATTATTAAATATGAGGAGAAGCTGTCTGCAGTAGCAGTATAGGAAAACCCAAGGGCATGGAGGAGATATCAGCTGGGGGAGACTCCGCCCTATAGAAAAATGTGTCTGTCGGTTACGATGACTCATTCGCTCACAACCCTGGTTTCTAGACGAAACTCGCAGACTTCTTTTGCTTTCTTCACTCCAAAATCACCTCAAACCAAATTCGGCGCGAGTGAAAAACCGCTTATTGTACAGTAAATTAAAAATTCTTTTTTTTGTCTTTACTTTATTAAATCCAACGGTATTTTAGTCAAAACTGCTTTTTTGTTTGAAATGTGCTATCTCTATGATTCCCGTGACACTTATTTTTTTAAAAAATATGACCAGTGATTTAAAAAAATAGATTTTCGTGCCGTTATAAGTAATCAAAGCCAGCGCAACTTGAATTATTTCCCTCCTATTTCTTTTGTGGTCCTTTAAAAAAAAAAAAATTAAAGAAAAGTAACAAATTGCTAAATGCGATCTAATCAATGTAAAGTTGGACAAAACCAAAAATCTAAATTTTTTCTGTTTTTGTTAAGGAGTTCTAAAGCTCTGTCTTGTAAACCATTGGTTTTTAATACGACCGTTTGATTGTCTGTGAATTATATGCAGTTATTTTCTCTCTCTCTCTCTCTCACCTGTTGGTTTATCTTATGTTGGACTATTATGTTGTACCGCTTGTATTCCTGCTCTCATTTATAATATCGACAGAGAAATTGTCATCAATTTGTAAAGGGGTCACAAATTGCCCGCCAGACTCTCCATAAATCTTGCGTCAATAAAAGAGGGCGTACGTCTTGGGGCCGCTTATCCCGTGAGTTTTGGGTTTCAGAGGAGAGCAAAATCATGGTGATTGAGACAGCCTTCTGTAAGGGATATAAGCGGCCCTGTCTATGCAGTGTCGTGTAAACTCGTCCGCGACAGATTCGCACTGGCTTTTAGGTGTACGGTTGTCTCGAGGACTAAAGTTATGACAGTTTTATTCAGATGATAATTATCTGTAAACCGATCACGTATTTTGCTATTTCTAACCTAGTCAGCGTTAGAAAACGTGGACATTTCAGGACCCGTTTGTTAGATTTGAGGGAAAATAGAAAACACCCTACGGAAGGAACGATGCATGGTATAACCCCTTTCGCCAAAACTAGGCATTTTCTCCTGGATGGAATCGTAACCATTCCATCATACGACAAGCTATTTCTCTAAATATTGGGATAATTCGATACCCCGATGATATCCTAAAATAAAGATGTCGAGTGACCCAGTAAATGACGTAAAATGTGCCGACATATTAATCTGGCTGTTTGGCGTTTGGAAAATTCTATCATTTTGATTTCAATCATACTATGGGCTGTTATCGACATTCCTGCTTTGTATTATTTCTGTCGTCTCGATCAGATTTAGGCTAGTAGACAGCCGAACTAGGTTCACGAGAAGTTTCTGGGGAAGATCTCCTACTGCGCCGCGTTATCACAGACGATAACAGCCAACATCAGCCTGATCGGACTGTTTACCCTCCCTCATTTTATAAAGGGTCTATTGCTCCGTGGTCAGTCCAGGGCCCGAGTTCGATTATCGAGGGGACCGACCGTCTCCGTTAGGCGTACTTATGGCTTTTTCTCGCGCTTTTTCATCAGTAGGCCCGCTTGAACTCCCTCTAGATTTCCTTCCATATCTAAAAATGAAGTATTCTGGTGGAAATTTATTGCAGGCTTCTTCCTGTAAAAATTATATTTGAGCACCTCGGGGATACCCCTTGAGCCCCGAATCGGAGATGGTACACGAAGAAGATGACACTGTATGTAGATCGTTAGAATCTTGATTCTAACACTGAAGAAATCGGAGATTAAAAGCTTTGCTCTTACTCCGAGACAGCTCTATCGGATTCGCCTGTAAACCGCTGTTTTTCCCGACGCCATTGCGTTGATTTTCTTTCTTTTTTTTAATGGTAAAGTATATACGTACACGGTGAAAAGGGCGTTCATGGACTGCTTTAGACCAGACCAAAAATAACTGTTGTAAATGGAAGCTCTTTTTTTTTTAAATGTCTTTATTAATTTTATCAATAATTTCCTCACCAGGAAAACCTCGTTTTGCTTGGATACAGATATAAAAAAAATATAGAAGGAGAGAATTAAGAAAACGGTCGACCTTTAAATGTTCGCCGTGTGTTGGGTGGTTTTTCCTTTAAATTTGTGTGTTACGTCTTTTCGTGTGCTGGTGAATTTCTTGTCCCTGTTTAATAATTGGAATTAAGCGTGTTTATAAGGATGTAGAGGGAATGCAGAATGAGCAGGGAGATGTGAAAGAAGGTATTTCCATTGATTCTAGATTCCGGTGCCTCCTTTTGCCGGGAAACGTAAAATAGTAAAATAAGAGCTTAAATGAAGCGTGCGGCTAGAGGCGAGTTTGACAACTTGCTGGCAGAAAAAGCAAGTAGGAGGAGATAGATAACCTGTTTATTCTATGGTTTACTCACAATCCTACTCGCCAAAAGGGTTCTCACGGCCGGTGCGCTTGAGAAAACTCAGTCAACGTTATGTCTTCCCCTTTTAGACACAGAATGCACAACCAAAGGGGTTGTTCATAGGTACTGCTCGTTCACTTGTAAGCCAAGTGTTTTTGTGGTATTACCTCGACACTGAGACACAGTCAGCTGCTTTTCATTGGTTAATGGCTCGTTTATTATGTCAGTGTTCGATTCATTGGAAACTGAGGAAGCTGACAAAAAGGATTTGTACTTACATGGCTCTGAATGAGCAGTCAGTACAAAGAAAATATGACAGAAGTGTTAGGTTTTGGGTTGTTTTTTGTTTTTGTCTTGGTACATCGATATCTGCAAGGTAGACAACTTTGGTGAAGAAACGTGATGCCGCGGTTATCCGCTAGAAAGTGTTGTCGGTCTTGCACTTGTTGTGGGGCTTGGCACTTCTGACTTCGGCAGTGCAAGCCCCTCTTTATTATTATTATTATTATGTGTGGGAGGAAATCCACGCGACCGGATGGGGAAGAAGAACGAGAAGAAACCATGCCGGGGAAGGGGGTACAGCAATCCGAGCCGTTCCGTTCCCACGGGAAGCAAACTCGAGCCCTCGAAGTCATAGCTTGTCAGTAATATCTACTTATTTCCTACACATAAGTTTTGGGGAAGAAAAATAATATATGCAAAACAAAAAAAAAAATAGTTGCTTGTAGTTAAATTAACAACGTCGACGAGTGGACTAAACTGGTAGTGTAATATAAAAAGTAAATACCTCAACCATTTTATGCACAAGTAACGATTCCTTCATCTTCGAGGGCCGATGTATACGTCAGTAATGGCTTCTAACACACGGTATTAACTGTAACTTTAAATTTCTACATATAAAATTAAACCTTTTGGCGTCTTTCTTAAAATGTCCTGTTATTTTTTCTGTGACAGCAAGAATCACATTTCTTCCGCTGGCTTTGGTTTTTGGAGGCTATTTTAATAATCAGGTTATTTATTCAAAACGCCTAAAGACCAAAGAGAGATTTACATTAGGATTTATATCCCAGGACGAGAACATCGCTTGCTATCTTTATTTGCATATTTTCGGATCTACTGACCGCGAATGTCCAAGGTCCTAAGATTGCGGGCACTAATTGGTGTTAATTCTAAGCGCGGCTAAATCTCCAAAGTTCACTGGATGTAGAAGGAATCGGCTTAAAAACTTAGCGCGCGATACGGTCTTTTGTAGTGAGATACAGCGGGGCTCTCCGGTCATTGACTGCGCATATTGTTATAGGGTGAATCAGTTTTATCGTCAGCGAACCAGTTTCGACGTGGTTGCAACCGAAGAATATTCGCAAAAGTCGCATTGGTCAGAAGAAATTGATTCGGAGCTTTACTCACATGTAAGGTACTGCTGACTGGTCTGCTCACCCGAAAACCTTATCTAAAGTCGATAAGTGTCAATGTGGAGGAAGGTGTGTGTGTATAGAGGCGGGTGGTTGTGTTTGGTTTTGCCTTCTTGAGGGAGCACGGATTGACGCTGCACAGCGCTTATCGCGGCAATGAGATATTGTATTTACAGTCATCAAAACTCACAGCACTGTCGTCACATCAATTCTACATTAAATCCGAGTTCCTGGAACCGAGATTTAGCAGTGGTGTGCTTGTCGTTTGAATTTCCAGTATCACTTCCTTACCTGTTTTTCCGCGGTCAAAACTTTAACAACGGTGCTATTTTTCTCACACCTTTCTAATTCCACTCAAGGCTGTCACCAATGTGACTCGATATAAAGTTTGTCACCTGCCTTTTGGGAAAACCCATTTCCGCTCTCTGGGATGTTCGGGTCAGGATCCCCGTCGTGCGTGTGCTTTTCTGTTTCATATCTGAAGTAGCGGCGTGGAGTCCGGCGGGTTGTCTTTAACCCTTTCGGTGCTTAATCAAATTTCCGGCCGTAAAGTTTCAATTATCCACCAAAGATGAAGCTAGGAGTCGAGGGCATTCCACTTATCGTGATATAGAGAACGGCTTTTCCGAAGCATTGGGGAAACCCTGCTTCCAGCATCAAATAGCTGTAGATGTGGTGCGGTATGAACTCTTCCTGCACAACGCTATCCTCAAAAACGCATCATGGCGTCAAGGACAGCGTCACCAAAGTCAATTTTTACATTTCATTTACTAAATAAATAATACAGATTTATTTGCTTATCAACTCGAACTGATACCTTGGTGTTGTCTTGAAGTGTTTACCAGATTTCAACACAACTCTCTGACTAAATTTAACTAATTTCGACGCTAGATGCTCGGAGATAGATCAGCTGTTTCTAAGAAAAGTAAAGGGGAGGTTCAGTTTGGCAAAATCTCAAATGAATTTACAGGCGTAAAACCACCGATAGACGGCGGTCCTTTCTTTTGGTCGTACGCATGTTGTGCCAATCGGTACAGTGCTTGATTTTGGCTGAGATGTTCTACGACATCTTACACGGCATTTAATATATGCGATTTTCGGAACTCTCATACAGCTTTCTTTTTATACTGATGATGATAACCTACCAGCGATATCTGAATCCTGAATACTGTAAATGGGCGCCTATGATGAAATCACTTCTTATACAGGTATAAAAAAGAGATTTAAAAAGTTTACATATGTTGGTGTACTTTGAGCAGACTGTAAATATAAAAACGTTCAATGTGGTTGGTCGTTTTTAGAATGACTTAGCTATTCATCCTGATTCTCCCCCCCCCCGACCAAGATAAATCGCGGTTCAATACGGTTAGCTTGCTGTGGGCAATTTCCGTAACTAGAGATCTTCCGACTGGATTTTCTCGCCAAGGAAGCATTTGTAACGTCAGTTCTGACAGCGCTGCTATTATTCGGTAGTCACTTGGCAGGTGGCTCGCGAATGAGTCAGATCTGGCTGCTGTTCGCTCGTCTCCGGAAACAATACTAGCTGACGTTCCCGATGCCGGTGTCTGCTATTATCGATACACGTGGTCGCCGAGAAAACCCTGGAAGCCCGAGCTATACTGGGTTTGTTATGGTTGCCTCCATTTACGGCATTAATTGGTTAATTAAAAGCAGAATTAACAATAACTCTCCTGAGATAACTGTGGCCTGTATTTGTTATTTTATCTTTTTCTATAAGTTTCTAAAGAACTCCACAAACGATGTGGCGATCACGCTCAGGTGAATAAAAAATATCTATAATGAAAAGAACTCCCGGCACTATCTTATCCTTTTATGACATTTTAACTTTTGTGGCGGTTATTTTGTTACATATTTAAAATATATTATTGGTCTTTCTTCTAGCAAAAACCAACGGCAAAGAATTATATCACTTTCGGAGAATCTTATATTAGGCTAATTTCGGCCGAATATTATCTTGCAGCATTATAAAGTTGAATTCACTCCACAACACACGAACGGTTACCCATATTTTGTTGTTGATGGCGTACACCAACGTCTGCAAGGGAGACAACCACGGTGAAGGAAAATATTGACGATTCCAAGTGCTGGGGAGAGGTTATCAAAACGTTTTTGTCAGTCTGCTTAAAAAACAAAAAAAAACCTAAATCTTGTTTTTTTTTTCAAGAGAGAGCACACACACACACACACACACACACAGAGAGAGGCTCGCAAAACTGTAAAGAATTAACCAGGATAGCTTGGCTTATTATTTGTTGTTGACAAGCATCTATTGAAACGAAAGGCGCCCATTTTGTTGAATTCTGTAAATGTATTTTAATTCACCAACGCCAAGAGTATGCAGTACAGACAAAGAGCCTTTATCTCTTTTTAAAATAGTATTAGGCAAATATATATTGCATTACATTCACTATGGTTACTGGTAATGGGAGATGTCAGATTAGCAAGACCTAGTCTTTTGCTGTAGAACGTTCAGCGCAGTATTTAATTAAAAAAACGTTAAGATTTGAAAAACTTGTTCGTCTCGGTCGGCGGCTCTGTTAATCTTCTCACTTTACGCAGAGTCGGTTTAAGATCGTTCAAGTTAAGAGCAGGATTTAAGTTTGCTTATTTCTCTCGCTCAAAGAATTAAAAAATCCGAGAATATTTGACATTTTGATTATGTAATTTACCTGGAAAAACGATTGAGAGTTGATAACGTGGAGAATGATGTCTTGCCTGTCTGAAAAATTCTATAACTATCATTTAGTGATTGCGAAGTATGATTATCAGATATGGAATAACGATAATATTTGATACTCCTAAGCCTTCGATAAATAGTTTTTTTTTTCTTTTCTATATAACACAACGGCTTAATCTAAAACTCCCTGAATGAGGCACCTCTGTAGTAGTCTGGACAGCTTTAAAATGTCTCTAAATTCACAGGCGGCATGTTGCTGGGCTTGGTCCTCAAAACATTCCCAAATATTTCCAAACGATTTCGGTGAACACTGACTAACGCACCCACTTTTCACATCCTGTCCATTTTCAAATTGAAAATCCTTGTAGCCAGTCAAATTCCATTCAGCCACTCTTGGTGTATTATTGTTTTGCACCTGTCGGCCAGAAGTCGAAGTCGGTGGACAACTCTTACAGAGAACACTCCCTGTACTCACGTATCTCTATACACGTTTTAATGGTTAAACTCCGGAATAAACACAAAAAAGAAGTGTAACGAAAAGGGAAGTTTGCTGAAATTCTGAACAAACAAAGGAAACCATTTCGTAGCTGGTGTGTTGTAATTAAATGTTTAAATCCGATCTGATCCAATATTGTTTCTCTCTACAAATAGTGGGGGAAAGATGAGAAGATGTGTATACAGAGATCTGTTTTGACCCCCCTTTTATTAATTTTTTTAATTTATAAAAATCATATATTTGATAAATTCCGAATAGGTGCAAGTAAAACAGCGTTTTTTCTGATAAGCTACAACTGCACACCAAGCTTCTTCATGCAGGTGAGAATCCGTTCAGATATCGTTAAACTATGGTAAGAACGGGCATTTATTGCTAATTTGTTACCTATTGAAAACGAGGATCTTCCAAGGAGTTTACTGTCAAACCACTTCCTAATCCTTAGTGTTTACCTGTCGTTTTCTTTTTCTTTTTGGGGGGAGGGGGTCGTTGTCGGGGCTAATCTTTAGTGTGCAGGTGATGTTTTATGCGGATAAGGCCTTTCATTCGAACTGCGGATTGTAAGATGTTTATCGGTTGTTAGAGTTGGATTTGAATCCGCAACTTTTCGGATACTTGTCTATATTTATTGCTTTCGACCAAGACATTACACCCAGTAAGCCAGCAAATAATGGAACCGAAAGCTTTCCGAGTACCTTATCCATGTGTAAAGACCCTTTTATGTGGTCGCACATGTCAGTTCTGGGACCAGATGATTGATTCCGATTCCTTTTCGTGAAACGATGGGTTGGATAAAAGAGCAGATTGAGAAATGCGGTTCCGGGTACCTTACATTGTTTCTACTAGTGTCTTGTAAACACTGCAGCTAAAATTTTTCGAAGAGCATAGAATTGGTAAATATCACGTCGCACTTCTGCAAGCAGCGATGGCATTTACGTTCTGTAGTCAGTTAGGCTATCGTTTTGTAGAATTGTGACCAACCGCATTAAAAAGCAGCATACTTTCGAAAAGCTTTTGTTTACATTTCTAAATATTTTAAGTGTTTGAGGAGGAATACCTGTCCAAATCAAGTACAATATTTGACTCCCTGTATCCAGAGAACATTAATAGGGATACACTGCTATGTTTCATTCAGATAAGGAGGCGCTGCTACTCTCTTAAAATAGTTTCTGAAAACAAATTCGTCTGATTTTAAGAGGGACCTGATCCTTAAAAGCAGCGTTATTTTCGGAATGACCGGCCTCCTCTAAAAATAAAAAAAATTGATATATCTTAATTAAATTCAAGCCTCGAGAAAAGTGGGGTTAAAAGGTCAAGGTCAAACCGAACTTATTATTATCTTCCTCCTCCTCCGTTCAGGCGAGGAGCTGAGAGACAAACGACAAAAACAATATTCCGAGTAGTTTAGATGCACTTCAGCACATTCAGTACGCAATTTACCAGACTAGCGAAACCTTGATTTCGGGACCGAGGAGCCTGCTTCCTCTACCTGGCACATCTAGCTGACGGTGATTTATTGCTTGCCCTTTGTACCTGTCCGCCGGTGTTTATTTGCTCGTAGAAGACAAAGGTGAGCTTTCCTGGAGGTGCTGTGGACTGACGTGGAACGTCCGTTCGTGGTCGAGAGAGAAAATTGATAGTTGGACAAGAGAATAAAAAAGAAATATTTAAAATGAAACTCTCTCGTTCCTAAGTACATGTTTGAAGTGAGTTGTGTGTTCGTGTATACACGTCTATATATACACACATCGGAGCGCTTTAAGGCTCACTGTTTGGTTTTACGGTACGTTTGAACAGACGTTAGTCGTAGACAGCAAGGCGTTAGTTTCTATTTCACCCGAACCCATTCACTGTTTATGTTGTGGACGCTGACAAACGTTACGTTGACGATGAAAACAACATTCGCCAGGTTGTGAAAGGGCTAACCTGTTAAAGTGTCTAACAACGAAAAAAATAATGCTTCCACTTCTTGGCTTTTTGGCGCAAAGGTGATTCAAGATCTCTCATAACTCTGCCAGGGCAAAGAATCTTGTCATCCGGGTAATTGGAAATGAAAAAAAAGAATAGAAGGTTTAATAGATATGAGATGATCTCCTCTAAATACTTCGATATGTTGTATTAGGACAGGATAAAAAGATAGAAGAAATGTCTGTCTGCAGACAGAGTAAATAAAATAACACTTTTCGCACAAATAATAGTCGTAGCTTTAAAAAAAGAGACATCAAATTGATAGGCATTCCTTTTCACGAGCGAGCTTGTAGAAATCATGATGGCTTTCCACCTTCTGCTAATTAATCAAACCAGAGTTGATAACTGATAAACGTTCGTCGAGTCAATGGCAGCCCATTTTTGAATTTAAGGTGGTGGGAGTCCGAAAATAGTAGTGAAGTTTCTTCTCATCATGCCAAAAATAATCAGAAAAATCTATCAGCTCTTCTACAGTTAATTTCTGGTTTTGAAGTAATTCTTGTATTATTGTATGTCTCATTTAAAAAAAAAAAAACCGTTTTCAGTTTCTAGTATCCGAGATTTTTTTGCTGTTTTGATAATGTTTAATTGGATCTTTTCCCAGATTCACCATCTTAGGATGTCCACAGTAACGCTGCAGTAGACTGTTTTGAGAAAAGATTAGTCTCGTATTCCTTAAGTTAGTGGCAGCTAATAAAATTATCTTAAAATTGATTCCAGAAACCCCACCATTTGCTCTTCAGGTAGGAGATCTGGTTTCTGTTAAACATCAGACTGTCGCTGGATCAATTGCTCAAGACGGCTAGGTTCAAATGGTGGAGCTGTGAAGATTTGGTCGACAGAGCCTGGATTTCACCTGGATCGTCGCAGCGTCGTGACCGCGTTCCAGGTTTAGAATTACGAAGTAGTTTTATTTATTATTATTGTCAATGAACTTTCTTTCTAAATTTAAAATACACTAACATTTTTTTCTTGCTAGTTTAATAATTTCTATAAAGTTTGTATCATTAAAATGAAGCACAGTACAAAGTAACACTCCTGTCTGTCTGTCTGTCACACACACACATCGTTTATTCACTATTTCTACAATGTGCAAGATTTTCTTTTAAATTAATCGAACCGTGAGCGTGCGCTTGAAGAGAAAGCTGCAGGAGATAGCAAAATAACCACAGAAATGTATATCCAACTAATAACTCTGGAGACACGCTAACGCTAATAATAATAATAATAATAACATGTGAGGTGTTTTTTAAACATCTATTTCTAGAGAGTAACAGTCGGTCAGTAGGAGGTAACTCTCTCACTAAACAGCAGATGCTCTTTCACGCCGCAAGAAAATAATTTGAAATTAAACAATGCACATGGAATCATCTTGTGCTGCCTCCATTTGATGCCTATACGAGTTAATCTTTGTACTGGCCGATTACAGATTAAAGCAAAAGCGATATCTTCGAGGAAGATTATATGTAGTAATGGAAGTTGCTTCTAGCCATTTTTCAAAGAGATGTACAAGTTTGTTCCGTCTGCCTATCGACCCGACATCCTTTTTCCTTCCCAACGCTCAGAGTCCATTGGGCGCCTTCTAAAACAGCGGGGGAAAACCTACCTAACTCTAATACTTCCACTATTAATCGGTATTGTACTTACAAGGACATCAGTAATTCGGTTTTTGGTAACTTCGGCTTGTTTCCGTCAGATCTAATGTACCTTGGGGATATTCCATTTCACCTCATCGCATTTACTGTAGTCACCTGTCGAAACATCGTAGAGGCAGAATGCTTCGTTCGTTCGTCCATAATGGAATGCATCGCATCAATTGAGCGGATAGTTGTGTTGTGTTTTTTTTTTATTATACTTTCCTAAAAGTGAACGCGAGCATTTAAAATGGTTTTCATGTTTCTTGAAGGTTTTAAAATCCTCGTTGTTCAGCTATTTTCCATATGAAACGATATGTTAAAACTACGGACAAGGTGAATTTCCGGACGCGCGCGCTATGTCCCTGCCTCCTTAGCGATCTACGTGGGGTTTTTTTTTCGAAACTCTCGCTTTATTTTATCCTATTTACCGAACTTTCCGTTTGTTTTTGTTCATCGACTTAAAAAAAAATTATCCCCTCCCTTTCAAACCCTCTCGTTAGATTTGTTTCCTTATTTGACGTTGTACAGAAGATTTTCTTTACATTGTCTTTTACAGCCAAACAATAAACAGCCCGCTGACTTCTCGTTCCTTTCCGAGTGGTCGTTTCTGCATAACTCTCGTGGTTTCCTGGAGATAATCAAAAACACATCCTGCTTGTCCGCCGGTCTCTCTAAAACGGAACCTGGTAGTGGCTGTCGGACTGATTATTCTCTCGGACAAGAATGGGTGGACAACAGGATCGTTGTTCCGATGCTCTGCCTGTCAAGCACTACACCTCTGCGAGTAACTGTTAGCAGTCAACTAAACGGATTAAATCAGTTTTATACTTTAAGGCTTCCATGTAAGACCGAAATTCGGCCTGGTTTTCTTTTTCTCTTTCAGTAGCATCTCTCTCCCCCCCATCTCTCTCTCCATCTCTCTCTGTACTGACGTCATCTCTCTCTCTCTCTGTGTAATGACGTCATCTATCTCCCCCATCTCTCTCTCCATCTCTCTCTGTGTGTGTGTGTAATGGCGTCATCTATCTCTCTCCATCTCTCTGTAATGACGTCATCTCTCTTTCTCTCTCTCTGTGTAATGACGTCATCTATCTCTCTCCATCTCTCTGTGTAATGACGTCATCTCTCTCTCTCCCCCATCTCTCTCTCCATCTCTGTGTGTGTGTGTGTGTGTGTAATGGCGTCATCTATCTATCTCTCTGTATAATGACGTCATCTATCTCTCTCCATCTCTCTGTAATGACGTCATCTCTCTCTCTCTCTCTCTCTCTCTCTGCTTTTGTTTCCATATATATATAGTTTTCATTTTAGGTTCAGAAATCAAGTTTTGTTTAACTTTTGTAGAATTATGAGTGAAGACGGCGTGTTAATGCACTTATCTTTTCTACAGTTCTAATTTTTAAAACTTTAAAATTGCATCTATAATTTAAGAGCTGCGCCTAAACGGTGTACGGGCCTTCATCACCGCCATTTTTTATAGATGCTTGTTCATTTTTTTTTTTTTTTTTACAGTTGATTAAGCTTTTCACTGATGACGCGGAGGCAAATTTGTATGAGGAAAGTCCTCATGTGATATTCACTGTGATTTTGTCGCTTGTTTGTTTTGACAGCCCGTGTGTTTTTTTTAACGTGCACGTCCTGACTTCAAAAATGACAATGATCGACACCATTCGCCCTGGCGAGCGAGAAACTTGTTTCGTGTACGTACGGGAGAACTGGACTAAGAGCGGAAATCCTTTTGTGCCGTCGCCAACAGCAGTGACGTCAGCTGGTGGCGAACAAATTTCTATCGTAGCCGATAAACTGGCAAGTAAAAATGTTTAAAATTTAAAGACAAAAGTAACCGATGATATTTGCTTAACAGTGAGTAGTTTAACGGACGGCTGAGCATTTTGTCTGCAATGGTTTGCACTTTTCCAGAGGTTTTCAGGTGTGCTTAATGCTATCGTTAACGACGTGTGTGTGTGTGTTTAAAATCTTTATTTGAATCTAAGTCTCCTCTGTGCATAATTATTTAAAGATGTGGGAAAACTGTTACCCTTTAAAATTCTGATCTTAACGGGGTTTTTTTCCGTTTAGGGCTTCTGTTGGCAACTATTAGTTGAACTCTATGTATTTGGAGTACTTGGTAATGTTAATAATAATAATAATAATAATAATATAATAATAATAATAATAATAATAATAATAATAAATAACAACGACGACGACAGTAAAGCTATTAAAGCTTTTCTATTCACAATTTATTTTTTTCTGGAGTAATTAGGGTGGTTGGCTGCTTGTAAAAAGGCTCTTCTTGGGCGGCGAGTTCTGGGTTTTGCTGCTGATGTCGATGGTCCGCATTCAGCGCAAGGAAGCGTCGACTCTCCTCCGTCTAGTAATTTCGGAAATGGTTCGAGTTGTTATCGGAAACGCTTCATTGGTATCTGTTGCTTTTGTGAAACTGTATCATCGTCATTTAGCAACAAAACAATCTTTCTTATGTATAATCGGTAAAAATAGTACTGTATATACAAAAAATTCCTGCAAAAAAAAAAAAAACTTATTTGAATTAATGGAGTAGCATCCTATTAACTCTAAAAGGCAGGCTGGATTGCACGCCAAGAAAATGACGTTTACCTGATCTCAGAGATGACGTCATCAGGGTGAGTGTCGGCTACACGCTCTGTGGTGAATCGACTTGGTTTGTAGAAGGTCGCACCTTTACTTGTGAGATCCCAGCTTTAAATTATAGCCGTTTTCTTTGCTGCATTCTCGTACATTCTTGCACAAATGCTTCGCTTGCCCCACGCAAAACGTCATAGTGGATATAATTTGAAGTAGTGAGGCGAATTTTACGAGTTGCTTATAGACACTGGCGCTGTAACCGAAAGATCGCGTGAGCCGCCACACACCAAACGGAGCGATCCATTCGGTTTGCAGCATCTTCGAGATCGGTTCGCTCTGAAGACAAGTAGTGTAAAAATGCATTTTATTTTTTTTTAAAAATAATGTTTACGACTTCTAATATCTATCCTCACTTTATTGAATAATAATAATAATAATAATAATAATAATAATAATAATAATAATAATAATAATAATGTAATAAAGCTTGCTGATCCTTTGTTATTTTTAAAATAAATTATGCGAAAGCTAGAGGGGTTTTTGTTACCAACTTTAAAGACCTGTCGATAGTGTGCCTTTAATGTTCGCCAATATTGGACTGAGGAAGTATTCTGAATCTGATTCATTGTCTAGTTCATCCATTTTGTTGTTGTTGTTTTTTTTTAAAAATCACATATAGTCTGTATGCATTATTTACTGAATTTGGGATGATTAGAATCTCAAGAAAAACAAGAGGTTAAATCTGACATTTTTGGACGATACCATATTCATCCTTAATATAAAAAGGTCAGCCAAACAAGAATCTAGAGCTGCAGCCAGGCGTAAGAGTAAACGATAATGGTTTCCAGTTTTCTCGGCTCTAGACCGGTAACATCTCAACTTAAAATGTTCTAATGGACGTTCATCGTTCTTGGTTGCTCCATGAGTCCGGATTGATGCTGTATATCTTTTGAACAAAGGCTCTCCCGTAACACCCCATCCCTTTAGGAATATTCTTGTATTTATACTAAATATCTTGCTTGCAGAGTTTGTTCTCATGTTAACTTCTATTTATTTATTACAAGTTATCGATAGTAGCTGATTACCTAATTAAATTCAATAGCAAACAAGCACGCACTACCAAGCTGTTTCATTTCGGTCGGCGATAAAGGCTTTTTATTTATTCTGTATTTTTGTTACTTAATTATTTTTAAATTAGTACATATTTCGATTTTACTTAAACAATAAAAGCAAGCCTAGACAACCCAGGCGCTTGATTTGATGTATTTATTTATCTATTATATAGTGACTAATTGCAAACAGTAATTCGTTACAATTCGTCGTCTTGTTTTACGTTTAAAACAATGCACATCTACATCCGTAGAGGCTTTTAAAAGTGAAATGTCAGTTATTCCTTTGAACATACGAGAGCTTTACACCGTGTGATTTATCCGACTGGAGTTTCTGTAGCTAGGAAACCGCCAGGTTATAGGTTCGAGCTAAGCCGAGTCTGAAGATATTAGAAAATATCTCGCGTTGTTGACACGCGGAGCCCCGGAATTGTTGAGAGTAGCTTGTTGACGAGCACTTTAAGGCGGTTTCATCTGCAGAGAAGCCAAAATGCCTTCCAACCACCCCCCACGTGTGCCTAAATATGTATGTAAGCAGGCTGCACTTTACAAAGTTGCCGTCAACCACGTCGTGTCACTGTCGTGCATTAGTAACAAAAAACGGCTGGCTTGAGATATTTATTTCCCTCACCGATAGATCTGCTTTGAGAATGTTTAGAAAAAACTACTCAGATGTCTAAATACCAAACATCAAAGTTGTTTATAAACCTTTGTATCGCATAATACTTGAATAAATCTGAGTGGTTCCATTACAAAGTGTATAATGCAGGGTGGAAAGAAATCTTGTGAAATTTTCATTGCAGAGGTTTCAAAAATTTTAAACCGTGTTTGGTTAGCGCTACATGTTCGACAAGATATATATATATATACAGCAACTGAAACGGTATGGCGACCGGAAGTGGAGTCAGATGTTATCGAAATGTAATATTTTGTTTGATTATTTCACCTTCAAAAGTTCTCTATTGGTTCCGATTTCTAGCGCCAACGCCTATATATACAATGTTTCGCAGATACGTTTGCCAGATATTTCCAAAGAGGTGAAATTAAAACAGTGTTAAGTATTTAAGTTTGCGTTTTCAGAAGAGTTATATCAACTTTAAAATATGCGTGTGGGTGTGTGTGACTGCCATGTTGGTTGATTCCCTTCTAATATTTTGATAATTTATTTGTCACTTGTATAAAATGAGATTTAAAGCTTCTACCCTATTGCTAAACTTATTAAAAAGGAATTTTCCCCATAAATTATTCAATTATGTAAAAAAACCATGTATAAAAGAAATCCTAAATACGTACAGATACAGAAGCATATATATAATAAATACAGTTAGAGCCGGGCATTATAGGTTTACAAATTTTATACATTCATTCATTTTGAGGAAGAAACCAAAAATTGAGACCGTAGATTTCGAAATACGATGTTTTCAATCATAATCAAATAATGCACTGCAGTCTTTAAAATTTTAAAATCTTATTAGAATGTTGTATTTTTTATTTAAAACCCTGATAGGCTGGATTTTTTTCCAAGTTAACCGCCCACAAAATATAAGTTTGTTTGAGGAGCTTGCGGGTAAATATTTCCAATGATAAGTTATTTGTACACCGACTTACAGCCAGCAAAACTGTGTTTGGGGGAGAGGACTGAGTAAAGAAATTAATTTTCTTGTATTTTCAAATATATGTTTTAAATTTTCTATGTCGAATAGTTGTTGGAAAAGCTATAGAACTGAAGAGCTCGGGTTATTGTTCTAACAGTATATCTTGACCAAACGTGATAGGGGTGGGTTGTCGGAGAGCCGGAGGCTGCAAGTCTTCACCTGGCACCGGTTTTTATGACTCTTAGACAATCTATAAAAGTCCGATTGTAGTAAAGCGTTCTGCAGCAGCTGGTGAAGATGCTGTCTTCCGGAAGAAAGTCCCGTTTGCATCTGGTGTAACGACCACTCGAGTAAGTTTCAAGAAAACACTTCTAAAATCGTCTATGCGTTTGGTTATCGTCACATCTGAAATGTTGAAATCTGGTAAACTGTTGAACTCATCGTCATGAAATCTCTACAGATTGTTTTATGCGGTATCGCAAAATGTCTGCAAATGAATGCGCGTGACGTCACGTCCGGGAAAAGGTGGACAAGGAAGAAACAAAATGGGAAAATATTTCAGTCTTAGAATAGCCACAACACGCGTCATGATTTACCTTTTTATGTTGAAACTCAAATTCCTAGGACGTTGTCTGTAACAGGCACGGTTTGTGCATACGTTTTGCCGCCAGTTTATCTTCAGCTGATTTTTATTGCATTAAATAATGCAAAGAAAGAAAAAAAGGAGAACAACTCTCTTCGAAATAATAACAAAGCCTTAATGATTTTCTTGACCAGAGTTCAGATTATAACAGTAGTAGAGTTTTAAACTTGTTATTTCTGTCGATTTCGTCAACGCCCACACTGTAAAAAATTTTTGTAAATAGTCTACTGATGTACGTAAAGCTCCGCTACATGAAAATAAGTAGTCCAGATAGAGTTTACTTGCTTATAGTGTATTTGCAGACTAGGCTGAAAAGGGTAAATAAACAGTTATTACGTTATGTGGCTAAACAACTAGTGAATACATCCTTTGTTTAGTGAGTCACTGATTTAGATGCAGCTCAGTAGTTGTAAATATTTGCTGATTTGATTTTACTGTGAATTTGCTTATTTGAAAAAATTCCACAGATGTTGCGCCACCTGGTTCATGGGTGGGGACGAACTTTTGCGGTCTGCTTAACTAGCAAGTTCAGTGCCTGAGTTCAAATAATCGCATGGGCTTTATTCTACCACTAGCGTCTTTCAGTATTTAAGAATGCATGCGATAGAGTCAATAAAACCGTTTGTTTTGTTTCCGATTATTTGCCTGACCCTATGCGTGATGATCCGACCAAGGCCGATCAGGGGAGGAGGGCGCCATTGCCGGAAGTTCTCAGCCGGCCCACCAAGCGAACTGGTTGGTGCCTCAGACGACTTCTGTAGGAAATCGCTACCGGGTGGCCGAACAACCACCGCGGAAGCTTCTTAGTTAAAATGGCCGGCTCTCACATACGTATTCTGGTCTTGTTAATTCTTATACCATGTTTTGCAAAGTTGAGACTTTATTTGTTTTTTTCTTCCATTAAAAAAACCTTTTAATATCAGTTTTTCTTTGTGTAGTAATGCTTACACCGCAGATGTTTTCCTTTTAAAGCTCTCGGTGTGAAGTCCATGTTTTCTTCATTTACTTGTCTCCGTTGACGTCGCGAGACATCACAGCTTGCCTTCATTTTTGCTGGCTTAATAAATGCCGCATAAATACATTTTTTACACAAAATCTTCTAAATATCATTTCTCCTTGCTCATAATATGACAAAACTTTAAACTTAATTTACAAAAGATGTGGAGTAAGTTCGATAAAATTCGAGGCCTCTGTAGTCGATAAGTCTGGAGCAACACCAACTCAGACATTGGTGTTAATTAAAGAGCGGACCCGGAAGAAAATATCGGGAAGTGAACTAAAGCCTAATGTCAACGAGCTACTTTACTCTAAAATTTCTTGTATATGTGTGTTTTCACTATCTCAAGATACTGCAGATGGGTTAGCAACCGGAGATTCCTGGTTCAAACTCCAGCTTCAGCATTAGTTGTCTACACCATCTTGAGATACTGAAAACACACACATATATACAACACATCATTATACTTGTGACAAAAATCACTAACTCAGTTACAGATATTGCAGTGAGTTCTGTAGCAAAACATCATCTAAGATTTCTTGTTCTTAAATAAGAACCTATTTTTCCAGGTAAACACTTGAACTTGGTATTACTCTTGTTCATTTGCCAAACACAATACTAGTTTGTACACTGCGAGAGCTACGTGACCAGTAGGACAGTCTGTCTTTGTAGGTTTTTCACCTATTCGTGACAGACATTCTCAGTTCTTGTTGTTCTTGATGTTGCTAGACAGACAGCTGATGCCTTTATTTTGTTGTTCGCCAGTCCTCAATATGTATCATTTTACCAACCCAGTATTTAAACACCCCGCACACAAATAATTAACTTTATTTCCTTCGTCTTACTAATATGATTATTTGACGAAATTTGGTTTTATGAATAATAATAATAATAATAATAATAATAATAATAATAATAATAATAATAATAATAATAATAATAATAATAATACGTTAATTAGGGCCGATCAGATTCAGCTAGCTGGTAGGTGTTTTCTACTGACACTTTACCAAATCAAACAACAGATAAATTCCACCTCTTATCCGCTTTAATCCCTTTATGCAGCTAGTGAAATAAGATGACGCTAAGTGGTAAATTTTTTTAGATCCACATTACATACATCGGGAAAGATCTGACGAAAACACGTGGACAGTTGTATTTTAAAGATCAGATGTTTAACAGCTGCTTTTAAAATTATTTCAAAATTTAACAAAGTAGTGCAGTAAACGCAGAAGATTGCACTACGACTGGTTTTATACACACTTAAATACCAGCTGCAGCTCTCTGTTTTTTTAAGCAGCTGATTACCCTCGAAGCTTTCGAGCATAAAGCGGACTGCAGATTCAACCGTCATTAGTCTCCGTTGTTGCAGCTTTAATTAGTGCGTGTCTGGTTTAATAATCCCCCCCACCGTATTTCACTGCAGGGTTGTAGTTAAAATAAACTTCGTGTTTCATGGGGTGTGCGCGAGGAATCTACTTAATAAGAAGCGTGTCAAGAGAGGGCGGTGCGACTTGTTTGCTGTTCCCGCCAGAACCCCCTCCGACACTCGAGGGCCCTGCTGTGTGGCAGTTCATCCTTTGTGCGGAGAAGTGGGGTTAGCCATGTCACCGGATTCCCGTCCGGGGTGGGGGCAAAGAGCTTCTCCACAAAGTCGCTCCCTGTTTAGATAAACCAATGGAAACTAATCCCCTACCCGGTCCTGCTGTCACGGAAGGTTACCCTAAAGGAACCCATGTTTTTCACTCGTTCATCACGAAGACTGCATCCAAATTGATTTTAGTAGCTCGCTCTTGTTTCTGTTCGCCTCAACACACAAAATATTTTATTTTCTTCATTTTAACCCACCCCGCACTTACATCAGCTACCTCTATTTTAGGGGGGGCACTCCAGAATAAAGGGATTACGTCACTAATTAACGGATATGTCATGTGACACGGAAAGGCCTACAAATCAGCTGTTTAAGGGGTGGTTTTTAAACAAATTCGCGACTCTCTCGTTTCTGCTCTAATTGTTCTCAGAATCTGTAATAAAACTCTTTTCACCAGCTGATAAGTACAGAGAGAAAGAGATTCCGAATGCATCTGCTGAATGATTCACTGCAGACACGTGACCTCTCGGCTAACTCCATAATCCTTCCTACCCGCTGTCGCCCTACACACCAAATAAGCAAAGAATAAACAAAGCCAGAGTCCGTTCTGTACCGCAGAACACCATCCATCTGTCCCGTGGGGTGGGCCGATGGCCCTGGGGTTGGGGCCGGGGTCCTTACGCTGATTCTCCCCTGCTTCCGCTCCTCGGGGCAGTATACGCACCCATGAACACACGCCGCGCCTCAGGGCCACACCACCACTAATTAATTCTGCTGAAAAGAAATTCACTTAAATGTAAGCCTTTCAGGCATTTTGGCTGACTTATAATTATGTCCTCTATTTATATGTCGGTAGAGGGAGAGAGAGAGAGAAAGAAAAGAAAACCGCTAGAAGTCCCGTATAATTTAAGATCTCTTCTAAAACACTCACTAACCAAACTAGGCTCGGTCTGTCTAAATGCCTGATGTTCGTAAAATTCCAAAGAACTTATGCCGAATTTTTGCTAAACCGATGACTTCAAATCTTATATAATAATATTTTTTGTTTGTTTTCGTGTCCGACCAATTCAATAACAGATGGAATTTCAGCGTTTACACTTATTTATAATTATCTTTGCGTTTCATTTCAGAATCTACATTACTTTTCATAGCATTTTTTAAAAAAATGTTACTAGAATTAAGAATTTGTTTTGATTCTTTTTATGAATAATTTTGCTGATTATTTTGGTAATACGTCTAGATTTATCTAAACGTTTTTTCAATGAATATGAAATTTTAAAACGAAACAACCTAATTTGATACTCAAAGCCGATCTGGTAGCTAATTTGTGTTATCGCAGCCATCCTGTATTTTGAATAGTGTATTTAAATAATACATTTATGATTGAGGAGATGAAAATCCGATTATTTTGTTTGCTATTTGGCCAAAACGACTTAATTAATAAATATCGCACACTTCTTACTACTTTTAGTGAATGCTCAGCATAGACCGTGTTGCTAGCTTTACCACTTTCACTATTAATTATACCATATTTTGTGTCATCTACATATTTTTTTTTTAATTTGGAGACAACAAAAAAAAATACATGTACACCTATTTTGCTTCATCTTCGTTGGCATCAAGTAGCCAATTACATCGTTTAAAGATTACAAGAGGTTAGCTTTATTTTAAAAAAAACAGTTATTATTCCGAGAGCTTGGCGGAAACAGTTATGGTTTGCGCAAATCTGACTTTGAGCAGTATCTGTCTCCACACCCAGTTAGGTCCACCCTTACCAGCGCTATAGGTATGTTTCGTAATTTGTTTGTTCCCCCCCTTTTACGGGAAATATGAATATTATCAGCAGATGCGGAAATTTAACGTGATTTCTACAAGCTAAATGTAAAGAAAATTCTTACTTTACGCTTTAAGTTAAAATAGTTTAAAGGAATTTTTAAAAATTTTTTTGCACGCGATGTTCTTGTATTAAAACATAAAAAATTACTTTAAAATATAGTATTGAAAAAACCTTTAACTATTTATAATTTTGCTACCTTTTTACCTGTAAGATTTGCAATAATCATTTCTTTATTTAACTAATACCCCCTTTTCCCCCATCGTAAAATAACTAGATCTTATCATCAGACAAACATGTGTCTGCGGCTTATTTGTATAAACAAGAAGTGTTTTAAAAATGAAAGTAGGAACCTGTGATCATATGATATTTGCGCCATTTCCATAGACGCGTGTGTTACAAAAGAAACGACCACGTGAATTTCGTTACTTTTAATATTGAAAGAAGGAGAAAAATCACTGATACAGACAGATCTCTTAACGACGGTTTCTTTGCACCAGATTTGTACGGGATGACGAAATTCTCCCACTGGAGTTTCTACGGGTATTTAACGATAATCGAACTTGTTGAGGTAGGCTGCGAGTGATAGGGACGCAGCACGCGGTAAGTATACTTAGAACTGTTCTGTTTGTTTATTGATTTTGTCATTCTTATAAAATAGCCTTTTCATCCTTTTTAAATTATAATTTAAATAAGATATGTTAATGGTTTAATTTATTTTTGCACTTATCGATTATCTGTTTATGATTATTTGGGGGATTCCTTTTTTGTTTACCTCTCACAGCCAGTTGCCTACCTGTCACCGCCTTTTGATCTTAGAAAGACGAGGTAAGCTCACATTTAATCTTTCACAGCAGCACTGCAAACTATCCAGCACAAAAGAAATTCGCTTCAAAACTCCAGTTAGTTGATTCCTCTACCCTTCCCGGCCAAACAACAGCAGCCATGTCCTGACAACTTCTCACATCTGTTTGTTAGACCGAGTCATGATTCTTAAGCCCATCAAAGGCAAAAGTTCACACCGTGAGCGCTGAGGAGATGAACATATTACTTGAACCTGATTGGCTGATAACAGAAGGTCAGGTCTGTGTCACGACAGGTGTATATATACTCCCTTTTTTCCTTTTTCTTTATCTTCTGTGTCGTCTGGGGAAGGTGTGACAATCGAAGCTGTAAGTGCGAGTTGGATTGACACAATCTTCAAACTGCTCTCAGCTGAACCCTCGCACCCTGATTTGACTTACGAACACTTCTGTCACCAGAGGGCAGCAATGTGCTATTGATTTGTGATCTACTTTCCGTCTGACGTGCGCCGACACGTGCTGACGCTTTAAATACAGTTTTAGTATCGTTGATTTATTGTCAGATGCATATCTACAGTAATGTTGGTGACGTCACATTGGGGCGGAAGCTGACGTAGACAACTAGAAAAATAAGACGTCCGTCTTCACATAAAACAACTTGGTTTAGTCGGAAAGCTCCATCCAACACAAATATATAAAAAAAAACACACACATTAAAACCGTAAGCAGGTAGGCAGCCGTTTTTAAAGGGATGCGACTATTTTCAAAAATTTTTATTTTAAAACAAAGCAAACTTTATTGTCTCTAATTAAATACACCTAAAATCAATTATCTCTAACGTAAATCGAAACGTGAAAACTCGTATGCGTGTTTACATCAGGACCGACATTTAAGGAATCACTTTTTAAAAACGGACGGGAACGAATGCACCAGTGGCTGTAGAATCACGAAGTGAACCAGGGCACCACCCGAGCAGTATTACCAGCGGAACAGTGCAACGCATAGAAGGAGGCTGTACAATACAGTGGGGCGAGTCTAACTGTTCCCGCACAGTATCCTACGCTAGGTTCTCTTCTGCAACGACGTGAAATTCACTTGAAGTTTCAGCAGCACAACAACGCTGGTCCAAATGCAGGAAAACTGAGAAACAGCACACAGCATCATTGTGCTCAACCGTCCATGCAGTTCCTTTGATTTCAGGCCCAAGGAGCTGGTCTGGGACGAGCCAAGACGTCTCTTTGCCAGCCTAACGTCGCACCACGAAACTGACTGCAGTTTGTCGCAGCACTGCAACGGGAATTAAAAAAAAACACACAACAAACACTTCTGCAGCCAGGATACAAAGCAGGTTCCAGTACTTGACCCATAGACATTATGCATGTACCATAACCAGAGGTGTTCATATCAGACATTGCCTGCCCGAACCATTATGTCATGTGTGGTTCGGAAATGTCGATTTCAAAAGATGAGCTGCGCTGTCATTGGTTTTCAATAATTTCTGACTTTATTTCTATTAATTTTACATATTTTGATAACGATTATTAATTAAGAGTCAATATAACAGTATTGCATTAAAAAACAACTGTTTGAGTATTTTGTAATAATAAAAGGCATCGCTATGATATTTAAGAAAACTAAACTTGTTATGAAATTTTCACTGTTAAGATATATAGTGCGATATTAAGTAGTGTTAGAGAGTTTCTCGTTAGAAGGGTTACTGGGTTAATAAACATCGTTAGTGTGGCATTAGGGAGAGATCGGGAGGAGGGAGAAAAGGACATGAGGAAAGACAGTTTTACTGTGAGAAAGGCGTTCTCAGCATGAAAAGCGACTAGATGAATGAAGAGAGACTATGGGCAAATAAATTAGGAAGCAAAAATTCTATCATATTTCCGAACTGCTGGATGAAATGATAATAATATTAATTTTCTAGCACTAGCATTGATGAAGATGATTTATTCCACTAGAGCCTCCGTCGTCTTGTTTAATTTATTACACTTTGAGTGGTTTAATTCCACGTTATATCACGTGAAATGTGCGATAAATGAAATACAGACTTTACTGAAGTAGAATTTGCAATTAAAAAAACAAAAAAGTATAGTTACTGTGTCGGATTCGTGTATAAGTGCGTTGTTACTTTTATGGACTGGTGTGCGTCTTTTTCTGTTGTTGCGCGCACGTGTGTGTGTGTGCACATAACACTAGGAGTCTCTTATTAAATTGTCAAGGAATCTGGCTTAATATACCGCATTAGTTCGTAAATATTTGAGCGAAATTCTCGAAGTTCTTGCTAAAGCTTCTTTCCAGCTCTTCAGCTCATTAGGAAAATGCTAAATGTCCAGTCCAGTTCAGTTGAAGGACAGGTGAAGTTTGCAGGTCTACAGCCAGGCACTGACGATATCTATATTTACCCAGAGGCATCAGACGTGTAGGCTCGTCTAGGTCCGAGCAGGACAAGACTGACCCTTTTTTCGAGCGCAGTCCATGTTTATTTTCGCAGCAGTTAAGGGGAAAACCACATAAGCCAAGTGACGAGGTGGTTGGCATTTTGTGTGTTTGTCTATTTTGTTTCGGTTAAATTCAAAATTTGCTTCCTTTGTTTACAGTGGCTGATTCAGCCGTCGTTTTCGATTAATTTGAGTGGGGCATTACTTTGAAATAGAACGCTTGATAATTGTCTGTCATTTGTTACTAAAGCAACTAATCACTGAGTGTTAGCCGAAGTTATCGGCGCGGTGTTTATCTTGATTGGCAACAGGTGGCGATTATCGTATAAAGGGGCCATCTCAGCATTCGAGGAATTAGCAAGAGCTACAACATAGCGTGCCTCCATTTTGGTGCGAGAGTAAGCTCGCTACGCACGAATCAAGTGAAAGCAGTTTATACTATCAGTGGACATCTACTGGAATCAAGACGACAGCGAGTGAAACCAGTGCCCTCAAACTGTGTCCGGAATGGTTTCCAATATTCAGAATGGTTACAATATGAATTATCCGGGGTGGGTCTTAAGACGCCATTATTTGGTGAATATCGGTCGAATTTATAGGTGATGGTTAAATAGAAGCATCGACAAAGTAGTGTAAAAGAAACAGTATAAAAACGGAAAATAACCACACGCTTACTGAAATACTTGTAAGCAACGGGATCTAAATCATAATTTTGCACACATATATACATACGTATGGTTAGTGAAGTTAGTAAAGAGTATTTTATTGATGAGGGAAAACGACGAGTAAGTAAATATTTAGCTTGGTTGATTTACTGGCCCGCAGACAGCTGACTTCCCTCTGTAGTTTTAAACGTCTCCGACTTTTACTCTGTCTAACACCCGCAAGTATTCACGCACGATAATCGGAAGGAACGATGCCTACCTGAAGAAGTTGTCTACTGCTTCCCTTTGTTCATAAAAGTGTTTTGTTTTCTTTCCATTGGCGTACTTCATTTATAGCATCCGGGTTTTCGCTAATGGCGGCACGCTGTAACTGCAGACAGTCATCCCGTGATGACTAACTGGGAGAATGTTCGGGGATGCTTAGCAAGCGCTGAAGAAGTTCCAATCGTCTATTCTGCTTTTTAGTGAGCACGAGTAAATGGCAGAGTAGTTAAAAGAGACACACAAACAGATAGAGACAATGGCGGGTAGCATTAGAACCATTTCTTCGCTGGTAGCTCCGTCCTGCTGAGGATCCGATCTGAGGCCCGCACTGACCGAAAAGTCTACTGGTTGCAAGTCTTCGCTAAAAGACCAGTATATGGAGCCAACAGAGTTTAGTTATTAAGAAAGCATATTTTCATTTCAATAAAATCCTTGTTTCTAAAACATTTTTCGTATATCTTTATATCGAACTCTTTCTGAATGGAGTGTGATCGATAATTATCCACCATTAAAACGAATGTTTGTGTGGATATTTAGGCTGACGCCGACCGCAAATCTATCTTGTTTCTTTTGGTTTTTTTTTTGGGATTGTGTAGAATTCTTGTAAAGCTTTCGGTCTTTATCATCGTTAAACTTTCTTAAAAATATTAAATTAGAGCATACTTGAAGCAAATTTGTATAAATTTGAAATGCTAAACGACAAGAATTTCTATTCATTGAACGGTAAAATCTTCATTGAATGGCCTATGTTGTTTCTTCATCATCCGAATACAACATTCATCTCGTTATCTCCATCATTTTATTTTTCACATGCTTGGCATAAAATTCCTCCCGTAAGGGAGACCTGGGCTGGTTGTAACACTTTTCAAACAAATTTATTTTATTTTGGAACTACTACATGGGGGAGCTTATGGTTCATTAAATAATATAAACTACTAAAACAAGGAACCGATCATATACAGTTATTTTAATGAGATATTATATACAACTTCAGCAAAATTCAAAACAGTTCCTTCTGTCAGTGTTACAATTTACCTTAGATCGAGGTTATTTGTAGCATACATCTTGGTAAATAATAACAACAAAATTGTATACAAAAGAATGATTTTTTTGTGTACCAAAATGGATAGAAACCTTTAAGTAAAACTCCAACATTTTCCCTGTTAAAGCTGGTTGCTCGTGATACACCGCGGCTTCAGATACTCTGATTGATGAATTCAGATGACGTTTCATGAAAATGTCCAACCAAAACCCAGTCCACTATATTCGTTAACATACTCTGAATCAGTGGCTTTAACGCTATATCTCTTACCCAGCTCAAAAGTACATATCTTGAGGTGCTTAGGGCATAATCCAAAGAAAATATTTGACATTTTTTTTTGCATAGCTTTCTATTTCATTTTCTTGCTCATTACTGAACAGTTGTCTATTTCCAGCAAAACCAATTTGGAGTTTCCGTTCGACCCTGCCACTGCCAAGAGCCATTTTAAAAATACACCTAGGCTTCAAGTAGCATGACGAATAACATAATCACTCGCGACGGATCTAACGGTACGGTTAACTGATGCTACTTCTTGTACAACTTGCATCATAATATCATCTTTCCCTTTTCTGTTTTCCTTATGTACATACAAGGCATTAATATTTCTTTATTTTAAGCGTGAATAGTACACTTGCTACTTCGGGAAGATCCTATACTGTGTCGTAGGTAGACAGGTAGGACTCGAATGGTAACTCGGAGACTTTAATATGGAATATCCGGAGAACAGTGAGAAAACTTTATTGGAGAGATCGACAAGAAGAGTAAGGTATCCAGGCTCTACAAAAATAATGTAGCTGAATTGTTAAAAATCCTGTATTGTGAACAGAGGAGTATTAGAATAAAATGGGAAAACTAAAGAAATTAAATTCTTACCGAAAGTAATATTATTTAAACTTTTTTTCCCTCTGGATACTGGAATTTTTTTGAACAACCAAGATCAACAAATGGGACAAAAAAAATTACGTCCTTATTTCTTTAACTATGAGAACTCTATTAGCGTTTAAGTGGAATCTTCAAAGCATATACCGTATGTACTAATTCACTGACCAGAATACTTATTTATTTTGTGTTACGATCAACCCCTTGTGGGTGTCGTAACAAACTCCATATGGATAACTCGCAAAACTTACAGATCCTGAGACAACACAGCATCACACATGGCCTGAACGCTTAATCTCGACGCAGTACAGCGCCAAAAACACCAAAAGTCAAAATATTTGAGCCACGCGAGCGAAAAGTAAGATGGAATTTTTAAATAGGTTAATAGTCACTTTTATGGTGTTAAAACAGAACCACTCCCATTTTGGGGATTATCGGTAGGCTTTTCTTTCTAATTAATTTCCACAAGAAATGTACTGAGTAAAACCTTTCCACATGACTAAAAACACGGCCAAAACCTTACACTAATTTACGAGACATTTCCAATGTTACAACTTCTATTACTTTCACCTCTGTCTTCTCTGCTTTTTGGCCCCTATCCGGTGTGGAGGTCGTTAGAATTTGAGGCCGCGTTCTGGGTATTGTAATCATTATCCATCCGCTAGGTGATTTAGTTATTCAGATCTTTATATTCCATATTCATTTTTATGTAATTAAGTTTAATTAGTTCATTTCATACTTTTGTATTATAGTCACTTTAGGTAGTTGGTCAAATTGTTCATTTATTGTTTTGCACTCAGAATACAGTTAACTACTTTCAGTGTTAATGTCTGCGTTACCTCCTGTATTGTTTATTTTTGTTTTGCTCTGCATAGAGAACGATGATAAGGTGTGGAAAGGCCTTGCATAGTACCCGTGTGGATCCAGGTGCTAATCTACACACATTATTTAAGTTATATCCTAATGGTTGACTTCAGCAGATGCTTTCTGATCAGAAGAAGATCGAAGTATCGAGGGCAAAGATATTCCTCCATTTTGTTTGATAGATTCTTCATTAATGGAGGCATGATAACGTTTTGATTAACAACAGTTGCAATGGATCTTATTTAAAAAAAAATAAAAGGGAAATTCCAGGTATCGGCAGTTGATCGAGATAATTTATACGAGCGCTTCACCAAGCCCACGTTTGACTGGGCTTCGTAGGGCGCGGCGGCCATGTTCGCATAAAACTGAAAAGAGGGTAGGAGATCTGGTACCTGACTGGTAAAAGGATAAACACTTTCTGTTGTACAGCGAGCGACGTGACACTGTTTAAACCACTGAATGAACTTAAGGGGTCTCGATAATCTACTGCCTGCCTCCTCTGATCACCTACTTGGCCAGGAAAACACAAACAAGCCCCAGTTTAGGGGCTGTTTTGTATCTAGCATTTGTTTTTACTCAGGTTCTAACGATTCCTTCCACGGAGTGATGTCAAATGATGTTTAAAATGCCAAAATTTTTCTGTTCATCATATTACTTGTTTTTAATTAAGAAATAATGGTTTCTTTCCAATTTAAAGAAAGTCAGAGGGTCAGGAAGTTATAAGAGTTATAGAAATCTCTCTCTCTCTCTCTCTCTCTCTGTATATACTGACGTAACCTCTCTCTGTATATTGACGTCACCTCTCTCTCTCTGTGTATACTGACGTAACCTCTCTCTGTATATTGACGTCATCTCTCTCTCTCTCTCTCTGTGTGTATACTGACGTAATCTCTCTCTGTATATTGACGTCACCTCTCTCTCTCTCTCTCTCTCTCCATCTTAAAAAAAAATGAACGTCTCGTCTTTTCTTGAAAACATCGATGCTCTCTGTTATCTGATTTGGTAGATAATTTCCTGCTATGCCAATATGATTATTAAAATTTATCTGTTTAATTTCTAATTTGGAATGCTGCTTTAAAATTTTAAAATTATTTTCTCCAGTTGTGTATGCTACAGACGTACTATGAAACAAGTTTATCTAACTGACCACATTCTTTAGTTGACCAAACTTTGGAAACTTCGATCGTGTCTCCACGGAAATGTTTGCAGGCTAAACTTGGCGTTTGAAGAAGCCCCTCTAATCTTTCTCCCTAAGTAAGGTTACGGACGGTGCTGATCATTCTATCTCATTCTAATAAATGGCTTTTGAACCTTCTCAAAGCTATCAGTATCCTTCACATAATATGGGTTCTATGCTTAAACTTCTTACTCCAAAAGAAGTCTGTCTCCTGGTTTTTTTTTTCAGGCATATGCTTTCAAACCGTTTGTGACTTTTCAATAATTATCCGCTATCAGCCCAAAAACGTTTTCATTGATAACTGCCATTACTGAATCGCCATTAAGTCTATACCAGCAATTAGCATAAGTTTTCCATATCTAACGCTTTTACACTTAGAACATTAAATATCATTTGTCATTTGTGTAACAATTATATTAAACGACTTATATCAGCTTGCATTATTTTAACATTATCATCATTATTAACCTTTCCACAAGTTTTTGTGTCATCCATCAATTTCATAATATGGTTAGAGATTCCAGTGCCAGTACCATCGGCATAATAACAGGTTCGAAGGAGACGTCGAACCTCAGACGATGCTCCGTCTATGACACCTTTTTGGACCTCGTTATATATAAATAATTCTCAATTCATAAAGGGGCTTTAGTTCAGGGTTAACAAAGTATTTGGGCGGGGTTTTTAATCCCCTTTTTTTAAAAAAAAGAAATATGCGAATTTGTCCTTAAATAATATGTTTTATATTTCTTGTTAAAGGTTTCCCTAACTCAAATAGGTATCATGGGTTCGTTATTAATGTGGGCGTGGATGGAACAATCTTAAGAAACACGCGTTTTGCTCTGCTCTTTTCATCTTCTTGTAGCCATCACACACACACACACACACACACACACACACACACACACACACACACACCAGAGATTAAGTCGGTAAAACGCCAAGTCTAGGAAAAAAAAATCGTGGGCGGATGTTGAAACAGCGTTTATAAATAACCGTTAAATACAAGACAGGGGACAAATGTTTGTAATTGGCAAATTAAAGGAAGTCAAGGCGATACAATATCAATCAGTTTAGACAGAGTAAAGAAAAAGCGGATTTAATGTCTGTCCTGTTTTCGGAACTGTATAACTTTTTCCTTCCTGGGTGAGCTTCTGCGCTCGATCCCTAAGTTTCCTTTTTAGGGGTGAAAGTTAAACGTGAAACGGATGTCGGCGAAGAGTGTTTAATTTATGTATTTGCGTTCTCTCTTTCATTTAAAGCGAATGAACTCTCTCTCTCTCCCCCCCCCCATGAGAATCAAGCCATATATGTTTCTTTTTGTTTTCCTATTTACAGTATTTGTGAATCGCTCTCCCCGACCACCTATAGTGGGAGGGGCAGGGTTAAGTTTCTTCCGTGTTGCGGTCGAACGTGTCGTGTTTCTGTTTTCTCTGCTGACAGGAAGAGGGACCCCGCCAGTACGTGATTCTGATGTACCTACATGTGTTGGAGCAATAAACTCATAAGAACATCGTCTATGCCGGCCAATGTTGCCTATTTTGTGACCATAGGTACTTAACGAAGGCGAAAACTCGTCAAAAAATCCTTTTTTTTTTTTTTAAATTAGAAATAAAATGCTTCTGGGTTTCGGCGGATAGACATCTTCAGATTTCAACTTAAACAAGTATTTTGAGTTTAAAATTTATACCAAAAAGTTCAAGTTCTCGTGAAACGTTTATCTGATATCTAAGAAAGGATAGGAAATAAATAGTTATTAATGTGTGATAGAAAAATGTATTGCGATATAACTTAGGAAAAACTTATGTGCATAAATTTATTTTGTTCTCGAAACTTAATATTAGTCCTTTTTTTTTCTTTTTTTTTCGCTACGTGGAGACTACTGGACCCTTTTAATGTAGGCGACTGTGACTGGCTGTATTCCCAATTTTCCCGGCACTACAGAGCATAAGTTTAAAAATCAGACATTAGACAAAGTCATCGTAGTAATCGTATTGTCTCGGCTCGGAATAGTTTGCCAAATAAGACAGCAGCAGACAGCACCGATGTTTTCAAGAAAAGATTTATATAAGTTTTTTAAAGCTTCCTATATTTCTATATACACCCATATGTGGCTGTATTTCTCTCTCTCTCTCTCTCTCCGATTCTTTATAAAAGAGTTGATTTTAGATTCCACGTGAACCGAGTTAAATTCAGTCAGTAAGTAATAAGAAAACAAACAAGGAAAAAGGTCTTTAGTCTTACATTCCGAGCCAAGACTGTTCTTTGTAAAGAACTCGCCTGGCGCAGCTTGTATATAGCTGTACATACGTCTCGTCTTCAAAATCCCAAGACAGGGGGGATAGTTTGCACTCAGTCAGTCAATAAAGGAAACCTTCGCAAAATGGCTGGTAACATTTAGATTTGTTAAAATCCTATCAGGCGCTCGTCTGGTAACAGCTGACAACGATTAACTTTGGGAATGACACAGATGGAACACTGTGACGGGTTCATACTAACGGAAACACCTGCTGCTAGAGTAACAAAAAGGTTAGCTTGGAGAGGCGGACGAGGATGAGAAATTGCGTATGCATAAAATGATCTCTTGTTTTTAAAACTTCTTATATTCACATTTAGAAAAAAAGGAAAGAACACATTTTAGTGCTATATTTTTGTTGGGTTCTTAAAACTGAAAAAAAGTAACTGTTTGCGCCTTAACAACAGGAGACTTGTTAGAAAGTAAATAAATGCAATAATTTCAGCAAATTACCAATCTTAATCACGTAAACAAAAAAGATTCTCGCGGTCAGCTAGACTCTTTAGAGACTAGCATAACGGAAAGAAAGTTTAAGTATCTTTTAAAGAATAAATAAATAGAGAGACAGACAGAGAGAGAGAGAGAGAAAGAGAATAAAGTTGATGCAGGCAGTCAAACGGATGGAAATGTACAACAGATTGGAGCTACTTAGGGTTTTCTCAAATAAAGTGAAAATAAATATTTCTTTTCTTTTATTAACATTGCCAGTCTAACTAAAGGTCTAAAGAAGCCCTTGACCTTTTACTTTAAAAAAATACTGAAGTGTGCCAACGGAATTTGCGACACTTAAGCGTCGACAGTAGATCAAACAAAAATGTCACCGGTATTATAGTTAACTTTTTAATGAGCTCTCGTCGTCGTCATTTTTCGACCAATTGGAGGTAATTAGTTACAACATTAAAATTGCATCACTTCAGCTAATACATATATATATATATTTTTTTTTTCATTTAAAGTTTCCGTAGCGCAATTATTAAAAACTCTGTCAAAATGATTTATTTCCATTAATTTACATCAAACACACAACCGGCTCTGAAGAGATTTTATCCGCGGTCCTCGTCGGAGAGCCGGAGCTGTCGAACTTTCTCCCTCCCGTTTTATTTCTTAATCGAATCGCGAAAACCTTGTGGGGGGGGGGGAAATAAGCCAACAAAAACAACGAGTGGCACCTGCTCAGAATAAAGCATTTCTATTCGCGTTACTATTAGCAGTTTGCTTAAAGATCAACTGTGGTAAAATAACATAATTTGCATATTACGTCACAACAGAAAAACTACAACGATGGAAGGATGACACAAGGAAATGACGTCAGAAAACCGCTGCTATGGCGACGACGTTACTTATGTTGTATCGTTCTGTATATCAGTGTTTATTATTATTATTATCGAAGTTGTAATCGTGGTAATGAAAATATTATTTTCGATATAATTTATTGTAATGTAATACGCAAATTATGTAATTGCGCAACAGTTTGCTTAACACAACAGGTAATCTTTGCAAAGAGTTCATGCGCGTGGAAATTGGTAGGCAAAAACAACCTTTATTTATTAATTTTTTAAATCGTTGTAGCTCTTAGTTGAGAAGAAGCATACATATTCTGTTAAACCAGAAAGTCAAGTCAGATGCACCTGTCCGCAGAAGGACAGGAACTCTTTAGGTTCCCGTCTTCCTACCTGGACTGTGGTATATTCTAGATGCGGTAGAGCTAATGCTTTCAACCGCCTGACTTGACTGTCTTATCAAATTATAAATTATATTGGATGGTTTCCTCTAAGTTGTTTCCCTGCCTATGAAATCCTAAAGTAATAAACAAATTTTGTTTGTTAATTATTCGGATCGGTATTTCCCACATCAATAGGTTTGCCATAAAAACATGAAGAAGTTACTTAAACATAAAAGAACAAAAATGGCGAATACATTCTCCACGATGGCTGAACTCGTGAAGCGGCGACAGAAAACCCAGTCAGAGTTGTTTCTGAAATCCAGATGGAGTAACTCATTGGGTAATGTTCGCAATCTCGGATGGCAGACGCGGATAACATCTGGTGAAACCATTTGCTAGACGATGAAAAATTATATAAATAGTCGGTTAAATTTATCTGTTGTTGGGACGGATAGTGTCTGGATAATTTTCTTTTCACAGTATGAATTAAAAGTGCAAACGTTTTTTTTCTCCTTTTTTGTAAACATACAAGTTAATTAATCCGCATCTATTACCAGGAAGAAGAAGAAAAAATCAAGACGGCTTCGCTGCTCGGCAGAAACAACAACTGTGTTGAAAATAGGTAAAATCTGATATGACAGTGAACGTTGTTGACGTATGCGGTCTTCACTCTGAGCTTGATCTGTGGCGAAGGAGATTAAGCAAAGAACAACAAGCAGTTAATTATAGGCTGTCGGCCGTTCAATGTGCTCGTTCCGTCTCGGAAGACCTGGCCCCTCTTCTCCAGGCGTGTAAAAAATTTTTTCCATGCTAAAACAAACGTCGTCGATGACTTGCCAGGATATATGCCGACCTAATTATAGGTAAAGGCTGTTGTGCGAAAATTAAAATGTTCCTCACACACAAAAAAAAAACAATAAGCAGCACGGTGCTTGTATGGTACATGTTTTCAAATGCGTCCGTGTTCCGGTCAAAGAGTACCTGCGTGTCGAGGAAGGGAACTCAAGCGTCACGCCGCGCGTGCAGCGTGCGACGAGTGCTGCAGTCAGTCACCTGCTTGAGTGCGCGAAGTGCAGTTCATTTCTCCCACTTAATCTCTGCACGTCTTTGCATGCGACCCGTTATCATGTTCTCTATGTCCATGGGTCATTTAACACTAAATGAAGTAGCTCAGGCCATCAGGGTGGTTCGAAGAGGGGCAACGCAGACCGCCGCCGCCTTTTCTTCCCAGCGTGGTATCCATCGCAGTGTCGTTTTCGGGGCAGTCGGGAAGAGATCTCGTTTAGGTCGCTGAAGGGTTACAGGGACTTGATTTTGTGCCACGAAACCGTTTTACAACAGCAAAACATTTCCAAAAATGGTCTCCAAAGAGCAACCAATCATAGACTTTCATCACAGACAGTTTGCAAGATGCTTCACGCTTGTGGTATACGGTCCAGACTATCATTGCTGCGTATCCCTCTAATACGGCGCCGTGACCGCTACGCAGGTGACGGGCGACGCTACATCGTGACTACTTCCGGCAGCGTGAGTCTAGATTTTCTCTAGACATAACGGTGGATGGAACAGACTTGAGAGACAAGCTGGGAAACGGTTTTTTAATTGTGCGCTTTGCCGATCAGGTAGGGGTTGGCATTCAAGTTGGCCGAAGGGCTGATTTCTTCTTTATCAGGAGGAGCCTCGTCTTTCTGGCCCAGCCTCACCTTTCTAGATGACAACGCCCACCCGCATCGTGCACGCTATCAGTGCTGCGTCTCAGCGTCACTTACACGATTCAGCCCGCAGGATCTCTGCACTCAAATGTGATTGAACATGTCTAAGACACCCTAAATGGGATGTACGCATGCTTTTGGTTGCCAGATCCGCCCACAGTCTCTTGATCAAGTGGAAGTGGCCATGATTGAAGAATGGCGTCACATCACAGAACGACAGCTGGATCGTTTGGTTTGGTCGGTGTGTACACTTCAGACAGCCGCCTTGTTTTTTCCCCCCCCCCAACAATTCGCCTTCGCTTCCACTGATGTGATGTTCGGTTATTTGCTGATATGATATGGAAAGTCGCGAAACTAAAGAGCGCGTTATCATGAAAGATCCACTTTCGAAATAACTAAAAACAGTAATGACGTCACATTTTGAAGCCATTTTACCCAGATTGAGAAATTCTGGTTGAAGTTACTTTGTTTAACTATTCATTTCTAGGCCTAATAATTAGTGTACTGATTTAAGTAACAAAGATTAATTAGTCCGAGCAATTACCATTCCCTCAGCTGCCTACTAAAACACGGACAGTTTAAAATTAATTATCGTTATTTTATATTTCTTAGTGCAGCGGATACTCTTTACTGGTGTAATTATCATTGTATTCATAATGTTTCATCTTTCTCTTAATTATTATTCTTATTTATTCAAAATTTATCTTTAAATCTGTTGTCACTTTTTTGCCCTTTAGAAATATTTATTATATTTTTAGAAACGTAATATGTATACGATTCCACCCGTTTTACTGCCTTAGTTATAATTTAAGAGAGTGAATAACCGTTATTTAAAAATATATATTTATTAGTGAAAAAAATTGGCTTCTAAAAAGCACCCATTATTTTCTCTGAGACGTTTTTCAACGCATTGTAATTAAGAAGTAATTTCTTACCGACCGTATTATCTTAAAAAATGCTTAGCATCTTAATTTCCTGTCGCTTCGCATGTACGGAGTTACCCCAAACGTCACTGTTTACGCTCATAATAACTGCCAGTATTGTCGAGACGAGGACTGGAGACCGACATTTTACACCTAGTTGGCGAATGAGTTTTGTTCGTGGATAAATCAGTAGTTCTCTTTTTATGCTTACACGCCCCCGATTGTGCAGGAAAACAAAGTCGAATTTCTACCATTATTTAATCTCTCTCTCTCTCTATAATGAATAAGGATAAATAAATCCTCTCCCAAAAAGTGTTAACAAATTGTTACCCTGGAAGATAAAAGAAAAAAAAAAAAACAAAAGATTTAATATTTAACAACAAAAAAAAAGAAAGTTCGTTATCAGGGGGTTGGGAAGAAGATATTTCTAGTCATACCACATTTGGTACAGGTAATGTTTTGTTTAGTATGGGCACAGCCCGGTAGATACCGCTAGTGTAGATTATGAACGGGGACAATACACAGTGATGAAAAACGAGAGAAGATCCGTTTATAGAAAAACGATTATCAAGAAACACTAAAGATAGGCGAGTTTATTTTAGCGTGTCAGTGACAAATCGCATCCTTTGTTTTAGAGAAAGAAAATATGGCCATTCATCCTTTTATTTCGGATCAGAAATTTAAGAAGTGAAACTTTCTTCTTCGAACAACTGTTTAAATGCAACAGACTTTTTATATATTGTTTAAACATCTTTTCTCTTTTTTTTAGAGCGAGCGAGAGAGAGAGAGAGAAGAGAGAGAGAGAGAGAGTGAGATGGAAAGAGATGGAGAGAGAGAGAGAGAAGAGAGAGAGAGGGTGAGATGGAAAGAGATGGAGAGAGAGAGAGAGAGAGAAGAGAGAGAGATGGAGAGAGAGGGTGAGATGGAAAGAGATGGAGAGAGAGAGAGAGAGAGAGAGAGAGATGGAGAGAGAGGGTGAGATGGAAAGAGATGAGAGAGAGAGAGAGAGAGAGAGAGAGGAGAGAGAGAGAGAGAGGGTGAGATGGAAGAGATGGAGAGAGAGAGAGAGAGAGAGAGAGAAGAGAGAGATGGAAAGAGATGGAGAGAGAGAATATGTATTAATGCTTTAGCTGGAAAACACGGAAGTGTTTGCGTTCAATTTTCCAAAGTTTACCGTTTGGCATTAGTGCCGATACTTCCATGTAGCCATATATTTATCACGAAGCCAATTCTTCAAACAGATTTGTTAGTGATCGCTACTAAAAAAAAACAACTAACTATTTTTTTTTTCAAGGATATAATTGTCCAGCCTTGCTGGACTGGTAAACGGTGTTTACACCAAAAGCGAGATGTTGTACGACCCAAGTAGTTCGTGTTATTCCACTGATAAAATCTGCAGGAATTTCGGCCTTATGTCCGTAGTTCAATCCAAGATTATACGAGATTTGCACATGAAAATATTAATTTATGAGGCCGCAGGTGAAATGGCCAACACGAGTTTCCCCGATGCGTTCCGACGTCAACTGACCCGATGTTTTCAGAAATCGCAGGTAGGTGGCGTTTGCCCTCAACGAGGACGAGGCAGTTACTCTTAACGGACTATGTTATGTACCTCATCGCAGTGGACTATAACTGCCTGCAGACGCCCCCCCCCCTTTGCGACAGAGAAAAGCACTCCGCCGCCTGGTAGCTGAAGTAGAAACAGTCTTGTGAAAACCCCGACTTCGAGAAAACGCCACCGCCATTATTAGACCTTGACCTTGTTTTTTTTTTGGTGGGGGGAGGGGTGTGTGGATGTGCTCTGGGCGATAGAAGGAAAGCAGCAGAATAAAAAAAAAAAAACTCTTTTATTGAAAAACAATGACAACACGTTCTTCCCAATCCTCTGTAGGCTCGTTTTCCAGAAATGTAATTTAGGGTTTACCTGCTTTTGAAAAGAAGTTCTTCCTCTGAACTGAGTGGGTCTCGAAACAGCTGCCTTTTGTTGGCGCTGCGGCTCGCAGCAAAGATTTTCCAAATGTCGCAGGAAAACGGTCCGAAATCTGTCCAGCTGAAGAACTGACAGAAGAAAACCTATTTTTTTTTTTAAATATAATTTTGAATGCCTGTGTTTTTGCTGATGTAATCTTACAGCTGCTGAAAATTTAGTGCGAGAAAAATCTGGCAGAATCAGACACTCGGCTCAGAATGCGCCAAGGGTAGAAGAAATGTGTGTCGCAGAGATGATAGGGGAGGTACATTTTAATCTCTATTCATACGTGTGTAATAAGTGGGCTTACTATTTACCCAGAATCCCGTATGCTGTAATTACTTTTCATCAATATCCGCTTCATTCTCTGAATAAATTGGAGTGATAAGACAGCCAAGATAACGGATTGATTACGGTACGCGCAGTAATAATTTTACCAGATTTTCACAGTTTTTCCTCCTGTATAAATTCCGAAAAGAAAGTCTCTTCCGCATGTGTTTTGCACCTGCTTTCGGTGAAGCCAAACTTGGCAAAGATGGATGCTATTGGCGTGGTCGGTCAGGGCGATCCCAGAATAGGTTTAATTACCACCCCAGCTCTACTGCGGCGACAGGACCGCAACCACTCTCCGTCCGGCCAGCTTGGCGTTCATCACACGGGATGGTCCGTCAGATCTTCCGCGATATGTTATTAGGAGGGACGACGGTTAATCGCCATTGGAACGACGAGCGAACGTTGTCCACATCTCACTGTCACCCGAAACTCCAGCGGTTATTGTATAATAACTACAGGTTGGCAACAGATTGTTTTCTTTGATTAGTCAGGGTTTTGCATAGAAACTTGCCGAGTCAGAGAGTGGCCAGGACTTGATAATATGATCAACGTGCTGAGTTAAATGGCGCTGGGCTGAATGAAGTGTGGAGAGGTATAAAGTTTCGTCACCTTATCCTCACGTTTGTAGAGACCCCTTCAAAGACAAAGACGAACCATGTCGTGGCCCAAACCGCCGTACTTTTACTCTGGTTACCACTCACTCTAAAGCAGATCAATGCCCCCCCCCTTTCTCGTTTTCCTCAAAAGTAAGGTACATAAAATTCCTTGGCATTAGAAACTTTAAGGCCCGATCACCTGACGAAGCAGCCTGCTCGAACCATATCAACGTCGGCAGCACAGAACCCGTGCAGGACATCTCAGGTAAATCATCCGGGGATCCCGCGGCCTTCTCTGTTCGATATATTCCTTTAGAAATAAAGGCGCAGACCTCTCATCTGGGCACGGAAAGTGAGGAGCAGATATTTCACTATAAATCGTTGTTTTACGAGCTGCGTGCTGCACATTGTTGCGCTTCAGCACACTATTACAAAGTTTATTGAGGTGTATATTAGGTAAATTAGAATTTCTTTTCTGAAAAGAAAAACAAATCTTCTAATAAAGTCGGAATAAGTTGAACACTTCCTTTCTTCGTATCATGATGATTTTGAAGTTTGTGCTGCTTGTCTATATTCTGGTTCAGATGCTAGAAATTGTCAGCGGGGTGGATATCTTTAATGCGAAAGTTGTTTCACAATTTTCTCCCTTTAGTTTCCCATTGCGGTTATTTCTTTCAAACGATCCGCAGAAACTTGGCAGAAGTAAAATGCCTGCCATCCCAGATCGTAGGCCATGCCATTTGTTAGGTCATCAGAGACAAGTGTACACAACCGCTACTCGCCACACATGGAGGCTGATCCGACCTTTGGTCTGACAGATCTTATTTCAGAAAGGATTTCTATGCTAAACACATTCCGTAGCTAGGTTGGTGGAAAAGACATTCGACCGTTTTTGTTGTTGTTTGGCTCATTTTTGTTGCAAGAGCGATATAAGAGAGGGAATCTCCGCTGCTGCGGACGCGGTCAGTAATGGCACGAAGGCCTTCCAGATTATTTTGTAATTGCAGTGGCATTCGTCTCGGAAAATTCTACAATAATATTGGCCACCAATCAACGAGGAATGATGAGAGTTTTAGCGAACTGTCGCTGACTCTGGCTACATTCTGAATGGTGTATATAACACGACCTCGAACGGGCGGGGAAATGTCGCGGGATTGACGTGTTTTTGGCAAGGTGATAGTGTACGCTAGCCACCTGCTTACCTAAACTATAAACTCATCACATTTTAAATATGTAAATTTCGATCAGGTATTTTATTTACTCGGATTGGCAAACGAGTATGATGTATATATCTTTATTATTAGTCCTTCAGTAAAAGAAAGCTCCACGTTGTGTGTGTTTGTGTTGGTGTGTATATCTATGTGTGTATTTGTGTGTGGAGCTCTAATTAAATCGTGTTTACATATAACTGAAGTTTGCTTATTTGTTATTTTCTCTCAATTCATTTACTGCATATTCTAATGTCAGTGACTTTAGTAGTTGGAAACCCGCACACGGGATACAACTTAGCTTTCCTTTTCGTGTATTTAGAAGGAACTGAACGGATATTCTAAAACGGTTATTACGGGACAGCAGGAATAGCTGCCTATACCAGGCCCGCTAGTCAGGACGCCGCGACAGAGTAGACATGAGGAAACACTGGGTAGTGAAATAGAAGACAACACTGAATTGTTTAGCTCCAAGTTTTTGTTGTTGTTATTTTTTTTTTCTTTCTGCATAACCCTGAAATGGCTAGTCAGGAATCTTATTACCCTTAGTGACAAGTTCAACTGATTAAGAGTCTTATTGTGATAAGGGAGCGCGGTATGACAGGGTTATCGTTACACGATAGCCGCTAAGCAGACTGGGGGCGGAGCGATGGCCGCGGCAGATTCTGATGTCTAGCCGACCTATCAAGATGGACAGGTGGGCGACCCTCTGTCAGTGGTGAGCCCTGACTGGAAAACTGAGTGGTAATGGACACACCCCGGGGATTGAAATGGTTACCGACTGACTTTACATGACCTCGACATTTCCCTAAAAATGTTTATTACTAAACTGCGGGCCCTAACGATGATACTTGACCCTTAAGATTCTTACTGACCCCGCAATTTCCAGACAGGGCCTTTATTTTCTTTTTTTAGTCCAGTTTAGTGTCGATTTCAAATTTTCGTTCAGCGAAGAAATATGGCTGTCAGTGAGACTTTAGAAAAGCCCACGTCTCTCGATCTCCTCTTCCGGCAGAAAATCGCGCATGTCGAGTAGCGACCGACTGACTGCACCTCTGTTTGACTCTTTTCAAAGGTTCTCTTTTATCATATTGTCAGTGTATATTTTTAAAAAATATTCTTCAGCACAGCATACGATTTGAAGTTATTATATGAGCTGGAGCCAATAAATCGTTCGTAAACTATTTGGACATTTATTGGTGATTTTTTTAAACAACCAAATACTTTTGACAACCATTGGCATTTGTTTATGGACCAAGTGAGCCAGACGTAGGCGATGCGTTCTAGGAAATCCACGTAATCAGTGACACACACACACACACACACACACACACACACACACGTGGAAACCAATTTCACAAACAAATATTTCAAGATCAAAATAAAGTAACTGAAATTCATGACATGTTAAGGATAATGGTGTTTCGGAAGACAAGAGGCTGCCATCACAGCCTGTAGGAGCTCCAGATCTGAAAATTTCTAGAGCACATTAATAATCCGCAGTCATCAACCCGAAGAACCCTGTTCGTATCTTCGAGTCTTGCTTTCACAATGGTGGACAGTCTTCATCATACTAATTTACGACCTCTGGTAATACTATATTTCATTTCCTACGGGAGACTCCAATAAAACTGTTTGTCAGTTTATGTCTAATTAGTTTAAAATTCATTTTTAAAATAAAATTAATTCACTTTCTTAGAAAAGACCGCATCCACAGCGTTCAGCGGTATTAAAGTAAGTAAATAGTCTTAATTTTATTTAAAATCATAGAATTAAAGAAAATTGTTTTTTCTATAATCTTTTAAAATGTAAATTTTGCAAAATTGGCTGAATGAAAACTTACGGTTTTTTCATTTCTTGCTAAAAGTTTGTTTGTAACGATTCACATCTCGCTAGGAGCATCACGTGTAGGTTGTCAGGTGGGGTCTTTTTTAAAAATGTTATCTGAGGTTGAGTGAGCGCTGGACCGTAGTTCTCCTGTTCGCCAGCAATACCCACAGTCCAGACTGGACGGCGCTTACGTTAGTTAGTCTTTAGACTTAAGTTTCGCTCTTTCCTGCCCATTATGGCTCACCTCTCTTTCCCCCCCACTTTTGCTTTTCTGTGACTGAATAATTTATTCGAGAATGAGTTTAACCTCCTCCCCGAATTAAGGAATTTATCCGTTCAGAAAATTTAATCAGCCAAACGTTTTGATTGTAATCGGGAAGAGAGCGAACCGCTCGGAATTAATGGGAGATAATGATGTATGACATCCTTTTGTCAATTTCTCGTTGAAATTACTAACCTCTGCCCTTCCTATCTGGAACGTTAACAATTATATTTAATGTCACCAAGATCATTGGAATTCTTTCAAAGAAATCAACTGCCATAAATATACTTTTATTCTTAGCTAAAAAAAAAATAATTTTAATTCGTGTTTTACTACACGTCTGCCCCGAGCATTTTTGGTTCATTAAAAATAGAACTTTTAACATCGCATTGCAGTGGAGAAAAACTTTCAACGGCAGCAACGTCGAAAGACCGGAAGGATGAGATTAATGTTGCTCGGTTAAATCAGAGGAAACCAGACGCCATTAGATGGAGATTTAGTTAGTTGCCTAGCTGGGGCATACTTCATTCCGTGGGGCCAGTAAGAACATTGACTAACACTACATATGGAGGGGACAGAGACGAAGGTTAGCCGCTAGGTAGTCAAGCAAATGGAACGGTGTGTGTCTAAGAAAAGCTGTGTTAATCCAAACCCTTAATCTCATTTTGTGCACTAATTTAAAACTTGCTTTTATTTATTTATTTAATCTATATAGTAGCAGCTTAAACATTCTGACCGTCAAATTCAAGACGAATACCTCTAAATTCTTTTTATGGAATCGTCTAACTCATCTTCGTCTTCAATATAAAGATGAGAATTTATGAATATATATTGTTTCGATAAAAATTAGGTTTCCATGTAATAGAACGCGAGGATTCATCCTGATTTCTAAATGTCCAATTATATTCTTGTTTGTTTGTTTGTTTCTTAATGTCTGTTATCCTCCACTCCGTCATTTCCGTAGTATTTATCTGTTCACACGTGGAAAGATACAACACGCTTAGCAGGCTGACGATATATATATACACACACAGGGTGGTGCCCCAAAAGGATGTACGAGTATGTATACACATTTCTCTATAGTCTAGTAAACAAAGACATTCTGCTAGGTGCAATTTATAGTTTATATATCAGACACCTCAAACATACTACACTACAATAGCTGTCTAAAATTCCCACCTTCAGCACCCAAGCAGGTAATTGCAACGTTTGACAACAGAACAACGCATATTTTCACAATAATTTTCTCTTGGAGTTCGTGGGTGGTAGCTGCTGATTTTCTGGCCTTGTTCTTTAGTGTATCCCACAGGAAAAGTCTGGTGGTCCCATCCACCTCCCATCTTGATGGAAATGCGTGAGAGCGTCATCTTGCCGGTAAAACACTTCTTCATTGCCATACATGATGGGCCCAGTGCTGTTAGGTACCGATTACCTGTTGCTATGGAACTAAAGCAGAGTGGCCTAATAAGACCGCGGAAAGAGACATCTATCTACACTCTCTGAACCCTGGCATGTTTGCCCCTGTCTCGCACGTCTTGTACGATGCCTTCGGCTTCGAATTCGTTCCTCAATCATGCGATTGTAAGGCGGGTCAGTGGTGATTTATACTTGCCCGTTCATGCACTCTATACCTTGGCAGAGCTCTCAGATTTCCAGTATCGCTCTGTTATCTACTAGCGTGATCAAAAAACAAACTCATTCGTCATTTTTGTCACGCATTGAAAATACGTGACGTCAGGAGATATTGCTGCGTTGGAACTATACCGGCGTATGTGAGCTTTCGAATGAATTGAGTACTTAACGTTCAGAGGCAGAATGTTTTTGTATGGTAGCGTACGGAAGTGTGTATACGTCACTTTTGGATGCCTTTGTAAAACCTAATGCTTATGGCTTCTGGAACTTATGTGCAAACGCGAAACATCTCTGAGCATAAGCTTATCTCACAGATCCAAGGTTATCACATTAACAAGAACTGGAACATGACAGGTAGACAAACATTCCGGGTGTCAGCCAGCTGTTATATTGTATTTTATTTATTTTCTTACTTCTCTTTTTAGCAGCCTATGTGTTTGCTTTTTTCATTTGTCTGTTTGTCTTTTTTGTTTCCTTAAGAAATACAGACAACAGCCTATTGTATCTCCATCGCTCGTTTCTTTGCATCTTTTGTCTTTTTCTTTCACGGCTCACTTACCCTCCTCATCCCCCGTTGTTCTTTTGCAAACATTCTAATCGCGAATTGGGGGCATCAACTACGTCATCTTCCCATCCTCTCTCTCTGCTTCATTCACCTCCGGACTAGTGTTGCGCTTGATTTCTTTCTAGCTGACTTCATGCTCATGAAATCCTCGGATCATAGTATAGCTGCACATCAATAAGATCTGTTGCCATGCAGGGTGGTATTTAACTGTCATTTTAATGTTTTATCCTAAACCAAGCTGTGTTTAGAATTATTACAGATTGTGTCATGTCTTTTAAATCTAGCTGTACATTCCAGGCAATCTACTCGAGCTGTTAATCAAGAAACTTTCTATAGAAGAAAATGTCCTTGGCATGAATAATAACGTCAAAAAGTGCTGATTCCAAATTATATATATATATGAGAGTTTTGTTAGTAGATGCTACTATGCAGAACAACAATCGCAGTGTGAGTAATAATTTTTCCCTTTTGTTGGCTGATATTTGCATTGAATGGTGGAATTAAGGCTGCACCCACTGCGTATGTCATCCCGATTCCCACGTGTCCTGTCCAGGGTCAGCAAAATGACCTTCATGTCAGTTGGCTGCTGGATTTTTTAAAAAGCAATTATCTTCCGTAGGTGAGCACACTCTCCAATAGGATCTAGCTCAGGAGAACGGGTGTGTGTGTGTCCCTTTAAGAAAGCCGAAAATGAGCCACGCCACAGCCACGTGAGGCGGACGGCACGGAAAACCTTCCCCAAACCATGTGCACGTCACAAGACAGCGCTGAATGAGAGGAAAGTTCGTAGATGTGGATGTATTAGTTTATACAATACTAACATCTGGTAAACCATATAACATTTATATTTGTCATCGTCTCTATACAGAACTTTTTTTATCGTCTGTAACAACAGTTCCCCATCAGTTTTCCCGGTCCGTTCGTCATTGGGCTTTTATTTACTGATAGGTGATACTTTATATCGCCGTATCCAAATAAATAACTGTTGCTACATTACCCCTGTCTATTAAATCCACAGAAGTATTCCCACACCGTAAAGAACTATTAAAAGTCTGTAGATGTCAACTCATATTATCAGCTTTGTCCTTCGAAAAAATTTTAAAATTTCGTTTATGACTGTTAAAGCAATAATATTTTTAAATATTTTATTGAAAGAAATACCCTGGAATGTTTATAGATGTAGAGATAGTTTGATAAATATAATTATATATTTTTTATTTGTTTTCGTTCTCAGGAACATTGCATTTCCACTACCGTTAATTTTATTATTGGTATTATTGGTAAAATACAGAACCACAATTGTAGAAAACCAGATGCAGTTTTTCACCTGGCACCTCCTCCGATTAGCTAAAACCTTTGGTCTTCGCACCAAAAAGAAAGAAACATGCAACTATTATTATTTTCAAAGTTCTGTAAACCTTTCAACAACCAGCCAGGAGTGGCGTCTATTAAACACGAATAAAAAACTAGAAACCAGTAGAACAAAAAACTGTTTACTTTTTTTGAAATTTTAAGCAAAGGTTTTTTTTTTTGGAGTCATAATACAATTATTAGATGGCACTTATAAATTTTGGCGAGTGCTACCGTGTGTGTGTGTGTGTGTGTGTGTGTGTCGACAGTCACCAAAAAAGCCACAGTCGAACTGGTCGTGGTAACGTCAAAGCAATCCAAAGACGCGGGGGTTGGTTTGGGGGTCTAGTACTTCCGGCGTACACCATGACAGTCGACCGAAACTTCACTCACATAGGTCGGCTGGGCCGGATATCCGGCGTAGGTCAGGGCTACTCTGTGTCGTTAGGCGAAATGGGTGTTCAGTCTTTTTAATTATAGAGAGAATAAATATTGTCGTTGTGGAAAATCGTCAAAAATAGAAATCGGCATTTTAAAAAAAAAATATGTCCGAGTAGAAAAGTCAGGTTTCACTGGAAAAATTTGCATTAAAAAATTCCGGTTAACTTCCGTTCCCCCTTAGAGACTCACCGTTAGTATTAAAACGATAATCTGCACTATAAAAAACGATAATCTGCCTTGGCGCCGGTTAGTTACCCTATTTTCTGTTTGCTTTTCGAAGGGTTGCGATAAACAGGCTCGAGCCGGACAATGAGTTCTTCTGCCGAGCGATTTGAAAAAAAAAACAAAAAAAACACAAGAATTACAAAATAGAATTTCGTTTTAGCGTCCTGGAAAAAACTTCCAAAAGGACCCACGGACACCTGCCACGAGCGAGGCGGGCAGACCGGAACACGTTACGGACCGTGACGTCATAACGCCAGCTATTAACAAGCTTGTCTTATATCAAGGAGGATGGAACTCGATTTCTATGGCATCCGCCGACTTGTGATGGGAACATCGCGTGTACTGGTCTCGTTTAGCGTGAAGGAAAGTTCACGAGAAGCCGCCTTAATTTCTCAGCGTGGCGTGTCAGCGTGGATTAAAGGAAAGAAAACGTCGACATCCTCGTCGCTGTTTGTTTATTTTTGGGCCCTACATAAATACGATCGGCTACTTCTGGCATTCACGCGGCACAAATGGCGGTATCCATTTTCGTCGTCCCAAGAATCTGACTTTGGCTTTTCCTCCATTTAATATCAGAATTTATGCTGGAAAAGAAAAACTTTTTTTTTTTTTTTTTTAAAAACTGATTCAGAAGGTGAAAAAAAAAGAGGGAAGAATGGTCCAGTGGAGAAAATACATCTGTGGTACTATAAGTCCGTGTGGGATGAACAGTAGTTACAAAAGGAGACAGAAAAGGGGAAATGTATTGACCGGCAAATTTTCTGTTTTGAACCGGAAGTCTCAGTAATCTAGGAACGTCTTCTTGTGCGAGAGGGAAAGAAGAGGTGGACCCGACGTTCGTCAGTTAACTTTTAAGGTTTTTTCTAAAAATCTTCCTAAATTTGTAAGGTTGTAAGGTAACTTCGTCATAGATTTGTATATTTCATTCAGACAGATGCGCGTGTGTTGAGCCGGTCTTCAGTAGCGGATTGTTTCGAACAAAGAGAATAGGTAAACCGAATACTTTTCGAAACTTGGTTCTTTGGCACCTTCATTTCCTCATATTTACATCACCTCAGCTGCGGCGTTTTCTTGAAGGAATTTCCTCCAAAGAAGGAAACGTTCGTGCACACACACTCACAAGCGCGCGGTTTTTAACAAAGACACTAACAGAGTGTGTTGGTAATCATTAATAAGTACAGTTTCACAAAGTTACTTATTAATACTAATGCCACGAAATGTTGTAAGTTCTGGTTTCTCACCGAACCATATTATAAACAGATTCATTCTAACCGCCATTTGATAACTGCTCACACGACAAGTGCCAGGGTTGATGAACTTATGCTCTTGCACCGGCCCGAAAATCGAAATCGCGTCGCCATTTTACTAATGGTGGCAGAAATATCAGAGGAGTAAATGGGAATCAGTTCCGAGGCCGTCTGCCTTACAGCCTCAGGAAATTTTTCCAAATCTTACCGCATCCCAAGTAAAACGAGGTCGCCCTCAGAACGATTTTTTTACCCCACTTTTGAGCCCGCTGCTTTAAACCCAATGTTTGAGATCAGATAAAAATTTGTCGAGTTTAGTTAGGACTAACTTAATCAGGCTACCGTATAGTGTTTACTGTCTTTTACTGCACACGTGTAATGTTGTTTTAAACGTGCCATTCCGTGAACTATGCGATCTGGATAACTTGACTTTTCTCTATCATGTGAAACATATTTATTGCTAGAAACAGCTACTGACAGCTTGACTACAGTTTAGACCACAGAAAGATGGTTTTTGTCTCATAAGTATAAGCTGGTTATTTGTTTTAATGCATATAAGATAACCACAGAAAACTGACGTCTTGTCATTAAACAGAACAGAGAAGCCATATACCCTGTGTAGTAACACCGAATTTTTTGTGCTAAACTAGACGCGCGGATTTTATATGATTCATGGTGAGAAAAAAATATCAGCGCAACAAAATTTAGTATAAAGTTCGATTTTGCGCGGTAAAGTTTGTCGTTTGTCTGGCATTAAGCCAGCGAACTAGCATGGCCACCGGTGGTTCTCAGTGTTAGCAATGCGGAGAAGATTTCTTGGATATGGATGCATTAGCGCAGACTGAGAACGCGACAGTGGACGCCCTGTTGTAAGTAGGCAGGCCGCGCCCGGCCATTGCAGAAGTTTGTTGAGGGGGAAAGTTGTTTTCGTTGAGGAAGCGTTATGGTTGGAAGAGGCATCATAGCAACTCGATGAAGAAGCCCAGGACTGGTAATGGCAACGGAGATGGCATTGTGAAAGGTATCACCTTCCGGTTTATTTAAGCACAAAAATATTACTAAGGCTGAAGTTGGTCATGTTAGGATCCGAGATCTAAAGAGGCGTCGAAATACCAACTGATTCATAAAAATGGCTGCATACCATTTTTTCTCTCTCATTTTTAGTGAAAAAGTTGCTAGATTTAGTCACGTTTATTGGCGTTTAAAGACCGCTTGTAACATTTTCGCGTCAGTCCCCCACAACCTCTCTCTCCGAACGTGATTTCGATGGAATGAAGGTTTAAGTCTTTATACATAAAAATTCTGTTGCGAGTTATTTTTATTAATGTTTAATGATAGATATAATCTTTATTGCAATTTTTTTTTGGTAATTTTTCTTTTCAGGAACTTAGCACATTTTCCAAAATAAATAAGCACTGAAAACCGAGAACCACAGTTTTATGAGCTGGCGATAAGAGAATATTTTGAACATTAGTGAACGTTATGAGCCGTCTTCACGAAGCGAACGTATATCGCTTCTTTGCAGTTGCCACGTGAGTGGGCTGTAGGGGACCTTCACTGACATATACATAAAAGAATAGGAGTTGCTTTGTTTTTTAAAACCTTTCTGCTATCATTCCTTTTTTTGTAGTCTTCTTTAAATTAAAGTGATATTTAAAGTTTTACTGTGGATGGGTGGAGGTTAAAGTGGACAACAATCTCAGTGCCAACCCATCAGTTGTTGGCAGAAACAGGGTCTGTCTAGACGAGACGACATTAGCTGCCATGTTCCAAGCAGAGTAATGTTCGACGACATGCAACATTAATTACTTAAATTGAGCACATGAAACGATGCGATAATTGGATAACCTGAAAAGTCGCTTAGAATAAAAATTTAATTTAAAACAAACAAGAGAAGTAAATTCGCTTACACATATTCGGTAAATTAGTCAGCGGTGGTTAAAAAACAGACGTGTGGTGTATTCCGGGCCACGGCGATGGCTGCTCAAGTAACAAAATACATTTTCGTTTTCTCTCTTAGTTTCTGCTTAAAGCGTTTTATATTTTTTTGTCAGATTCTAAATACATTAGAATCAAGTAATTTATTCGAAATTTCTTTTATAATATTACGGAGAGAGAGAGAGAGAGAGAGAGAGAGAGACAGATGACGTCAGTACAGAGAGTGGAGAGAGAGAGAGATGACGTCAGTACAGAAAAAGAGAGAGAGATGACGTCAGTACAGAGAAAGGAGAGAGAGAGAGATGACGTCAGTACAGAGAGAGGAGAGAGAGAGATGACGTCAGTACAGAGAGAGAGAGAGAGAGAGAGAGAGATTTGTTCAGAAAACACCAATAACCTGCTATTTTTTTTTTCCTTTTTCTATTTTATGCCCAGCTGAACAAAAAGACACGAATTGTCAGCTAATAAAACGTCAAGGCTATGTTTTGTCACTACGTTGCAGGGAAGAGCGCTCGCGCGCGCCAGGTGAGGTGGGTATGCGATTGACGAAGCACACCTGGTGCTAACTCGAACCGGCTGCACCCGATGTTGACAGCTGTAAACGTGGGCCTGAGCGCGTGGTGTAAGGTGACCCGCCCCGCGGTAAATTCTGGTGGCTTGTAAGGAGATTATTTCGAGGTTCGCTTCGTCCACTTTGAGCCCTTAATTACCCCTCGCGAGAGAGCCCTTCTCTGTGTGGTTTTACGTAACGACACCCACACTTCGTGCCGCGAAGTCTTCGTAGGGGACTTCTGAGAAAGCGCAGAACAGCGCGGCGCCGCATCTTACGGTCCACCGATCAAGAGCTGCGCCGCGACTCGGTTCGGCTCGCTGCTGCGCCTGCCTGTTCTCTAAAATCGCTCTCTTGTTTGTTTTTCAAAATCCGTAAGTGAGAGCTTGACGAGCGACCATTTTGAAATGTTGTTCCTCACTCATCAGTTTCTTTCTGCCTTCTCCCAGAACAGACTACTAACAAGAAACAACTCTCGCGTCTAACAACAAAAATAATTTTGGCGTTTGTACTCTCAAGTTCCAATCCCTCCTCTTGGATGAGTCTTGGTCCTATATCATCCCTTCCTAATTTCGCATTGTGAACGAGGCTTCCGTCTTGCAATGCAGGTTCGCTGACAGATGATGGTGATGAAGATAACTCCCAACTGTTATTTCATGCGGCACTAGATTAAAATAATTTTGGCGTTTGTACTCTCAAGTTCCAAATCCTCCTCTTGGATGAGTCTTGGTCCTATATCATCCTTTCCTAATTTCGCATTGTGAACGAGGCTTCCGTCTTGCAATGCAGGTTCGCTGACAGATGATGGTGATGAAGATAACTCCCAACTGTTACTTCATGCGGCACTAGATTTTTTTTTCCTTTTTAAACTGTGTGTGCTCTTACTTAAATAAATTAATCAAATGTGAATATATGACAGTCTCCGTTATTTACCATTTTAAATGGACTTTCGCCTGCTGCTATTTTTTTTAGCACTTTCCAAATATCCAGGTTACTGTCTTATCTGCCCCACCGCACAGCCCAAACACACACGATGTAGACCTGTCTCGCCTCCTCACCTTTAGTTCCATTTCCACTGATTTATTTGCTAGCGTTTATTCGAACGAAGTACTGCACTCGTTAAATTGAAGATTAAAATTATAACGAATGGCTTGTACTCCACTCGATAACTTCGAGACGTTCTGTCCGGTTGTAAGGCCGAGTTCCACTTTTTCGAGAATTAGAAGTGAAGAATGTGCTACCGCCATAATGTTAAGGAACTCGGTAATAGGGGGGGTTCCTTTTTTGTTGTTTATTCTCTGAATAACCCTAACACCTCCCCCCCACCCACACACACACACCACACCACACCACTACACGCACACTTTTGACTCGTTTCATGCTCTTTGTGTCGAGAGATTCGCATGCGTACTCCAGGGTAAGGGACACGGAAGCTCAGTAACCAGGCTGTGAGTGCCGGCCGGACACCAGAAAACACAGACGCGGGGAGGAGAGGTTTCGACGACAGATCGGTGACTAAGCGGACGCGGCCTCACAGCGAGCGGAGGAAACATTGCACAGATTTTTGATAAAAACACGTATGCGCGGATGTGGCTCAGTTCTCCGCCCCGAGCTCTTCTCGCTGGTGGTTAAGCCGGGTTACGGCGGCCCGGTTAGTCTCGACACTGGAAATACAATAAAATCATACTGAACCCCAGCGGAACTGTAATCCACGCTTTGAGCTTTAACAGGAATTCGTTATCACCGCCGCCGCCCCGCCCCCCAACCAAGGAAAGGCTATAAACCGCTCTGTCTGCTCCGCTAAACTGTTACGGAAAGTACCGATTGTTCGCCGCACTATCAGCCTCGATACAGTCTTTAGAAAAATCGCATTACACGGCTTTTGACGCACAAAACGGGCTTAAACCGCTCGACAAGCAACCAGGGATTGGGCCGCGTCCAGACAGACCGGGAGCGCGATGGTCTTATCCCGCATTGGGACTCGCCGCACGAAGAGCGCCCCCTGCCGGCGACCATGGTTTAAGGTCGTGAGCTCTCACCTCGGTCCTGAAGGTTTTATTACATCTCATATGCACCATTTCGTTTCTGTGACGTACCATAGAGAGAAATTGTCGCGCCATATTATTATTATTATTATTATTATAAAAATCTTAAATTGATTTTGGGTGGTCTCCGCATATTTTGCCGTGTACATTCAGAAGACTAAATATATCGTAGTAACAGACAGGTGTAATATTCTCCTCCTTTGTGAACAATTATAACAAATCCGCGCAGAAGTCTCGACAGAGAAGCGATAAGGATTCGCCGACCACCGAGCGAAACTTAATTTGGTAGGAGGAACAAATTACTTGTTTTTAATTATACCATTGAAACTTCCCGCCGTCAGGGTTAATTTTCTAAATTTTCGTCCATTACAATTCCTGCTGGCACTGACAATAATTCCTCCTTTATTTTTTTTTTTTTAAAACTTCTTTTCAATATCTGACATTTTTGGCGGCAGGGCAGCAAGATGATTTTGTTGTTCAGTATTTACTGGGCCGACCAGAGTTCTCCCCCCTTGATGTTTTTTTTTTTTTTTTTTTGCCAGCACCCCCTTTCGGCGCTCAGTAGCTTAAAGGTTTGGCAGCAAGAAGTCTTTTTCAAATAAACGACCGCAGTGTTTCTTCCTACCCTGATGATGGCGACAGGGAATAAATACATCTACAATTATAAAAAAAAACGAACGGGCAATATGCTTTATTTTTTAGGAGAGGAGGGAAACAAATCATTGCAGCCGAGTGACAGGCAAATAAATGTCTATTAACAACCGGAGGAGTTCTTTGCCCTGATAAGCCGGCATGGCCGGGTAAGCCGTTATAGCACCCTGTCGGCTAGTATTAGACAGACCACCACCACCACAAGGCTACGACGGACGGCCTGCACGCGCGGACAGGGGTTTAGAATTATGCGGATTTAAATACCAGAGAGAGAGATGATGATGATGATGATGATGATGATGTAAGAGAAGAGAAGCGCACGAATGTTTGATCCCCATCGCATGCAGTCTGACTTCATTCCTTTGCCTGATATCTGCGAGATGAGTTCAGATGACGGAATATTCGCGACTCTAGAGAAAAGTCGTCCTTCTAATTAATATTTTTTTCCTGAAGCTGGTTTGGCATCTCGCTTGTTCGCTTTCAACAAGACTCTTTCTTCTTTATTTCTGTGCTCAACTAACCAGTTTCAGACTTGGGTCAGTCACGACGCAGACACCGAGCCGGGCGAACATAAGAAAGAGCGGGGGCGAGCCAGACAGACGTTAAATGGAAGCAAATTCCTCGCCGGCCGACCGACCATTACCTCTGCTAGGAGTTGTCTGGCGGAAGGGAAATAAGAAGCAGACGCGGAGCCACGTGTTTTTCATTCGGACCTTTAAATATCATTCCCTTATTCGCAATGAAAATTTACGGTCCAATTAGCGAAAGAATCGGGTTCACATCGAGGGATTGCGAACTGAAACATTTACGGCAGAACAGAGCGAGCCCGTGGCGGACGGCAACACGAATTAAGAAACCTGGCAAGTTATTATTACACCAGCGAGTGCGGAAGCAGAATTAGCAGCAGTTACGTGCTCCGATGGATATACGAGATGCGCCAACACATCGGGAACAGCGAGAGAAGTATTTGACACTGATATTGAGTAGCGAAAACGTACAAAACCAGACTGAATACCTACTTCATTTTTTAAAATAGCAAAAACTCAGATTTCAAATGGAGATCTCCCACGGTGGCACGCATTGGTTGTTCTTATGCATGAGCCTCTATTATACACGGCTTTTTTGCTGTACACCCAGTGCATTGTTATACATCGGCGGGCAGTATGTTGTGGTGCCTACACATAATTGATAGCAAATTGCATTGTAAATGACTTTTTTATTGGGCAGAAATAAAAAAGAACATCAAATTTACGTTATAAAGGTTTTAATGAGACATAGAATATAACAAATTAGGGTCTACCTCCTCGAATTACAGGCAATAAGTTCTGATGGTTTGCACGGCTTTCTCCAAAGGAAATATAGATGGCCTGGCTAAGTCGGTTGACGAGTTCCGTATCGCCAGACAAACGCCGTTCTGTACAGAGAATTGATGTCTGTGTTGACTACAGCTCCAACCTTACCGCTGCTTTTCGAGAACCTGTCAGTTCCACTCAGGCCCCTTCGCTATTTCCGAAAAAAGGCGCGCAATCTGTTTTCTGTACCATGAATATATACTAGATATTATGAAGAAACTAATTGAATAATGAAACTTCTTATGCTCGCGAACTTTAAGCTGAATTCCAAATGGCTCTCTTTTTGGTAGGAATGCCGGGTGGGCGGGAAGATGCTGCCAATATATGTTCACTCGTATTTTTTTCAGATTAAACCTCCATTAATCGACGTTTTCACAGCTCAAACATGTGTAAGCTTTGGAGTAATCTGATATCCTCCAGAATATTTCAACAGTTCAAAATAAAATAGTTTCGTCAACGTGTTGGCAAATCTCTCCTGTAGCTGTCACTGGTCGTTGATAACTGTGACTCCTGGATTTCACTCAGACGATATATTACCACAGGGTAATTTATTTATGACCCCGGCATCCGAGCACACTAACTAATTTTACACCGTACTATTTTAAAAATAATAAATGATATTAAAGTCTCTAGAAAAACATTAAGGTTTCAGAGAAGTTCTTTGTTGTATTTTCGGATATAACAACTTGAATCTCCCAAGCAACACACTTGTATTATAATAAATACAATAGACGATACAAACGTAATATAAAAATTAACGCTTCGTTAAGCAGAACTCAGTACATTGGAAAACATATCTATTAATTATTGCAGAGGATTCGGCAAAATTCATATTGCTGTCCAAGAGAATCTTCTCTTCGCTCACCCGCTCGCACGTAAGCACTGCATGAAGAAAAACAGCTGTTTTTTTTTTTAATAATCTCTAATCAGAGTTTGTGGTCTGCGGATGAAGGAAGATGCGATAGCATTGGCTTCATCTTTACCGGAAATTAGTTATATAGAGCAGGTGATTCTGCGCTGTCCGATATTCGATGAGAGATGGCCGGTGACTAAGGTACATACATTCTCACACTTCCTCGACTTCATGATGACCGGAAGTTAGCTGGAGAAACTGGGCATTTCAGCAGGTATTATAGCATTTAAGTGGTGGCGCTTTAGATCTCTCTCTCTCTCCATCTCTCTCTCCATCCATCTCTCTCTCTCTCTATTCAGTAGTTTTGTCAACTTGCGATGAAGAAATACGAGTAATTTTTGGAGAATAAAGTCAGTCTTCGCGGTCCCATTAACGCTGGATTAGATGAAATCTAAAACCATGTACGCTCCAGTCTGCCAATGATAAGTAAGGAAACACTCCCACAATGCAATTCTGGAGAATCTGACTCCCCCCACCCCTCTGTACCAATCGTCCTAGAATCTGTCGGGTTTATTTGTCGGCCGACATCTTTTTGAGAAATTCTACCAGATCTGAAAAGTTTGTCAGCCTTCGCTAGCAACATCGTGGTGAGTTAGTTTTAGCTGGATAGAAACAGCTTCACATTCCATTGGCTGAAGTCACACGCACGAGTTCACAGAAACCGCATCCATCAAGCATATTAAGATCCTCGTGACACAACTTTAGAGCGTCTGTGACGCATCTACGCCCAGTGATGGAAATCCTACAGTTTCACATTTAAAGTACAGTGATTTATAAAGTTTACTGTATTAAAAATTATAAGGATAAATTAAGAAAGGATTTCACACAAAAAAGAATATTAATGTTATTGGCTTACGTTATTACTAGGTGTTTGCGTGTCCGTGACGCAGGTTGCACTGTTTATTGTGAGTATACTTCGGAATATTCTAGGATTCAACACTTTGGGGAACAATGTTTCTGGTGTAGATATTTTACAGTAATTTTGCCTCGAGGCTATAGTGAAGAGCTGAAACAAGGTGATGCTTTCTCGAAGATGTGTAAAGTCAGGGTTTAATTGATTCGTAGTTGGAACAGGGAGGTAAACTGACCTGACTGAACACGTTTGGCCCCGGTCTTTCTATTTCCATTGCAGAGGCTAGTCGTACTAGAAATTAGCTTCTCTTCAGTCGAAATGGTAGAGTCAAGTCTCTTGTTCGTATAGTAATTCGTGGTATGAACCATCGAGAGCCAGGAAATACACCCGTCATAATCTCGATGCCAAAGGCATTAAACCTAGGATCATTGCAGTCTCCATGTCGAATCCAGGTTCCTTAATAACTTGATATCTGCCCTTATCGTGTAATGTGCTCAAAAGAATAAATAATCCGCTTTATAGCGATGGTTTCGCAATATTATGAAATATAATTATGATGCATTAATTATACCTTCATGAACATATCGCATCATTTAATTGGCTATTGAAGATCTGTAAAGAATTATATATTAAAAGGTCGCAGACAGTACGACAATAAAAGCGAGTTCTTGAATATCCTCTTTGAAGGGATCACTTATTAACTAAATAAGGGCGGATATAATGGTTTTGTTTAACTTGTTAATTTTTTTCTTGTCAACCTTGTAGTTTCATGGAGTTTGTAATCAGATAGAGTTAAACGTATTATTATTATTACATATTATAAAAAGGAAACCCATAATTATGACTTTATATTTAGTGTAAGGTGTTTGAAAAATATATCAAAATATAAAATTTGTGATTGGTAGCCGGCGGTATAGTGGTTATTGGGAGCGAGACCAGTCGGTAATCCGTGGATGGTGAATACTAATCTGCGAAATTGGTCTAGTCAGGTTCCATGGCCGTGGTTAGTCTAAGGATGCGACAACGTTGCTGGCGTCGTCCAGGAATCATGGAAGAGACAGATGCTGACGAAATCGCCGATAGTGGTGATGTCGTCGCTAAGGGTAACAGAATGTCATATGGATAGCATATCTTACGTGTGGACAGACCACGTACGCCAGTTTTTCTTCAGCAGCAGACCTGTCTTAAAGGTGGGGTGTCTTTACTACTACATTTTGGAAGAGAGGGTTCAGCGGTCCCGCAACAGACTTCTGCCGGGAGGACACTACGGCTAATCACTGCTTACTCTCGGCCCCCGACGCACTGCCGTACTTACAGTGAAAACCAATGCATCACATTCCTTGCATCTTCATTAAACTATTGTCGTTATGAGGCTTAAGGCAGCAAAACTGATACCACTGACTGCATCTGCGTATTGCTAAGAGTTGGTGAGGGTTAGTCAGTAATGTTATCATTGTCATGTCTCAGCTGCAAATTACTTATCGTTTGAAAAGTTATCTGAATACAAAATTAAAGATTTTTCTTTGTATATTTAGAAAATAAAATAATGCATATAAAAAGTAGTAAATAAACTCTGAATTTTTCTCTGCCGTGGCACAGTCGCACCCAGAAAAACGGAGATGAAGCTGGCATTTACTTTACTCCAGCTGCAGATCAAAACAAAGGAGTTTAAATGATGATAAATTCTTCTCAAGCTCGAATCCAGCGGCGTGATATATGTTATTCTGACACTGACACGTGACCACGTCGTGACAGACTTGGAGCTAACGACTTCCAGCTTGGCAGCTCGCCTGAAAGGAGACGCTGTTGTCGTCGCCAAATACCGCACGGCCAATAATTCACCAAAAGAAAGCCAACAGAGGAAAAGATGTGTGACGTAAAAATTCTTTGCGTTCCACGTCAGGTTAATTGAGATAAAGTAACTGAGCTGTGACGTTGGTAAATGTCAGCATTCGGCAGCACACACCAAAATATTCATCTTTAGCGGAGAAGATTCTTTAAAAGAAATAAAAAATTTTTTTCTTTATAATAATAAAGGACACGTATTTATACACAGAATGCAACAGTAAAATTAACCCCTAAAACTAGTAGACCTTACTGTCGCTGTTTATCATAGAATCCGTACCCTATCAGCGTGGTAGACTGTAATTATATGCAGCACATCACAAATATGTCACCACCCAATTATATCAACACCGCAAAACGCCATTACAACAAAGATGACAAGAAGCTGGCATAAATTTTGAATTACAAAAAATTTATTATAATTCTGTTCTTTTTGTTTTTTTTTAAATAAAAAGCTGCATAGTGTTGGATAAATAATTCTACAAGTTAAATTGAGGTAAAATATTTCAGTTTTAACTAAGTGACAAAGTTTTTCAAATTCCATTTTCCTCTGTATTCGCTATCCACATGTTCTAATTCCACATCAGAGTGAAGTAAATATGGTCAGCACATCCGCTACTCCAATGGTGAAGAGCCTACATTAGCACTAATTGGAATGCGCTGTATGTTTTTTTTCTTTTCCTTCTTTCAATAAGCCTCTAATTTGGCAATATTTTCTGGCCGGATGATATACATGCGCACGTGGTGCCAAATGTAGCAAATTGATGGTCTCCACAGAAAGTTACCAGTACAATGACTCCGTTAAACGACGTCTTGACATCGTTAGTTCTTGAAAAACCCTCCTCAGGTCTAAGGAAAATCTTGCAGCAATGAACTAGATGATGACCTGGCGAGTTACCGATGTGTGAGCGGTGGCCAAGGCAGTTAAGAGATAGTTACCCACGGAAACTCCATAGCATGTACCAGGAAATCCCTATTACAGCTTTTTATGTTTAGATGTAGCGCCTCAAACCGTCGGGATTTGAATTCGAGTTTCTTTTTAAAAACCGCGGCCGTCTAGTAGCCACTGGATCATCGGCTACCTAAATCTTTAGTATAATAATTTAATTTCCTCTTCCTAGATCGAACTTTGGCTGTGGCGTTTGTTTGGGATGAATGCAGGGACATCTACTGATCAACACTTTTTTGGAAACAAGGCCCCACAAGACGTTTCGCACGGCTCTTGTAAGTGGACATTGCCCACTCACTTCCTTTTTCTCTTTCTTTCTTACGGTAAGCCAATTTTCTCAGCCATCGTGAAAGTGCCCTTTTAATACCGCCAAGTAAATACCAAACACCCTCACAGGCTGGATGGCCCAGAATTGTTTATTCGTATCCGACATTTGTCTCCCGCCCATAAGAAATTGAACGGAAAACTCGGCAGTATGTTTTCAGCTGTTGGTGTCAGGACTTCTAGGATCTCGTCCCTCCTTTCGCTATCCTAAACTCATCGGTTATTAAAGTTTTTTTTTAAAAAACTTACCCTGACTTTTAATGGAAAACTAATACTTTTTCACCTCCACCATTTTACTTTATGCGTGACGTTATTTTTTTAAAGGAAAAATCTGTCGTTATGCTGTTTTAGACCCCATCGTTACCTTGTTTGCTACACAGTGTTTAAAGCCGAGAAAACTCCTACACACGTCATTTTCTTCCGGCTGTCATTCTCTGAAACATTTTCCCTCAAAAGAAGAAAACTATCAATAATGGCCCCAATACAGAGAGACCCAAAGTGGAAAAAATTCCTGGCTGTATTACTAAACGTTAACTTTGAACATTGCTTGTTTCAAACAATCGAAGAAAGTGCAAAATAGATTTTATGGAAAGAATACGAAAACTTATTTTTGAAATATTTTAAACAAAAATTAAGATGATGTATGGATCTGGTGCTACGAAACGAAAACACGTTACGAAGCCAGAGGAAGCTGCAGTAGCTAGCATCAAACCTCTAGACAATGTTTTAAAGCCCATACATTCTGTCAAAACAGCTACATAATTATTTCAAATTGATGAAAGTATTAAAGTATGGCAGTTGCCCAATATATTGAGCAAGATAACGAAGAGCCAGATCAATCTAATGCAGCAGCACCCAGTGCCAAATTTTAAGTCTCCTCTGAATTTATGTCAGGCGCCTTTGATATATGCAATTTGAAAGGCAAAAGAAAATGAGACTACCACTACCAAAAAATGATTCCAAAGGACTTAAATGGAGCCCATTTTCCTTAAATTATCTTAACGTCAAAGCTGACAAATGGGGAATCAATTGAAAGATAGTATGCCTCATATGGAGGTGAAGAGAGTCTGCTCTGCTGTTTGTTTAACAATGTAACTATCTGTTTTAGCAACTGAAGATGGTTGGACCAGAAACTAAGGATGGCGCAAGCTTTATGATCTTGTCCCGCAGCAATATCCACAAGGAATATTATCTTAGATGAAAAATACATCGTCTTTCTACTTTTGGAAAGAAGTCTGAAAGTCAAATTGAGAAGCGGATAGTAAATGAGCGTGGAGAATGGAAAGAAATTTTAAAAAATGAATCTTGGATGTAATATTTGTTCTTGGAGAAAGATGATTGACTCTTCAAGGCCATATCATACGAATTGGAGATGCCTATAATGATAATTTTCTTGAGATTCTACAATTCTTGGCACGATATGATTCCATTCTGAGAGAACATCTACATAAAATTTAGTCTGCTCAACATGAAAGAATTCAACTTCAAGCGCACTATTTGTCGCCCAGCTCACAGATCTCTAAGTGTGCTGCTGAAGTCAAAGAAGTAATTTTGGAAGAGTTCGGTCAAACCCAATATTTTGGATTAATAGCTGACGCAGCATCGGACAGTTCACACACGAAACAAACTACGTTTGTTCTACGCTATGTACTTCTAGACAAAGATTCGAGATATTCGAAAGATTTTCCTTTAATTTAAAGATTATGATTTAAAAAACCAAAAGAAATTGGGCTTGAAATAGCAGAACTCATTCTAAACGTTTTCCAGAAAATAAACAAATTAGAAGGTGTTTTGGCACATCTCATTTCCTTAAACCCATTGACTATATTTTCAAGTTGTAACAATCACATCCTGAATTTCGTTGATCTTGATGCTGCTGAAGTATGCCTTCTTCTAGGCATTTATCTGCTTTGGAACGTTTCAAATTGTATACAACTTTTAAAGTAAAAGTCCAAAGTGATGGAGAATCTTGGGGAAAAAAAATGTCGACCAGTGTCTCAGCTGATCAGTGACAAGGTGGTCAGCACGGATAGATGCTGTTCATCCATGGACTCACCATTTACCAGCCTTTATTGTTACCTTTGGTGAATGTTTTACGTCATTACATTTTACAGTAAAAACCATAGTTGAAGTCGATGGATAATTAAGATGCACGAAATCATATAAGGATATTTAGACGATTTCGGTCTGGTCAGTTCATCAAATAAATCTTGAGCCTGAAATACGACTAGCTGGACTCGATCTCGAGGAAGAAATATTCATGGTTTGTTGAAGAATGTTTTTTGCCCCTGCTGCCTGAAAGCTGGCAAAATATAGTAAATAAAATTAAAATTGTTTGAGAAGCAATGGGTTTAAATAGTTTTCTTTTTGGAAATCGGCAAGATCAATCAGAAAACTGACCAGAAAGGTTTTGCACTGAAGTCTGTCTCAGTATAATTGATTGCTATAGCTGGTCTGACAGTACGATTGGAGCAAAGAAAAATATTTGCAGTCTCTTTTCTTTTCTGTGGAGTTTTATGTGCACGACGAGAGAAGATCTGGAAATTTCTATGCAATGTTTTTGTGAAGCAATATGCCCAAAACATAAACGAGCATTAATTGACAGAATAGCTTTTATTTTAAAGAAACAAAAAAAAAACGATGAAGATAAAGTCACTAGAGTTCATAAACAAACTGAATGAAATGGAATTAAATGAACTGCTTTCTAATATTGTAGTAACAGTTCGAATATTTTGCAGCATTTTTGCATTTGTGGCAAAGGCTGACAGAACATTTTCAGTACTAAAATTCGTTAAGAACCCTGATATCTACAATGAGCCAGCAGTGGTTACCTAGTCTTGCCACTCCTGCAATCGAACATGAACTAGCAAGATGCAAGAAATATTTTTTTTATACTGAACTAATGGAATGAGGGGACGACATCAAACAAACGTGCAAGATACTGGACAGTGGAGTTTAATACTAGAAAATTGTGTAGATTAAACAGGCAATAACTTATTATTATTATTATTTATTATTATTATTATTATTATTATTATTATTATTATTATTATTATTAGAGACGGTAAATTGAAAATTGTAGTTATAAAAAAAAGATTCAGGAATTATCATATCAGAAATTTTTCAATGCGAAGATCATTGCAATTCAGCAGCTAACAAAGCTGACAGTAACAGAAATATCAAATATACATATAAAGACATATTAGTTTTATTGTATTAGTCCTTAGTTCATCCTCATCTTGAATATTTTGTAGAGGTGTGGAGTTCTTATAGATTTAAACAGTTAATCCCCCTGATTCTCAGCTTTTTTGTTACGCGAAGCACGGAATTCAAAACAATGAAATATTTTCGAATTTGATAAAGAGTAAGGCTGAGGTTTTGCTGAAATCCATAGAGGACGAATGTTTATTCTTTTACTTGTAGCTGTATTTACATATGATGCTATGCTGCTAAACATTTGATACAGATCTGCCAGCTGCGATTTGAAGAGGATAAAAAGGGGGTCCATATTTACTTACCGCTGCTTACCCTTCACCTTCTGGATAAAAACCGGCCGTTTCCTTTGATTATCTACTTGACCTACTTTGGTTGTACCTGTCTCTCAAAGCTTTGGCAACCAGATTCATTGTATTGTGAAGGGGAAAAAAAAGCACTTACAGGTTTTCTTCTTTTTTTTTTTGGTATTCAGGTAAATAGTACAGGTGATAAAAGCATGGTCGAAATCAGAAGGCCACCACACAAGAACAAAGAGAGTGGATTTAGCGAAATATGCGTGGCGTTTGACGCTATCGCACAGAATGCGGAAAACCATTGCTTTGTTCCCTGTAGCAAAGTGAAGGAGACTACGAAAAGTAATTGTACATCAAAGACTTGCATTATTACAGAGTCAAGGCAAACAAATATTTACACATGGCACACAATTAAGAGGTGAGTTCGCTGAGAACATTTTCCCTGCGAGTTTTGTAGCCAGACAGTCCTGCTCACCTTATCTAAAACAGGGAGCCATGAAAACACCTCAGCCCTTATTGGATATGAAGACCAATACACGGCTTAATGTTGATCTAAGTTAGAATTAGTCCAAGAAAAGTTAAGTTTTGTTTACGGTCATGTGACAGGTATTCTAAGGTTTCGCTTTCCCGCTACAGAAAACTCTGCGGAGATCGGTAAGTTATCGACAGCACCATTAAATTTTATATTTTCCACAGAAATAGTTTAAATCAGACCTTTTTTTTTTTTTTTGGTCACTATTATTATTTTTTTCTAAATTTAGTGTACAGTTCGGACTTACTGTACATCTATGGATTACACACATTTTCGACTTTAAAATAACCGATTACTCGTTTACTTCTTTTTCACCCTTCACCTACCACGCCCTCATCACCGGGGGGTGGTCAGCAAGGATATTTATTACAGCCTGGCTGACACCGATAATTCTCTTTCCTTGTCGTACGCGCTGCCATTTTTCACGATACTTTATTGAGAGATCGTCATTATTGGGCCATCTCAATACAAAACTCGACCCGTAAGCCCCATCAATCAACGAGCAGTAACCGAAGACGGCGTGGTCTGGGCCTGTTACGCTGTACGCTTCATCCGTTCCACCCTATAGGCCTGACACCTAAGATGGCCGCGTGTCGTCCCACTTTTGCATTCATGCGTGATATCTCCTGGTTTCTTACACCGTTCATTTTGGTTTGTTTCTTGCTTTAAATGCATCAACAGACCCAAATGTTTACAGTTTGCGCGTCGGTGATTTTTTTGTTGTTGCTAGGTAGAGATCCTATTAGGACAAAGGAATCCGGTTTGGACACATTACGAAAGCTGACTCCATCGCCGAACGCAGAACGATGATGGCTCGCGATGCAGCAGGGCTACCTTGTGTATTTAAACGAGATATTCGCGAGTGCTCTCTGCGCGTGCGGGTAAACTTCAATAAATGCAGAGTTTGCAATATCGTTTTGACTAAAGATTATTCTAGCGAAAGAAATTCATAAAAAAATAAACAAGGAATAAAAATTGCATAGACATCGCATTAGTCGTGGTATAGTTTCGTTTAAACAAACAGAAAATAATAATAATCAAATTTTGGGTGATGCAATAATTTTGGCTATCCCTGTAGTTTCTGATAACAACACGAGTTCTGTTACTATCAGTCTTCGGAGGCCAGGTGACCACCTAAAGTCTTTCAATTATTATCCATTTTTAAAAATTAAATGCATCTATGATGTATTCCGTATCAGTGATTGCTTTTTGCATAACCAATCCTTTCACTTTTGTGTAACTCATCAAAAATAATTAATAATCCGTGCTGACTGTTTCTTTTCTGTACCATTTTTTCCCTAAAACTTCTTAATTCATATGTAGAAAATTGGCATTTTTAAAATCCACGATGTTCCTTTTGTAGTGCATATTTCCGTTTGGCGTCAGCTTTATTTTCTGACTTCGAATGAAGGACATTGTGAAGGCCGGGGTGCGCAGACATTTCGTCAGCCATGATATATAATGGAGTTTTATTTGAAACATCGAGAAATATTAAAAAACTTTTCCATTAAAAAAAATCTTAAAAAAAAAGATGTACGAATAAACTACGCATCTATCGATCGTTAGAATGGGATTCCCTTTTCGTATTTTATGTGATGCTCTCGTATCGAAGATGTTAATTGTGATTTTGTTGCTTGCCCATAGGTGGCGTCATTTAAAAATTGCTTACACGTTTTAGTAACTTGTCCTGACGTTTCATCCACTGTGAATTTCGTCAGGGTTATATAAGGAAAATTAAAAAACAAACAACGTACAGACCGTCAGGTAATATTGTAACAGGAAGATAATAAACGTACAGTCATATCATGCTGGACCATTACAGTGGATCGATGGGCAGACTCGTGCTAATATTTACTCACTGCCTTTTAAATTTTTTTGTTAGTTTTGTTAAAATTAAATCAGGAAAAATTTTTGCCTTGATTGTAAGTACAGGAAGTATTTAATATTTTAAAAATAATTCGTTTTCAAACATCGAGATGAGCAATGCCAATGTATTTGGCAGGCTGAAGGGAGGATATGGGTATGAGAGATAAAAACCTATCTCAACAGAGATTTAAGCTCATTAATTAACCACGTTTTTTTTTTTGTTGCTTTTTTGATTTTATCCGTTCCTAATGGGATAATAACACGTAATTAATTTTCGCCAGCTTACTTGTCATAATGACCCATGTTGGTCAGATCAGAGATGAAGTCCAGATAGAGTAAACATATGAATCTGATAGCTGGTTGTGTCTGTAATACCTCCAGTACTCAACGACCGGAACGAAGAGATATTTCAACTCTGATGAATTAAAGATCATATTTGCTCAACAAATCTCTCATTTCAAGATGCTTCTGATAACATCCCAGTTCGTTAAAATAAGAAACAGTAATAATAATAATAAAATGTACGAGTACAAATTTTGTCTTTTGTGACTTGCACAGATGGCCAGATATATCCGGTATTGACTAGTTTGGTTTACGTCCATTTGAGGTTCTTCTGTGACGCCTTCGAAAATAAAAATAGAAATAGTTTTTAGTGAGTTTTAACTTCCTTCAGCATAATACAAAAATCAGTGGAAGAAAATTTTAAAAAATAATTATACACTGTTTGGCGACTTTAATAGAACCTGTGTATCCTTTCAGACTTGGGCATGATTTGAACTACAGATGCAAATTAGGTTGGCCAAGTGATCCCCGCAAAAATGTTCAATCAGTCTATCAAATGTAGAGAAAAGCATTGACACTACAGCAGTCTAAAGAGTTACGATAGTGGTTTCAGTCTTCTAGCAAGTGCCACAACGGCCGAGAGGCTGCTTCAAGGAATCGGTCATTCGAGTTTATCAGCAATGGTAAAAGGTGGAGAAAATATCTACTGTCAGGTGGATTTGTAGCCGAAAATACGCAGTGACAGAAAAGGATAAAGGCGGTTAGACAGGATAGTAAAGTACAACGGTCACCCCCCAAAAAGAATAACTGACAGAGATATTTGATGCAGAGCACCTGTACCTTGAGAAGAATGCTGCAACAAATGGACTGCGGCAGTGGGAGATTACAGCTAGCAACGTGAAAGTGAAAGGAGCGCAGACATTGGACTGAAAAGAGCTGGTGGAAATGATGTGGTCTGATGAGATACGTGTCACCTTTTAGTGCACAGATAGGAGAAGACAGACTACAAGAAAGTTACACGAATCCGTTGACCTCCCCTGTGTCGTGCCATCTTTCCATATATCCGATGGTGGAGTTATGGTTTAGGGCATGCTTTAATGACACGCCTGGGCCTCTTCATCCCATTAGAATACAGAATGAATGGCAAAAGCTTACCTCGGCATTATTTCCAGTCAAGTGCATCCAGCGATGGTTCATGTGTACCCTGATGGGGACGGTTACTTCCGAGACCACAATACTTCCATCCTCCATCCCAACACTGTATAATCCCCGGATCTCAATTCACTTGATCGTCTGCGAGATGAGCTCTAGAGGCGCATTCGCCATTTCGATCTTTCGCCTATGTTGCTTCATACCCTGCGTACGATATTAATGAGTAAGTGGGCAAATATCTCCCAGGACACCTTGCTGCACCTTTTGGATTCTATGTCACGTGACGTCATGGTTTGTTATTCGGGAAAGAGGCGATCAAACCCGTTATTAGCTATGGGCCGATGGTCTATTGAGAACAAACAAGAAATTTGGGGGTTTTGTAATCCATAGTACGGTTTAGTAGCATTCCCAAGACTTCTTTTGCTCATAGACTCTCGATACTTTCGAAATTGTACGGTTCTATCTGGGATAACGCCGAAATCCTTTTCTTCTTTCACCATCCCTGTTGTAGCGCGAGGGCTCCGTCCGGTTCGTGTGAATCGTCGTCCATTTGAATATTTCACCTGGAAACATTAACTTTTATTTGTAATTTTCTAAACGCCAATTTAATGAATGATTTAAATGAGATTGTCTACTTGGAATACCTTTGCCACTGAGTATTATATTAATATCCGTAAATTTGAGATTCCGGTGTCGGGGCCATTTACAAACAAAAACAAACAGAAAAGAAAGAAGAAAAGGTCCAAGACACGTCACCTTCTGAAACAAGTCTCCGCGCATTAATCTCTAACCCTAGCGAAAATATTACCACCAGCCAAACGGGCACAGAAACCGGCGAACACCTTATGCAACCCCCCCCCTCTTCGCTTTCCTTTGTCCTGGTAGTGGTGAGGTCGTTAAGCTCTCCAATGGAATGATTAGCCAAGGCTTTCAGATGGAACACCTGCTCGCTATCTGAATGAATAATAAAATTTCTTTTTAAAAAAAACAATGCTTTCGAGAGTTTTCCGCCTACAGTTGAACTTCTAGGACCGCACTCGGACCCTTTAAGGGGGGAGTAAGGTAACGATGGCTAGCTTACGCTTGGAAAGAGCCGACGAGTTTGTTTAGGCGCTAGAATTATAAAAAAAAGACTGAGAGTGGAAGCCATTTTTTTTGAAAATCACTGAGAGGTAACATCCTGTGTCCAATTGGGGTTAGCGATCTTGATTAGGGTTAACCGCGAAAATATCCAGATTTCCCCTACATACTTTTAAGTAATAAAACGTGGCTTCCATAATCTCTCCTTTTCCGTACCGGATGCGCGTGCTCGGTTTGGACGTGTTACTAATTAAATAACTTAACGTTTTATCTCCGGCAGAGAGGTCTGGGGGTCTACTTTACTGCTGAGCACTGAGCGAGAACAGAATAAAGCTACACATCCTAATACTAGGTTCATTTAACATTATCGGTGTAAAGATGAAATATTCTAATAATAATAATAATAGTTTTAAAAGGTTACCATGAAACACGTAAAAGATCGTTTCACAGTACTCCGGGGAGAAGATCAATTGTCAGCCATAAACGGCCCACGCGCCGTCAGCCGGCTCCGTCGGGTCCTTGAAGGTTTTTGCCACCACCCGGTTGTCGCATCTACGTAGGGAATACTCGTACGCCTCTCACGTAGGCAATGATACCTGATAATCAGTTATTTGCGACATATGGGCAACAAGTTTTACAGGTAACTTATTTGAAAATAAAAAAAAAAGCAAACAAACAAATTCCTTTCTTTATTTCTTTGATTTTTTTTTGTCTATTTTAAGAAAATCTAGTTAAAATGGCGGACGTCAGTTTTACCCCCCCCCCCACTCGGTCTGTGTGGCCGGGGGAGGGGGTAATTCGTGAAATAGCACCCACCTGAGGAAAAGGATCGTGGAGCCCTTCTACTTAAAAAAACAACAATAAATTGGGGAGACGGTGTGTGTGTGTGTGTGTGTGTGTGGGGGGGGGTATGCAATGCATCTTATTATTTAATTGACGAGCTGATAGCTTGAGCTTTTCAGGAGGGTTTTCAAAAAATGAGACTGGTAAAGTTCGTCTGCAGCCCTCCACTAGACCGGAACCTCGTTAGGTGATCCGTCTCTTTTGTTGGGGTCGGTTTGGCCTTACATCCGCACAAGTGAAAAAAGAAAGAAAAAGAATCGTCTAGCCCTTAAAAAATATTTATGCCATAAATCAAACTCTTCTATGCGAACCTTTTTGTTTTTGTTTAGCTCGAATACATGCATATTTATAATAAATGGAGTCCGAAAAGTCGAGAAACTATAACAGAAGTCCGTCATAAAAGAAGTGCGACAGTACAGCGTTCTTATATCTCACCTGTTTATTCTGAAATTCCATTTGCAAAATGTATATATTAGCAAGTTTTTTTTTTAAAAAAGGAATTATGTCAGCTGTTCCTTAATAGATTTTATAATGCAATCTACTAAACCACAAATATACCATGGTAATTAAAGGTTAGCATTTTATACTCTTCATGTATTCCAATCAGAGGTCAGAACACCCTACATAGAAAGGTCCGCAGTAGGAAAATAACAACAGAAATACAATTTAATTTTCTTTTTTAAAAAAAAAAAACCTGTATCGAAACAATAATTTCAGTGGAAGGATACTTATATTAATAGATTTTTCAGTTTGATCACCAAATTTTTTAATGCATCCTCATAACACATCACTCCACTTAGTTTGTATTGTTTTACCAAAGCCCACTCTCTTAGCAGCGTGTATACAATTTAAACTGAAAACATAATCTACGAGAAATTGCAAAATCTTATATGAATAAAAATAAAGTTATGATGAAAAAATTTTAGGTTTTAAAAGCTGAATGTAAAACTTTAAATGTACGTATATGATGCAAATAAACGAAACACGGGAAGTATGCGCCTTAATGAGAGCATGTAACGGAAAGTTAATTCGCAAAATGCGGTACATGTTTGAGCATTTGATGCTGAAATATGTATTTTTAATAAACCTAGTGTAGGGAATATATCGAACTTAGGATTATATTGAAAAGAATAAGCAAAAAAGTCTCTTTGCAGATGGATACATATTTCGTTCGGCCAAAATAAAACGACATACAATTTCTTTCACATTTACCTCATGTCACTTATTCATATATTTCATTACAGTGGAGTCTCATTTAACACGATTTCATTATTACACGATGTTTCCATTAGGAAATACATACCACTTCACACGGCGGTGTTTCATTATAACACGATCCCGTGGGCGAGAAGAAACAGTCCACGAGAAGGACCGCGGTTTTTTCTTTTTTTTTTTTTTTGGTGTTCTTCCGAGGGCAGCGTTAGCTAGTCGCCATCTTAGCTAAAACGGTTTCTGTTTGTGGCTTTGCGCTTGTGTTTATATCACAAAATTTTGGTGCCATTCCTCACCAAAAAATGACGATAGCGGAGCCTCACCCACAAAAAAAGAACGGAAAGGTATTTCTTTGGAACTAAATTACCGGTTATCGAACGTTTCGATAAAGGTGAAAGACTCATAGATGTTTCCCGTGCTCTTGGGCTAAACGAATCAACATGCAGAACTAGTCGAGCGTAATGTCGTGAAGTGGTCTGAGAGCTACATCGGTGAGCGCCATCAAACCCACAGAACTATTCGTACTGATGTCGTGAAGTGGTCTGAGAGCTACGTCGGTGAGCGCCATCAAACCCACAGAACTAGTCGAGCGTAATGTCGTGAAGTGGTCTGAGAGCTACATCGGTGAGCGCCATCAAACCCACAGAACTATTCGTACTGATGCCGTGAAGTGGTCTGAGAGCTACATCGGTGAGCGCCATCAAGCCCACAGAACTAGTCGAGCGTAATGTCGTGAAGTGGTCTGAGAGCTACGTCGGTGAGCGCCATCAAACCCACAGAACTAGTCGTACTGATGTCGTGAAGTGGTCTGAGAGCTACATCGGTGAGCGCCATCAAACCCACAGAACTATTCGTACTAATGTCGTGAAGTGGTCTGAGAGCTACGTCGGTGAGCGCTACCAAAGTCAACCGCAATAGACCTAGCATTATGGAAACAATGGGAAGGCTTTTGGGTATTTGGATTAAGCACCAAAGGCGTCCAAACGTTCTATCAAGTTTACATGTGCTTAAGTGCAAAGCATTGAGTTTGTATGAATATATTAGATACAAAGATAAACGAAAGTGAGTGAAGTGAAACCCTTTCAAGCGAGTCAAGGATGGTTTTTTTTCCGTTTCAAGAACCGTTTTAATTTGCATAACACAGAAGTGACGGACGAAGCAGCCGCCGCCGATACTGAAGCTGCAGAAAGTGTCCGTAAGTTGTTGGCACAAGTTTTAGCCGATGGTGGTTCAGCCCTAAGCAGGTGGTCAGTGTAGACGAAGCGGGATTATATTGAAAGAAGATGTCGAACAGAACTTACATTTCTCAAGATGAAAAAAAAATGCCCCCGGGTTTAAAGCCGCCTAAAAAAGATGCACTCTCCTTTTATTAGGAAACGCACAGGGAGACCTGAAACTTAGATCTTTAATGGTTTATCATGTATAGACCTCTGGAGCTTTGAAAGGGTATTCAAGGGAGCATCTTGCCGTTTATTGACGTTCCAACAAAAAGGGTTGGATTACATCCTGAATTTTCATGGAATATTTTATAGTTAATTTACATAAAGAAATGAAAGATTATTGTGAACGAGAAGCTGTAGCATTCAGAAGTGCTCCCCGCCATCCACCAAATCCAGTGGATCTATCAGAAACACCAAAGTCCTATTCCCGCCCCCAAATACAACCTCGTTAATCCAGCCTATGGATCAAGGTGCCATTGCGGCTTTTAAAGCTCATTATTTACGCCGCGCTTTAGACGAGTTAATTCACGACACCGACGGTGAGGGAAAACCAACAGGTAAAAAACGCGATTGACAACATCAGTGAGGCCTGGTGAGATGTGGAACCTTCACGTATGAATGCTGTGTGGCATACAATTATGACTGGAACGTGTTAATGAGTTTAAAGGGTTCAAGGTCGGTTAAGTGTTTACAAAGTTAAGGCTGCAATTGCTCTTTTAGCCAAAAAAGCAGGTTTTGATGAGGAAGATGTGTCAGAGTTACTAGACTCGTGCAGAGAAGAACATCCTAATGAAGAACTTATGCAACTAGAAGAAGAAAATAAAGCTGACAGCTTCGATGAAGCCGAAGAACCTACACGCACATTAATGACCGAGAGATTATCCAAAGCATTTAGTTTATTGGATGAAGTTACAAATGTTTTTGATGAAGGTGATGATTCTGATCGTCAGCGGAGTGCCAGGGTAGTTAAATCCCTTAACCATGCCGTCTTTTGTTATCGCCAACTTTATAGAGAAAAAATATTGAAGTCTAAGCAGTTATTGATTGAACATTTTGAAAAACCGAGAAATTCCTCAACTTGTTATTCCTTCAATCTCAAAAGGCCATCCTTCCCATTTGCTTTCCTTCAGCCTCAATGGTAGTGGCAGACGACAATGACTTTGATGACCCCGACAACGTTGATGACGATGAGTAGCAGCTGTGTACCCTCTCACTTTCACCCATCAACACAGAAACAGGAAACTTAAAGAATTTTAAGTACATTTTAAAAAATTTGTTTTTGTTTTATTTTATCTTTAAAATATAACACACTGTACAGTCTACACTCACAATACTTAATTGCTATGTTACTCTCTCTCTCTCTCTCTCTCTCTCCATCTCTCTCTCCATCCATCTCTCTCTCTCTCTCTCTCTCTCTCTCTCTCTCTCTCTTTTCACCCACCAGCACGCATCCCTACCTAATTACATGTATTCTTATGGGAAATTACATTTCACTTAAAACGGTGTTTTACAGGGACGCATTAATCGTGTTAAGGGAGACTTTACTGTACTTTGATTCCGCCCCCGCCTGACATTTCTTCAAGGGTTCTGTGCGCAAGTGTCGTGAATTTAACCGCGCGTTGGTTGTTGTCCAATGGTAACCGTTTATTTGTCGATCTCTTTAAACTCTAACCGATTCAATGGAAAGGTGGTCAGTCAGCCCACCCCGTTCATCATCATCATCATCATCATCGTCGTCGTCGTCTTTTAAACCCCCTTAAAGGCAGAACAGTAGAGTAGAGCCGGCCGACCATTTGCCGCAGACGAAGATGCTATCACGGCAGATGTTCGGGGTATAACCGCACTGGTGAGACAATACCGACATTTCTGATGCGAGTGGGCGGCGTTGGAACCAGAAACGACGACGACAAAAGCAACAAAAATAAAGAAAGGAAAGGAAGCCCGATAATTTTTGCATTAGCGGGGCGAACCTACTAAATGTAACCTCTGCAAGGGAGGAGTTGGGGGGGGGGCTGAGATCAAAGCCCGTAATTCTTACTGCAACAGGTTATGGCTGTTGACATGACACACGTGCGCCCGCTTCGCTAACTCATTAAGGGAAATTAGTCCACGAGGAAGGAAGCCATCTTCGGGTGCCAGGCTTTCTAAGGAACTTTGACTCCCACCTCCCCCGGTATGCATTTGCCTCCCCTCCCTCGCATTCGCTGTATTACGTGCATGTCAGGAAACTGTTAACGACGGAGGGAGAAAGTAAATCGAATAAATATTTAATTGTGCTTTAAAGCTGTGTTTTAACACACACAAGTAAGGTAAAGGAATTAAAACCATGGGGCGTTCTACCTTGCAGTCACGTGATGTCGAATCGATGTATTACGCATAAACACAATACAACGTTCAATTGTTATTTGCAACTTCCGGGACACTGCATTCAGAACAGAAGAGCCTGGACGTTCGAAGCCGAGATGGGTGAAATGGGGGACCACAGTTTAATGAATCATGTTTGTGAGTCAGCGTTAATAGGGGATTATACGATTTGAAGAGATAAGTGCATATGTAAATGTAATACACGTTTTAAAGTGTTTGTTTGTTACTCTTTCACGTCTGGTGATGTAAGTACTCCAGACGGTTCTAGGCTACCACACGTTGGCCTGAAGACAATTTTTCCCGAGGCCGGGTGCCTACCCCAGCTAGTGATATCATATTCTAAAAATAAGAGTCACATATAGACTGTTTCAACGATGGTAATATTCCGATACTCAGAACTTGTAAACCGAGACTTTCTTTGTTAAAGTTAGTATTTTTTTCTAACTGACCGAAGGTCCAGTGGCAGATCTTAGGGATAGAATCCATGGAGTCACGTGTAACCCGGTGGAGGGTCCGTCCCTGAGGGTTATCGGGTTTAATGCCCCCCCCACAACAACAGTTTTACCCATATAAACAATTAGCCAGAGCCGGTCCTAACTATAGGCTACATAGGGCGCCATCTGCTGGGCCCTCTTTAGCAAGCCAAATCTATCTTTATTTTTCTTTCGATCACTAGCATCTGTTCGAACACTTTATCATTGTTATACTGTACGTTAATACTGTATTCGTGTGCACTTTGCACGTTACTAGCTCTGTCGCTGTAACTAAATGCCATCTGTTTCTTTACATCCTTTGTTTGCGCAATTTTAAAGGTAAGTGTGTGTGTGTGGGTTTTACTGAGGGGCGCCAGTGATGACGGTCGCCTAGGGCTCCGCGTGGGTTTCGACCGGCTCTGCAATTAGCAAATGAATTATTTTGGTAAAAGATTGAATTGAATTAAAAAAAAAAAAAATTTTAAAAATCAGACGTATATACAAATGCTCGGTAGTCGCCGGTGCTGGCGGATGCGTCAGCTGGGTAGGTATGTGGTTAAAGGTCAAGTTTGTCCGGCCATAGGAAGAAGGTAAGGGTCTCGCGCCGAGTCACCGTTCTGCCAGGCTTATGTAACCGAGACAGGTTCTCAGAAATTATTTTGTTTTCCTTTTTTATTTTCTGTAAACAAAGCCGGGCAGCATCTCCACCCATTCACCCCCCCCCCCCCTTCTCTTTCAAGTAACAGGAGAAGAGGAATTCTTCTGACGTTCCTGAAGTGTGGGAAGTCGGGACGATTGCTTCTCTCATCATCATTATTCATTAGGTAACCGGCTTAAGGATTTTTTTTTTTTTTTTTTGCTTCATATTTTACTGACAAAGAACGAAATCCACTCGTCTTGATTGGAGACCCGAAAAAACTTTCGGAAGATCGATAGATGACCAGATGATATTCCGACATCCCCACCTTGTCTGATTGTTCTTGAGATCACCCGGCTGGCGACAGACAGTGCCCCAGGCCTGGCTAGAGAGGATGCGCACATCGCACCGGAGCTGCTGTTGCTTTCGAATTTCCTTCTTCGGATGAACAGTGTACTCAAAAGATATGATATTACCGATGTGGCGAAACCCTAAGGGTTTAACCATCTGTTTTAGTTTCCTTTCTTTAAATCCTGTATAGTTTACGTCTCGATTCGATTTTTATTTACCGCTAAACAAAATGGCGCCTTTCAGTCTCCTTGTGTTAAAGTAAATAAATAAATTTTAAAAACATTATATACATATATATATATATTTATTTGAGTACATAAAAGGAGGAAGATAGATCACTGTTTAATTATCTTTCTTTAAGAAAACGGGGGGGGATATTCCAAACAAGTTTTTCAAATTAAATGAAAATACTTTGTTGCCGTCTACCCATTTCTGGCTCGGATAGTATGTCTCCGTGGTCAAAGAATCCGTGTATATGAGTGTGTATGTATATAATGTGTGGAGACCGAGGTGGTAGAGTGATGATGTAGTTACTGTCTTTAAAAGAATACGAATAACAGTGTATTAAAATGGACAGTGCTGCCAGCTGATGTTTGCAGTTTGGACTGGGCGTTCTTCCAAAAGACATTCCAATGGTTCGTCTTAGCTATTTCTTGCATACATCTGTTTTCCTTACAAGCGGCAGTGATTTATCGTGTGAAACATTGGAAACTCATCAATAAAGGCCTGTGTTAATATAATGAAAGTTGTCCAGAAACTCGATTGATTCTATGGATGACTTCATTTCTTGGCTATGTGTTGTTTTGCATTTTTAAGTGTTTTTTTATTTTAAAAAAAAAAAGGTCTTAAGATACCTTCACTTTAATATGTCATATTTCCAGGTGAAAATCTCTTCCATAGTGAATGTTTGAAGTCAGTGTCAAGTGTAGATGAAAAAAGAAAGCTAAAATAAATAAATTGACAACTTTTAAAATAACCCAGATAAGAGACCCGTCAAAACCCTTATCTCCAGTTTTGTTCACTGTGTAAGTCTGATTTATTTTTTAGTTAGGGAAAAACCAAAGAGCCTTTTTGTAGCATAGCATTCTTAGTGGTTACAAAGAGGCAGGGAGCCTTCATGGGGCGGGAATTGTGAACACAGTTTTAAAATGTATTTATTCTGTGGATTTTAGCTACATTTGACACAAATTCCTTTTATTTATTGACATTTTTATTACTAAAGAGGTTTTCAGTGTTAAGCTGTGTTAAAACCTTAACCAGCTTGTAATTAAGACATCTAGTAATTACTGACTGTGGATAGGCAACACACACAGTCAGAGCCCTAATTGTGGTCTCACCAATGAAGTATCCCATGCTTAAGGTTATGTTAATTTTAAAATGTTATAACTTTGTTTGAACTTTGATCACAAGACTGTCTGCCCAAAATACCCCTGTATTAGCTTGCAGGGTTGGCTCAAGATTGTGGCTAACTGGGTGGCAGCCATGTGCTGGTGCAGAGAGTGGGGGCAAAAAAAATAATAATCAGAGAGTAAAAAGTAATTAAGTAAAAAAAAAAATAGAAATATAAAAATGATCTGACATGCAGTCAAAATGCTCAGGAGAGAAGAAAATTGTCATGGAGGTCAGCCAGGTCATACTATCTATCACACAGGTATGAGAGAATGGCCCAGATGCTTCACCTGGGCTAGGCACCTGAGGAATGATTTTTTACTTGTTTTATTTGTAATAAATTATTTATTCCTATATTTGTAATTTTTTTATCATTGCAAAAAGAAATATTAAAATAGTAAGTCTTAAGAGCACTGAAATTCAGTTTGCCTGGGGCACCAACAACTCTTAGAGTCCCGATGGCTCTGTTAGCTTGATGGCTACTTTTTGGATCTGACTTATTCATTTTTCTAAATAATAAAAAGGTAAAAAATTCCATTTCCTTACTTTTCCACATTAGGTGATCCTCTGCAGATATGCTATAATCTGGAGATTAATGTGGCCAATTCACCATTTTCAGGATATCTGCTTTTTTTTTTTTTTAATATATTAAAATTTTTTTCCTTTTGCAGTATTTGTGACCATTGCCTAGTTGCTAGATAACCCTAACCCCTAACCAGTGTCCAGAAAGTGTAGTATGATGCCGCAGAATTGCATGTAAGAATTCCTTCAAAATAAGGACTAGTAACAGTCTCATACTTTCATATTTTCTCTTTTGTGCTTCTGAATACACTCACAACCATCACAGAATCTAATCTTTTTGAGCAAAAGATTTTGAGTTGGCTTTGTTTAGTTGTATAATCTGATACTTTCTTTTTTCAATCAAGCTTGGGTTTTTTCTGATACCAAAAAAGGAGTGCCAATCTCACAAATACTTTTTGAGATGGTGTTTCAAGCAGTATATTGCAATCACCTGTTAATTGTGTGTTGGCAAGAAAGCAGTTTGCCTTAGACTAATAATTCTTAGTTGTGGACCATACCTCTAACTGCTTTCCTAGCAATCTTCAGTTTGAGAAAAGAAATAATTTTTAAATATGTAATTTTTTCTAGAATTATTTTTCCTGGCAGCAAAGAGCAAGTGTTCGTCATTCAGAAAATACCAATACACTTTTTAGTTGTTTATATTTTTCGTTAAATAATAGTTTTAAATATTTTCTGATTACTTTGATTCAATAATTTTACATTTTATCTGCTAGGGTGTCAATATGTAAAATATTCATTAAGAAAAAAGGTTATTTTGGTAGGAAAAAAGTTGTGCAAATATTCCAGCATAGATTTAGTGTAATGTGTATATATGTAACTTTATGCAGTAGTAAATTGATTATATATAATATTTCATGGTTGAGGCCACAATTATAGCAACTTCTGTATTAAATTTGTAGTTCTTGTTGATTCCTTGACTTAAATGTATCAACTTAGCATGGAAAACAATTTTTTAAAAGTTGTTTACAAATGAAAGATTAAATGTAGAAAGAAGACTACTTAAGTTTGCTAGAAATACTTTACCTGATATGCTTTTCAGGAAATGAAACATTTGTAAAAACCAGTTTAAAAAAGGATTCTTCCTTCAAGCCAGAACTGCCAATACTGGTTACAAAAATTTACTGGGAAACAACTTTTCATTAATTAAAATGGATTATGCTGACTGGATGTAAATTATTATAAAACTCAGCATTTTATGACTAGAAAAAAGATAGAGGTCAGAGTTGGTGGGTAAATTTCTGATATAAACCCATTAACTGTAGTCAGTGCATGTAAGTTGAGATATGAAAAGCAAGTTATATTAGTCATAGTTGTTTTTTCCTGATTAAATGAATTGTCTTCTGAAGTCCCTGTAAGTTTATTGTGATAAGCTTTCATATAGCTAATAAATACCCCTTTGAACTGTTTCTGCCTGTTTTTAAAATTACTTAAGGCCTGCCTTGATCATTTATGCGAAGGTTGTACTTTAGATTTTAATGTTTCTTTTTTAAGCTGGTGCCTTAAAGATACAATTCTCTGAAATGTCTCTCCTGATTTTGAGATGAGTATCTAAAACATATTCACCTGTTACAGATTGTCGTGTAAATATAAAAGATAATATTTGGTTATTCAGAAATTTCTATAAGTCCTGTTTGTTGTTAGGACTTGATCAGTTTTCTTCATATAAATCTTTGCAGATTTGTGCATTGAAATGTTATTTAAATAGAATTATGTAAGAAGTTATTTACCTTTTTATATTTTAGGAGATTTCTATATTATGAGGGAGGAACCATCAAGGTCAGCTAGCGCTAACTAACAATGGAAAACCAATGAGAAATATTTTTAGCCAGTTCACTGAGTACATTAATAGATAATATTTTTTCTGACAAACTGCCTATGCTTGGAAATGAATACTGTCTGTCTGCATGAATACCATGAGGTAATCTCAGTGAATCTCTGGTTAGTTGCATAATCTGATGATGAACTTAGGCATTTTTTACTGATTGTGACTTACTCAATGAATGCAGTTAAGAGAATTTTCATTCTAATTAACATTAAAATGAACTTGAATTCTATATCTATATAGTAGCAGCCAGTGACTATATTTTATGAGATGACTCAATGTCTGCTCTGTGGCAGTTCATCAGCTGATAATGCAATGTGTATTTAGATTGGCTTGGTACTCAGGTTGGCACTGGTAGTGATGAATTGATGATGAGCTACCCAGCCAGCTGTGCACCCAACAGAGCATTGCAGAATGATGTGAGGAAATGGAAAGGGAAAGGGTGTTGCAACACTCATGATCAATTTTTCAGGATAGTTTTCCACTTTTCAAATCTGTTCGACATACTTGCAGACTTTATTTGCAAAAAAATAATCATATGGTCATGAGTTTTTATGTTGTTTGAAGAATTAAAGTGGGTTACTGCAAGACCTTTTTGGTCTTGCTTTATGCACATTCTCAGAAGTCATTTGCAAACATCAGCTCCACAATCTCAAATTTACTGTTGAAGGTCTACACAACCCCATTGACCTTAACTGGGAAAGTGAAACATCATGCATTTCTATTCCAACTGTCTCATGGTGTTGGGGCAAAGATTTAGAAGAAACTGATTTTAAGCTGAAGCACACTATGTTTTCTGCAATCTTTAGAAATATATCAACAATATGGCTGGCACATTCCATATTTGAGTTTTTCTAACAATCACAGTGCCATGTTAAGGCACCATATTTTGATAGATCTTAGAGAGAATGTTTCAAAAATATGTCAGTATACTTTGCTTTCTTATGTAGAAACTTGCATCAATTTTATTGTATGGTTAAAAAAAATTCTATAAAGTTGGTCATGATTATTGCAATACTCCTTTGGTTAGCAACTCTGGAAGAAGCGACAGATGAGACTGTGAAATTTATCATTCTGAACACTGAAGCAAATGCAATGTTGTCCTGACAGACAATGTAGCATGTGCATGTTTAGGAAGAAGTTCTCTGTATTGTTTTGGATTAGTTAAAAGAGACTGATAGGCAGTTAAAAAGTCAGCAGATAAAACTGACATGGCCCAGATTTGTGTGTATGTGGGATACTTTGATGTAAATGTTTTCCAAAAAGAACTGTTGGGTTTAATCCTTCTAGAAAGCTACATTATTGGTGATGTTCTTCAGCTAGGTCAGTGCCTTATTTGATTGGTATGGATTGCTGCTTGACAAAATTCATTTCCTTATTACAGATGGCTTGCCTTTCATTGCTGGGAGAAAAGGGTTTGACAGCATTTCTTTACACAGCACCACCACAGGAGAGCTCTGTGATGCCTTATTCATCAAAGCATGCTGTATGCTCAGCTCAGTGAGAAGCTGAGACTAATAATAGAGATGGTCATGAAGAAAATCAGTTTCATCAGAGCTACTTCAAGCCTGGAACAATTACTCTCTCAAGAGCTGATAGTAGAACCTCCTTTGAAATGAGCTGGTTGAGCAAAGGCACTTCACTGAAGCAAAGAGGTACATAGATTTCTGCAGCAAAGTTGCGTAAGTCTGCTGAGTATCTGGTGATTGATGATAATGACTTCATGGCATGGTTAAGGACGTGTTTCTGAACAACATATTTGGCTACTGTGGCAAACCCATAAGCAATAATGCTGTCAAGAAGTTGGAAGCATTTGAGTAAAACTTACTATCTTCCAATCATACTTGTAATCAAAGAAGCTGCATTTCACTAGGCTGCACAGGCTTCAAGAAGAAACAAGCCTTTATGAAATAGTCACTAACCTCATGACTGGCTGACTTATACAGCTAACTGAAAACTTCTGATTTTGCTTTCTAGACTTCAGGATTCTAAATACATTCAGTTTTGTCTGTAATCCAGTTTCAGTCCCCTATAATGTCAAATCCTCATTTCACATAAAGCTTATTTGACAAAGCTGCACTGTAGTTTGAACTCTTGGATCAATAGGCATCCGTGGCACTGAAGATTGAATTTAAGAATCCAGGTATAGAAAAGTTATGGACCATCTATCTACATGCATCAAGAAAACTATGCTAACCTAAAGCAGGAATTACTGTTTTTGTTCTCTTTTTGGCTCAACTTAAACATTTGAAGCATTGATTACCAAAAATACTGCCATCAAAACTGATGCTTATAGCAGGCTTTCTCAATGTTCTTTGAAGAGCTGCCTAAACATTGCTATCGTTCTGACACTAAATATATCTGAACTAGCCCATAGTGAGATGTGCAACTTTTCTAATTGAGATAGTTATCTTAATGAATAAAAATAATTGCCAGTTTGAATATCGTGCACATTTCTGCAAAACAGCCCTTTTGTGCAGTGTGTTGTGAGGTATCAATCTTTAGCGGGTCAGATGAAGGGTAGCTGCAGGCTGCCAGTTGCCAAGCACTGCTATATAATATTTAATAACAATGCCCCATCCTTAGTTTGGTCATTTGCTGAGTATTTTCTTGTTGCATCCAGATATATAAATTTTACTTTTAGATTAAATAAAAAAAAATAAACCTTCAGGTTTGTGTCATACACCAATCTCTCCAATAGATATAACGTTCTGCTGGTGGAATGTCATTATTCACTATAGATCGTTGCTTATCCTCTATGAGATGCCTGGCACTTTTCATCTTTAAAAATGGATGTAAATCCATATGCCCAGCTAGTGAAGAAGAAACCATGCCAAGTAGGTATGCCAAAATGACCCAACACTGATTGGGTATCTGCTTAAGTCTTCGTCATCCAATAGTCTAATCATTGCGCTGCCCTAAAAATCTGAGTGAAGAATACTTTGGTAATTTGGTGATTGTTGCAGTTGATATCTTTTGTTATGGTATTTCAACATATCTTACTGTACATAAAAAAGTATTCTGAAAAAATTATTTATATACAAATTAGAATTTACTAATCTTTTTTTAGCAAGATGAAATATACTCTAAAAATAAGCAACAAGCATTTCCAGATCTGCAGCGTTTGTATGGTACATCCAAACGTGTTCATGTTTTGGTTATAGAGAACCTTCATATTGAGGAAAGAAACTCAAACATGACTGTGTGTGTATGATATATAATGTTATAGTTATGTAATCTGGAATTGAGCAACCCTGAAAATTCATACGAAGATCACTCACACTTCTCAGTTTGCATATATTTTTGCATAGAACCCATGATCATTTCCTCTATAAACTGGCCACGTATTTTGTGTAAGTCATTGAGGAATGCCTAGACATTGTTATTTAACACATGACTAGGTGGCTCAGGCCATCAGATCACAGTATCATAAATACAAGCAAGGTACTGTCAGACTAGTCAGTTCATGGAGAGACATTGTACAGATTACTTGAGGGTCACAGCCTCATTTAATGTGAATCGTTATCTTATTTTCCTTGCCAGAAAAAAACATTTTTCTACAGCATGATCTCTTCAGAATGACTTCCAAAGGGCAGCCAATTATAGAATTTTGACACAGACAACTTGCAACAGGTGGTATGCAGTCAAGAGTATCGCTGATGCATCAAAAGCTAGGCATACCATGGGTAACAGAATACCACAATTGGAAGTTGAACTGATGGTGCCATGTTCTTTTTGTTGATGAATCTAGATCTGCCCTGTCTAGTAATCAATAATAGGTGAGCTAGAGTCTGGAGACAAGCTGGAGAATGATTTGCTAACTGCCAATGCCCAACATGATTTATTGATTGGTATGGGCTGGCATTCATGTTAGATACAGGGATGTAATCATTATACTTGTAGTCAACCTCTAGTTTATTAGCAAGGTTCCAACTTCATCTTTATGGCTGATAGTACTTAATGGTACAGTTCCTCTGCTGTAAATGCTACACTTCAGGCCCATGATTTTTCACTTATATTGTGTGACTTACATGATCTCCAGATTTAAATCAAAGTGAATATTTGACATGTGTTGCCCAGTATCTTATCAGCTGAAAGTGGCCCTGGTTGAAGAATAGTGCAGCGTCTCATATCAACTGCTGTACTGTTTAATTTTGTCAATGTGTACAAGCTTGTATTAGAGTCATTAGTGGTTGCACACATTATTTGAAGCCTTTTTTGCCAATGTCAGTTTGTCTGAGATCATCTGCATGGTTTCAGACATTCATTTTGTTTTTGTCCAACAATTTTAACTTAGCTTCTGTGAAGAGTTTAGATTAATATGCAGATCCACTTAGAATGCCTGGAAATACTTGTTGGTCATATTTTTTTGGTGAGGAGTATATATATATACGAGGTCTGTTGAAAAAGTATCCGACCTTAGGCTAGGGAAAAAAATTACGTACTTGGTTGGGTCCAATTGCTAATCCGCTTCGAAGTAGGCTCCTTGTGCCTCCACGCACTTAGCCCAGCGATCCTTCCACTGTTCGAAGCATATCTGGAATGCTTCTTCTGGAATGGCTCTCAGCTCCGCCATCGCATTCTGCATGACGTCCTCTTGGCTCTCAAAGAGGGAGCCTTTCAGTGGCATCAATTTTGGGAACAACCAGAAGTCAGAAGGAGCCATGTCTGGAGATTAGGGAGCCTGGCGAATGAGCAAAATGCCTTTCTTTGCCAAGAAACCTTGGATCAGCTGCAATGAATGAGCCAGTGCATTGTCATGATGCAGCTGCCAGTTTTGCAAGGACCACAGATCCGGTCTCTTGCACCAAACTGCATCATGAAGATGTCAGAGGACTTCCTGATAGTACTCCTATGTAACTGTTTGTTCTTCTGGTGTGTATTCGTGATGCACAACACCTCGTTAGTTGAAGAAAACAGTCAGCATCACCTTGATTTTGCTCCAGACCTCACGTGCTTTTTTGGGCCTTGGCGATGTTGGGTGCTTCTACTGTGATGACTGAGCTTTGGTTTCTGAGTTGTACCCATACACCCATGTCTCATCTCCAGTTATCATGGTATTCTAGAACTCAGGATCCCTGTTGGCAGTATCCAGCAGGTCCTGTGCAACCTCAAAACAAAGTTGTTGTTCCTGAGAAAGCAGCTTGGGCACAAATTTCGCTGCCACTCTGTGCAAGCCCCAAATCCTCCTTTAAAATCGCATGTGCAGAATCTTTACTGATCCCAACCTTGTCACCAATTTCCAGCACCATCAAACAATGATCCTCCATTATCAAGGTCTGCACTTTCTCGATAACTGCATTGTGGCTTGTTGACGGCCTCCCGGAACGCTGGTCACACTCGACCAATGTGTGGCCATCTTTGAACCTGTTATACCATTCTTTTATTTTGGTAATACCCATAGCATTGTTACCAAAAGCCTGTTGAATTTTGAGAATTGTTTCCGCTTGGGTATCTCCAAGCTTTTGGCAAAACTTGATGCAAGATCGTTGCTCCATATGTTCTGTTATCATGGGCAAGAAAATGTGACGAGTAAGTAGTACAGCATCTCACACACTGGCTGCCTGACAGCAACTGACGCATCCAGGAAGCCCGCCAAAAACCACGCATGCGCGTGAAGGCACGCAGCTCCACTATGCACACTTTTGCCTCCCTAACGTCATTACTTGCCACAGGAAAAAATAAAGTTGGATATTTTTTCGACATACCTCGTATATACATACATACATCTTTTTTCAGTAATTAAAGTTAAATTTAAAAAATTTTTTTTCACTTTAGAAAGAATAAAAAAAATAATTAGAATGACCTCTCTTGTTTGTATTTATCAATTTTGTCCAAACACTGAATTCTTAACACTTTGAAAATTTGTTGGAATGTTACAGCATGGCTGTCCAAAGACTTGTTATCAGCATTCCAGATGTCTGTGGATTGATGAGTATAACAAAATGGATTAGAAGACCTAACTTATGCTTAATTAGAGGCAGAGCACCAATCTTGGATGGGGGCCTAAGACAGACATGGGTAATAGAAAGTTTACAGTGGACTTGCAAGGTGGACAGATAGCAGAATTTGTTGGCACTGCCAGGATCTCAGACAGGTAAAGTTGGAACAATGAGTTGTTAACGCTTATACCATGAGTAAAGAAAGTCATTGCTTTTAAAACAAAAAAAAAAGCTGCCAAACCCTTTGCTGAGAACATTACTCTCAAAGAAAAGAATGTTTCTAATTAGAAATAATATGCTATTATCATATATTTAGTTTTTGCTCTGGTATAAAAATAGGTATTAAAACTGCTTTCTCACAAATTGAAAGCAATTATTTTATCATGCATCAATTAAAAAAAAATGTATTAAAATCTTGTACCAGATCCACAGTGAGTTTGTGTAAGAAACCTTATGTTTGGGTTGTTTCAGTAGGTGATCTACTTCATTGTGTAAAATTATTTGTGATACTTTTTTTTAAAAAATCATAATTGAATAAAAAAGGCAGACTTTTCAATTTTACATGGACTCTTCCAAAGCATGACAGATACCTGGATGATCAGCGTCACTAATTCATCAAAATCTAGATGTCCTGTGAGCTGTGCACGAAGCTAAAGGAGGTTTATTGTACATTAGTTTTTTTTATGTATGTATGCATGTCAAACTGATAATGTCCAGATTATTGTGGCAGGCAGATCTATATTTCATTTTGATTTAAAAATGTTTTCTTCAGAGCAACTGTTGTGAAAAAAAAAATCTTCAGTGTCATTTTAAAAATTTGGATATTTGGATATACTTATTTTTCTGGAGAAATTATTACTCTTTAAACAATGAATGACAATTCTAGTCTTCAGTGGACAGGAAGGAATATTATGTATGTAATTATGGGTGAAATAAAAGTCATTTTCGTTTACAGTGCAGGGGAGATAACCAAAGTATTAAAAATAAATTTTACTTTTTTTTCAAAATCCCTTCTAGGCAATAATAATTCTTGATGATCTCCCCTTTCCCCATTATTTTATTAAAACAAATTTATGCTAAACGAAATTAAACATGAAACTCTAAAACATTTTATTGTTGTTTATGATTTAAAAAAGAACAATTTTGACTATTTAACAAAGTGGAACAGCAGTTAATGTCTGTTTATTTTATTTTATGATTGGGAAGGAATCTATCCGAGTTAAACAACTTTTTGCAGTATATAATTTTTGTCAGCCTGGGTTTCTAAATTTACCTGATTGTGATCACTTCAGTTTGATCTGATTTACAGCAACCTGTACATATATTTTCCTTATCTTTTCCTGATAAGGATTTTTGGCAACAATATGATTTATAGGTTTTCTTATGGTTTTGTCCTTGCCTGTACCTTTAAAGGTTATTTAAAATACATTGATGTACTGTTTTAATTTTCAGATTCCTCAGTTGTTAAACACACTTTATTTTTTATGAAGGTGATGTACATGAAAACCAAAATGGCTTTATTAAATACCATCTTAAAACTTGTTATTCCAGCCACATTAAGTTTTGCATTTTTAAAAAATAAAATAAAATGTCTATTTGCATAATTTGTGTCACTTCAAACCATTTGTATGCCCTGTGATGCGGTATACTCTGGATAATTGCCTGAAAGAATAAGCTGCCTATTGCAGGGGTATTCGACCCATGGGTTACACAAATAGCTTGTCGGGCCATGATTTCAAACTTATTTTCCATAAAAATAGCAGGAAAAACAGTCTATATTTCTACCTAATTCTCACAGGACAGCCAAGAAAGTGAATGGAACACCAAATTGTTTGCATGGGCTACTGATTGACCTTAATGCCTTGTTGGTCACCAGAACTGACCAAGTGAGAGATGATGGTGCATTGGTCACAGAGTGAAACTGCACAGATTCTGTCTGGTGTCTGCCAGTTTGTCAGGTCATTAGTATTGGTTCATCATTCAAATATGATGCTGCTTCACTGTGACTATTAACTGTTTTATGTTATTTTACTGTTATATTTTCCTTTTTTTTTAGATTTTATTTTTGTGAAATATTTTTATATTTAAATTGATTTTAAAATTTTTCGATGATGACTCCACCTTCATCAAAGAAAAAGGAAAATGGCTGACAAACATGAAATTTAATGAGAAATAGATTGAATGCTACTTTCTCATTGAAGTAAAACAAACAAACTTGTTCACATTCTCAAGGAGTTAAAAATCAAAAGACATTACAATACTAAAAATACATCCAAATTCTATATCGCTTAAGGACAACTTCACAAAGATAAAGCTGCTGAATTAAAAAGAAAGCTATCTGGTTAATAATTATTAGGTAATGTAAGTTCCCAGCCTGAGTTATCTGTAAAAGTAAGCTATGCAATTGCTGAAGTTATTGCTAAGAAATAAGCCATTTTTCGATGGTGAATTATTTTAGCAACATTTTCAAAGTGTTCTTTTATAGTCTGCCCCCCCAAAACAAAACAGATTTTGAAAATAAGTTTATCTTGGCAGATTGTGGCTAGGCATATTTAAAAGTTAGCTGGAAATCTCCAACATTAAAAAAAAAATATTAGCTTTTAAATTGTATTCATTTTAACCTGATGGAAGATCAGATCTTACTGATAGAGTCCAGGTTGCCATTTTTATATGTGGTACTGATAAAAAATACAGTTTTCTCATTGTTGAAATTAATTTTATTAGGTCCAAGGGCTTTTGCCATCAATAATTTTGAGAAATGTTAAACCAAATATATTTAGAATTTGAAGATGTCTATTATTCTGAGGTTAGATTGATAAGCTGTGAAAAAGTGCTGAAATGGATGTTTGTATCTGAAAGATGAAATCCAGATCTTTTGGAAGTGAAAGTAAGACTAGTGGATGAGTTCCAAGACAACAATGAGATGTGTGACTTTGTCTCCTTAATTAGTATTACCACCCACCCAAATGAGCTGAGCACGTCTCCGAGGAAAAGACCAACCTCATACATTGTGTTGAATAATATCAAAGCCTTTGAAATTAAAATTTGTTTACAGAAATTACAGTTGAGGATAGAATTATGCCTACTTCCAAACACAGACTAAGTGTAATGTGATTGAAGTGGATAAATATGTCAATATGATTTGTACTTAAAATAAAAAAAAAAAAACAATTGAAAATAAATTTCATGATTTCAGAAAGAAAAGTCACTTTTCAACTTCTTTTTTTCTTTTTGTGTTCATTTTTTTCCGGCATTGATAAGTTGCCTGAAAATTTGCAAATGGAGTTTGTTGATCTGCACTTTGGTTTACAGTTAAAGGAGAAATTTAATCAAGTCATCTTGATAGACTTTTCAAGCTGTATGTCTTTTGGGAAAAGAATTCTGTATTATGTAATAAGGTTACTTTAATGTGCTCACTTTTTTGCAGCAAGTACATCTGTAAGCAGATATTTTTCAGGATTAAAAACATCAAGTCTAAGATAAGATAAGCCATATTAGTGACAGTCATCTTGAATGTTCCTTGTGAATTGCAACTACTTCATTTGTTACTGACTTAATTTTCTTCTAGGTAATTCTCTTGTTTATTATTCAAATTGTTGGTGTGCTCCAAACCATCATTCTATTAGGGTTCCACAAAATATTTTAATTACAAGATATGGCAAAAGATTTGGTTTATGTGGCCTGCAGCCTAATATATAACCATCAATGTGATCAGTATTAAAAATAAAAAGTTTGATGCCCTCACCCTGTTGCATAATTTTGAATAGGAAATTGTGTGGGTTCATCCATTTGAATTTAGGCAGAGGAAATTTAAGTGAAATTACTGGCATTAACAGGATTCCATAATTAGTATAAGTGCTTTGTTAAATGATACAAAAATGCAGTGCTAGCAGTGATAATGAGGCTCCTCTGTTGTTCTGAGCACTTTGTCTTGAAATAGATAAATTCATCAAAAAAATTCATTAAAAATTTATCCAAAAAGTGAGTAGTGAATCAAATATCTTTATTTTAGTGCTAATCATCAATTTTTTTTTACACATTTAATTAAATAAGTAATCACAAATTTATCTATTTGTGCATGCCTTAGTTTACTAAATATAATTTCTAGCCCCATCTTTATTTATTACACCTGTTAATTGTCTTTTGTTTATATGCATAATAACTAACATCTGGAAAACAATACAAATAAAACAGACAACTTCAAGTGTTAATTTTTTTTTTTTGTTGTTGATCAGAGGGAGTAACTGTGAGTGGTGTTGATGACATGGAAAATTCTAACACATTTGATTATATAATATGTTAGATTTTTTTGATGTTTCAAACAAGCATCATGATCCTTTTTTATTCAAGGGAGATCACTCCATGCATGAATAACACTAGAGAATGCAATTTTCCTTTAAATTAAAAAACTAAAGTGAATGTTAACTGTAGCACTGATCTACCTTTCATAGTCATTCTGTTTAAAGGGGCTATTGTACCACAATGTTAAGCTGTATCTTAAATAATCTATCACTGCTTAACCAATTTACTTTTGTTTGTCTGTTTTCATGTTTAGATGAGAAGAAAACCAGTTTCAACAAAACAAAATTTAATTTAGTCTACTTTCAACAAGGTGGACAAAATTTTTTCAAATTGAAAAGCTAACAATGCACAATTTGTAAAATGTTTGTTAATTTTCTCAAATTTACCAATGCCAACATCTGTAAGGCCACCTATGGCTATGTCATCTGGTTGTGCATTATGGAATGTTACTCTAGTTACTATCCAAAGGATGAGATGGACCTGAAAATAAGAGCTATTTGTCAGTCAACACTGGCCTGGATATGGCCAAAAAAAGTTCTACAAAGCAGTTTGTAATTATATTAAGTAGAGATTTCTCTTATATGATTCATTATTGAAACCTGCAGAGATTATTAACCATTTCTAAATTATTTTATAGGTAGGTTTTGTATCATTCCTCAAGGGGAAACCAGGTTGAGATGGACTTTTGAAGCTACCAATGTAAGGTTTTTGGTGATGGTATCTCAACCTGTGATTGGTCTCTGACAAGCAGTGGACACTTACAGAAAAGCTAGCAGGTTGATTGATCACAACAGTCTTATTTTCTACAGTAAGAAGAAACAAGACTAACTTTAGATTTTTTCTTGCTCCAAAGACATTGGAATCTTTGCATACCTTGAGGGTAATGGTTAGTATGTTATGAGTGAAATCTTTATGCTGCACTACCTATCAGTCTTTGTGTTTGTAGTGTAACAAATTTTTCAAGAAAAAGGTATTGATTCTGTCTTTGTTTATGAGATTAATGGTTTAAAGATTTCAGCATTATTAATTTGAATATTTGGTATTTTAATATATATTTATAGTTTTGAGTGGCTATTCTGATTCATCAAATGCTTGTCAACCTGTTGCTGGTCAGTCTGTTTTGAATGAAATATCTCAAACTTTGAATCATCTAAGCATCTCTCAATTTTTTTTGTCACAATTTAATCCACTGAGTATCTTTCGCAGTATCTAGGGGGACACATTTATTGGATATACTAATTCATTTAGCAATTATTTTTTAGTTTATCTTTTATTACACCATGCATCATTTAGCATTTTGTGTTTTATGACTAATTTGCTTTGTTTTAGCCATAGATGATGCCATTTCTTGCTACACTATCTTGGGAAATGAAATTTTTACCAAGTTGGCCCACTTTTATATTGTTACCAACTGGTTAGTCAGTTCATCAGGTGATGCAAACTTCATTACTACATAATTTGGCTGTTTCTAAAGAATTCCATGCACTGATAAATATTTTGATGAATCTAAGATTTAATTTAAGATGAACAGTTTAATGTTTTGTTCAGTATATAATATAGGGATATTTTGTATGTTATGCAACTATTTACAGTTACTTTGGACATTAGAAGCTGTGGCATGATCCTTTAACTGTGTCAACATGTGCTTGAGTCTTGTGACAATTCTGTTGCCTCAGTTGCTGTGTGTTGCTTTTTATTTCTGGATGAGGTATGCTCACAGAAGTCACTACTGTCAGGTGATGATTCCAAGTTTGCATAACAGTGGTCAAATTGGATATACAGTTTGTCACAAGTGTTCACATGAAGTTACTGAACATTGACAATATGTTGCTTTGACAATGACTTACTGATAACCATTGATACTAGCTATAATTAGACTATGGACTGGAAGTAGATAGACAAATATGGCTGCTAAACTTGAGATATTGTATCATCAGCTGACTTTGGCTGCAGTACTGAGAGATTAGTTCACTTCATAAAACACTCAATAGGGGTACCATAGCAATGCTAATTATCATGATAAATATAATATCACTTAAATGGTTCTGTCTTGATATAGGCCATCAAGAATGAATTGTAGAAGGTTTAAGGAGCTCTATATCTGATTAGTCTGCATGAAATCTGCTACATTGCTAGTCTACATATTAGACATCCAGTATCTCATACATCCCTTACAGTGGCAAACCATAAAGTGAGATTTGAGTGGACTAGGACTTATTTGCATTGGACTTTGGTAGACTGGATCTATGTTTTCTTCTATAGTGGGAGTAAATTCAGTCTTTGGTGATGGTTGTCCATATGTTTGCCAAACACACCGACACATTGCTGACCAACATGTCAGAGACCGTTCTGGGGTAGCAGTGCTTTAGGCTATAATGTTGTATATCATACCTGTAAAAGGGAACAGATTCTCTTTGATGGAGCTATTACAGGACAGTGCTATGTAGATGGGGTTATAGATCTTTTGTTATATTATTTGCATGAATTCACCTTCAATGATGATAATGAAATAATCAATTATGCAATAGTTGTAAACTACTACCAAGAAGAAAATATGCATATTTTGGACAATGTCCACTTGCTTCTAGAATTAGCAGGAACTGTGGAAAAGCTTGACAAGAATGCATTGCAACAGTACTACATCTGGTGAGCAATGAGATGTAGGTGCAGTGTTGTAGTAAATGTCTGAGACAGTTGCATATGCCACTAAAAATGTAACTTAAGTGTGTATAAGCAATGACTAGTCAGTGTCAATAAATTCATTAGATATTTTCACAATGAACTGAATTTAACATTGTGGTCAATTTTGAATTGTGTACAAATGTTTTATCTTCAATAAATTCATACAATTTATAACAGAATGTCCCTATACCATTTTGATAAGTGACTCTTGAATAAATTTTGTTCTGAAGGAAGTATTAATAATACAACTCACAATATGTTATCTAAGGCTTTCTCTTACATGGATTGTGTTCGCACACTGTTAATGGTAAAATATCCTTTTTCACTAATGAAATGCAGTACAATTAGATTTGTAAGAGTTGAACAACAAAAAATAAAATTTTAAGTGAAGATCAGCGCAGATAACCAGCCAATGTACTATTTCCTTGTATTTTTTAAAAACAGATGATTCATTGAATGTATGCATTCTGGACACTACAAAATTATTCAAAGGAGAAAATGTAAATGTAATACCTTAGCATAATAAAAATTAAATGTAATATCACTATCACTTTAAAACTTTTGCATAATTATGGGCTTAACAAGTTATTTCTGTGAATGCTAATTTTAGTTTATGCCTAAACTGTGTTGTTGTGTTCATCTAATGTTTCCATCTGTGTGTTCTGGTCAGATGAGAGCAGGTTTTAAATATTTTTGCTGGTGACTTGATAAAAATTGATGTGATTATCTCATAAGAGAGAAATCGGAATATTCTGCATTGCTATGCAATTCCATCAGCGCATTGCTTGATGGTGATGAGTTTAAAGTGCAAGATAATGAGACAAAGGATACAGCAAAGCTCAATACACAATACCTTGCTAGAAAAACCAAACAGACTGTTGTTTGGTCTTCTAACTCTCCACATTGGAACTTAATGAACTTGTGGGATGAAACACTTGCAGTGCTTTGAATGTAATTTCTTTTCTGGGTTTTTTGAATGAAATACAGCTTATGATGATAGTTTTATACCGTATTCCAACTATTAAATAAAGTATGATCATAAACACTGCACACTTTACAGTTAATTCCATAAGAAATACTTGACAGCATTCTTTGAAACCTAAGTGGTAATTGTTAATTTTCTCTATGCTTACTAATAAATTAAAAATGCATCTTTATTATAAGTTATTTTTAAAAGACACTATTCAGAATAAAGAATAGTTATATTCTATATCTTTTGTTTTGATCTATTTTCAACTTCATAACAGTTTAGTGGGCTTTTCTTTTGTAATCACTATTACACAAGTGAAAAGAAGCCATGTTTGGATGTACAAAAAAATCAAGCTTTTCTTTTAATCAAACTGAGGCTTTTGACTTAAGCTATCCAGTAGGCCAACCACTCTCTGTCGGTATCTGATACCGGTTTTTTTATTTGATGAAATTTTACCCAGCCTCTTAATTACCAACTTAGTTGTATGTTAATATATGAATAAAATGTGTGTTCTTTAGTTTTTATAGTACTTTTTAAAATATCTCTTCCTGCATTATTTTAGGATTTGGAAGTTTTCATTGACTTTCTGGAGCCAGTAATTTAAATGTAAAGCAGAGATTAACCATGAGGTAAAGGGTTTTCTCTTTGTTTGTGAAGCTAATAGTTATTTTGTCAACAATTTTCTAATGATATGCTAATCTCAAATTATGGATAGCTGGCCTTTTGAACTTGAATACTGTTGAACCTTCTAGGGGTGCTGCTGCTAATTTTAGTGTCAAATTGCTGTTTTGTATGTCTGGTCAGCAAATTCTGGATCTGGAACAGTGTGAACAATTAATGTTTTTTATATAAAACACTGCAATAATTTTTAGCTAACACTATTGTGAGTTGAAAAATAGTTGCTGTGTTTACGTTGAATACATTTCTCAACCAGATCTTGATCCTCATGAAAATCCATGAAAGAATTCCCACTTTTTCTTTCTTGTTCACCATCTCAGCATCTTTTTCTAGTAAGGAAAAGATAATGAAATACTTATTGCAACTGGATAAGAATTGTTATCATCTTATCTGACCACCATGCATGCGCATACATGCACATACAGGTCTAAAGGAGTTAATACATATTTAAACTTTTGCCCTATAGAATTGATGGCTGAGGTGCTTGGCAAATTAAAAGCCTAATCTCTCACTTTTTTTAATGTCATTAGTAGAGTATATTAATTTTTATGTTAACAGCATTGACAGTTTATATATGTATAAAAGTGTCCTATTTACCATTCATTATGAGCTCTCTTTTTCTCTAGCTTCCTTGTTGGTAAAAATTAGGTAACGTGGTTGGAGGGGGCAGATAAGACAAGTCGATGATGGCACTGAAATACTTCCTTCCTCAGTGACTTGACTTAATTCCACCAATCCAAATACATTTCAGTTACAAAATGTAATGAATTTCTAAATGTGTTACGATTTTCTGAAAAATGACTATACCTGACTATGTGAGGCTAAAAATTATAGATATATTTAAGAAATAAATTTTGCAGGTGCTGTATCTTTAAAATGTTATGATAATCACTATTATTCTGCTAAACCAGAGTTGACAATAATTATTTTGTCATCTTGCATGAAACCAAATCAGAGGCTTTTGCTGAAATTGTCTCTCAAACTTACTTTCTGATAATCTTCTTAATGCATTAAAAAAGCAATACAAAACCCATCATACTTTACTGGAATGGACTGAAATTAACTTCTTGATATGTTTGTCAATACCACCTATGTGCTTAAATAAACAGCTTCAAGATTAGTTTCACAAGCAATTTCCATAAGAAACAAATGTCCAGTTTTCTTTGTAAAGGAGTGATCATTTATTTTCTACTGTTAGACATTATGCTTTCCCATATTTATAACAGTAGTATCCATTGTTTATATACTTGTACTAAGATAGAAGAAGTGGAAGATGTTGACTATTCACAGGCTTTTTTCTGTCTTTTCTATCAAGTTGAATCTGCATGTATGTCTACTAAGTGGATACTTTAGAAACTATCTTCATTAATTAGCTTCTTGTGGTGTGTTTTGCTTCTATATTATATCGAGTGCAGTCTTTTCTGTGGATTTATGCTGCTGGTAAAATGTCTGAAATAAGACCATTCATTCATTCTATTCGCTACATTGTTTGTTTTTTTTGAAGATTTTAAAAAATCACTGGATATAACAAAGTCTATGAAGATTGATTGTTCAAAATATTCCAGATATTTTTGTTTTGGATATGCTACCTTTGTTATCTGCTTTTATCATATTCTTGTTTTTGAAATCTGTGTGCTTTAAAGTTTTGTTATAATCATGTGTGCACACTCACATACCTACAATAACTATTGATCTATGATTTGAACACAAACTGACTAATTATATAAATAAGATGGATTACAAGTACCTTTCTTTATCAAAAATATAGCACGTGCTCTATAATAAAAGTTGTAGACTTACTGCTTTTGACCTACATGAAAAATGTCTTTTATGTATGTTGGGGTACTATTCTGTTACAAAATGACATTGACAAGTTTATTTAGTTAAATTACTTAGCTTTGCCTCATAAATCCATTTATCTTTACGATCTAATTTCTTTCATAAAATCCATTAATGTCTTCTTTTTTTTTTTTAAAAAATAATTAATCAACATATGATTTTGCACATTACAGTAAACAGCAAAATTGTTTGGATTCATAGTGGAATTTAAAATTCTATATATGTCAGAAGAAAAGTTAAGTTTTCTAATATTAGAGAGTTTTGTATAGGAATGAGGTAAATACATTAAAAAAACCCACTTTTTATTGCTTCTATATTTTACTCTAGACTCCAGTATTTCTTCTTTTTCTTTTTTTTTTTTTACATCTTTAACTATTTAGAAATATTAGAGTAACCCAAATTTTAGGTAAAGCTTCCATACTTTCCTGAGTGCATCATGGGCATTCTTGATGGTATGGGTTCTAGACATTTAAAAATCAGTTAATTTAGAATAAATTCGTAAAGAAAAAAATTTGAAGTTTTAATTGTTGCTTTATGACCAAATTTGATTGATAGTTTGTGGCAGCATCTGTCTGCATGCACACACACACAGTCTTTACTTTAAAAACTCAGAACTGTCCTGTGTTGAAGCTCCATTGTATTGTTTTCCATTGCCATGTTTATTTTTCTCCAAGCTAGTTTTCAAATCTCATTTTCTACAGAGACCTGACACAATTATGTAAACACTCAAATTAGAAAGAACACTTTCATTCTGAAACCATACGTGTGATTGATACCTTGTGTTGCAGCCCATTGTCTTATGCAAGGGAGCAATATACTTTCATATCTTGTGGACGAGATTTTTGATCCTAGTCAGTGTAATTGCAGAGAATTACTGGCATATGGAATTTGGTTAGGGATTTCTTGCAAGTGAGTTTACTTCAACACTTTTGTAGGAATTGATTCAGCATAGCCCACAAAGGCTCATTAGGATACATTTCCACTGATTAGGCAGGCCATGACAGAGTTTGAATACCTTGTCTGTCTTTTCATTTTTTTGTATTGCATTGACAGGGTAAATTTTTGGTGCTGTCCTTCATAAAAATACTGCTCTTTTTGGATAGATGATCACTGACACAAACAGGCATAAGTAGTCTCACTTTGAAAACGTTTATATACCAGGCAGCAGTTTTTTTGTTTTTTTTGAAAATTAACATCTGTGACCATTTCATTGAACCAAATTGTACCCTACACAATAACAGGGCAGACCTTCATCTTTTGTTGTGCATTGGTCCAATGAAAATTCCTGTGCTGGACAGTACCACACACAACCAACATGTGAGAACTTTGAAGATCTGGAGTTGTCAAAAAAAAAGAAGACTGTTCATGCAGGTATCCCGCATTATATATGATGAGTGTTTCGTATCTTATTGCTCTTGGTTTGTACCCATGCTGTAGTAAATGTTTCAGCATAGACTAGTTTTTTGTCACCCGCCTGCTTTGCATAATTAACATGGTCTGCCCCATAGTGCTGTGTGAGAAAAAAGTGACCTAAAATTATTTATCATGATCATTTGAAATGTGTGCATTGTATTGCAGGTAATGACAACTAGCAATCTAAGAAAAAATGAGCCAGTCAATCCTACATTAAATAGGAATTATGTACCAAGCAATGAAATATCTGTGCATAGTGGTTTTCATGTCAGGTAACTATTTCCCTAAAATAAGTGAGAAAATAGTCATCCACAGATCTTCTATAGTGACAGGGGTATTACTAATTTGCCTATTACTGATTTTATAATATATGAAAATTAATAATAAAAATTTTTAAAAATAAAATATTAAACAGTTAAAACTGCAGTTTTTGATTAGAAGAATTTTTCAGAGCAGAAGACTGTAAATGAGTGAATATTATGTGATATTTCTTGGTTTTATTGAAAGGAATAAATGAATAATAATTGGCCATCCCACTACTCAATACTTACATAATATATTTAACTTATGCAACTTTTCGTCTACATTATAAATGGGTATCATTTAAATCCATCTTTTAAAATCTTTAGGCTAGAACAAACTCTAGTGCAGTCTCTCTCATTACAGCTATACAAACCATAATGAAATTATCAAGGAGATTCTAGAACAAGCCTTTGTTGGATAAAGTAAGTGAAAGTAATTTTTTGAATTGCGTGTGTAGTAGCTCTTATTTCACCACTAAAATTTATATGTTTACTTGTGGTAATGATATTTATGTATTTACTTGTTGAAAACTATATCCCAAACAATTTAAGAGTGAAAAAAAAATAAAATAAGTAGTGAAGGATATTTTCACCAAAAAATGGGAATTCTTTCTACTTCACATATTCAAAATGCAGGAAATTCAAGAAATTGCACAAGCTTTGCATATGAACTAATGAATACTGAAAAAAAAGGGATAAATTAGGTGCATCCAACCTACTGTATCTATTTTCTTTTTATAAAAGTCTATCATTCCTTTCTACAATTTGGTTATATTTTTGTGCTCAAGTTGTTTTCTGCTGAATAATAATTAAATACATTTTTTAAGTATTTCTTGCATGAATTTTGAACTCCTGTCCAAACATTTTCCATTCTAAAATTAAAGAAAGTAGCTTTAACAAAAACAACTTTACAGAAAACATGTAAGTGTGCATTGAAAACTTTGTAAAACCTTTTCTGTTTAATTGAGCAGAACAACCACTTAATTCCTCTGCATAATTGTTAATTCCACCACCATTTTAAGATCTTTATTGTTATTATTAAAGTATTGTCTAATGACATGCCTGCTTAATTTTTTGCAATCATAACACAAAGTCTAGAAAAAATTATGATTTATTTTGAAAATGTATAAACTTAAAAGGTATAGTAATAATAATAAATTAACATTTTACTGAATTTTTTTTTTTTAGACAATCTTGCGGTTACATCACTTTCTGTCTGTCAGTTTGCAGACACATGATGTCATTCAGGTGTCTGCCCGTCATCAAAAGTAATAAGGAAACAGGTGAATTATAGCTGTCTTCACTTTGTCAGGGTCACAAATATAAAGCTAGTGCTGCTGAAAAAAAAAAAAAAATCCTGCTTAAAACCAAGGAAAGTGATGGTGTGGACTTACTAGAAAGATTTATACTAATTAATTGTAAAGGTAGGTAAACTTTTTTTTATTTCTTGGAAACAAACAGATGTAGCAAAGATTCAATTTGGTTGTGTAAAAAAGCCATTCCTGCTTGTAGCGAAATGCATGATTTAGAAATGGTTTCAGAAGTAAGGCACTGGTCGGAAAGAGTGTTTTTCCCCTCAAAAGAAGAAAAATCAAGTTCAGTAATACAATCCAGAACAACATATCTACATGGTGTGGAAGAAGAAACTTTTTTTCTTCATTCTCTCAGAAAATAACAGGTTATATTTTGGTAAATAAATTCATTGTTGCAGAAAGGAGAAATATCAGAATTTTCATGGTGCTTGGACTGCACAACAGTAAAAACACTGATAATAAATGAGTCTAAGATGGATAAAGAAAACTTTACTATAGCATGGGTTGATCTAGTTAATGCTATGGATCAAGTTAGTAAAAAAACAACTATGAAAGGATTTCATTTCCCAGAAGAGAGTAAGAGCTATAATGAGGTAGGGGAAGAAAATATGGATCAGCTGCCCAGTTTCAGCAGCTACGAACATGGCTGTTAAGGCGGGAGAAAAAGAATGCTATAGCCCAGTAATGAGGCCTGGAGTAAGGCAGACGCCAACCCAGACCTTTTTTGGATGACCTCACATTGTGCATTAGAATAGTTCTAAAAAGCAAATGGCTCATGAGTAAGTTGGAAAAGCTGATGTCATGAGCATACCTTTAAGAAGGTTGGCAAACTATAGAAAGAAGATATACCACCTTGATTCAACAAGCTGTTGAAACGTCTAGTCAAATGTACAATGTTTGCCTAAAAGATAAAAACAATACTAGCAGTGGTGGAAGAGGTGGAGATAGCCTAATGAAAATAGAAAAGCTGGGTTTGCCAGGGAATTTTAAATGTTGGTACTATAAATTTGATCTTTCACCAAGAATTTTATGGCCTTTCCTAGTGTACAACCTAACAGTGAGAACACTAGAACAGTAGAAAGGAAAATCAGTATAAGTTGGTGAAATGGTTAGGAGTAGGTACGATCTTTACTGCAGCATCTATGTATAGCAAACATAGTAAATTACAAATATCACTACCTTCAGGTTAGAAAAGATACGGGTTGTAAAGATAAAGTGAAATAGATTTAGAAACAAACTAAAGACAAACAGGAAACGGTCAACACAAAAAACATTGTGCAATGCAGAATAAAAGCTAGGATTTCAACTAGACAAACCAATTATATGCAAGGGAAGGAAAGGGTTTAATACAAAAAGAATTAAAATGAATGGAAGAGCAGGAACATCACACGGGGGAAACTTAGCATCAGCCAATGAATGGACAGTACCAGTGGATATTGGATGGAAATTAATATTCTCTATAAAAGTATAAAAAACCTGATATCATAAAGTAGTTAGAGAAAACAAGACAGGTTTTGTTAGTAGAGTTACTTAACAGTCCAATGAAAAGACAAAAGAAAAGGACAAAGTATGAAAACTTGTGCCAAGAAATTGAGGTAAAAGGATGGGAAGCATGGTAGTGGGAAAAACATTGAAAACCATTGGTTTTTCATCTGTACATTGCATAGCAGCATCAAAATACAAGCAAGATCATTGAAGGGGCATCAAGGCAAGGAAGGTTAAGTATGTGTAATGTAGTGTAGTAATATAACTATGCAGTACAGTTATGGATAGAACTTATGTATCTGCTTAGCATTGTATATTAGTTACATAAACTCAATTATGTAGATGAATGCTATAGGTCATATTTTGTTCAATGTATATTTCTATTAACTAGTTTTGCATAATACAGTGTATTATAGATAATCTGAAGGACCTATAGAACTAAAAAAGTAACAAATAATCATACACATGGGTTATTTTATTTTCAGACATTAATAGCCTAGCAGCATAAAATATCTAGTCAGTGGTTTTCTTCACACACAATCCAAATGGCAATTTTTATTTATTCTTTCTAATAAATGAGGAATGTTTTGTTTTGTTTTGTTTAATTTATTGTTTGTTTTATCATTTTTGCTCACAATTTTTATGTTTGTTTCTTAAATATTTTATAAATATGATACAAAAAATGTAATTTCAAAACAATTTTTTTTCTTTAGAGGAAATGATTAAAAATAACATTCAGATAAATATTAACATTTCCAACAGGCTATTATTTTCTTATATATTACAGGATATTTATGAGAGCGTTGTTGAGAGTTTAGAGAAAGTTACAGAGCTAGAGACTTGATATACTAAAACAGCTTGGAGAATGGTAAATGAAACTTTAAGCAACTTATTTACAGTTTTGGCTAATTCTAATTTGAAATTAATAGCAGAGATTGGCAATTCTACTTGTTCATACTGCATAACTTGGACATTTGAAAGGCAAATGCTTAAGTCAACACATGTGATACATGTTGTAGAAGTTGGAAATTATCAGCATAAAAATAATATTTTATAAGCCATACATACATGTGTATTATTTCTTCATTATGAGCAGTTTTATTAAAGTATATGCTGTATGTTTTAAATCCATGGCAGAACTTACGTCAGAGTAGCCTTAAGATATGACACATCAAATATGATTTATTACCACTCTCAGTGCATGAGAGAAAAATGATCAATATTGCAAAGTAAGATTAACATTACATAAAGGTTTGAAATAAATATATGAAGAAGATCATTAGAAATGCACAATTCCAAAAATGGAATTATTTAACATATACATTTGTTTATGTTAAAATTGACATTTTTCAATGGTAAAGGAAACAAATAGCTGATGTAAAATTAATTTCCATAGTCTAATGGTATCTCTACCTTACGTTTTAATACATTGAAATGTATGCTGTCCATACAGAATGAAATAAGGTTGTGCTCTGAACTGTATAAAAGTTGGCAGGTAAAGGCTTCCTGATGTGACATCATCATGCTGAGATTGACAGCAGAACAATGTATGATCTTTTGCATAACAGTTGAATTGCAGCATTCTGGCAGCACTAAAACTACCTAAGACCAGGTCAAACTTGTTTCCTTTTAGATAGGACTACCAAATTCAGCTTGATTGTCTCAAAGATCAGTTGATCTAGGTCTTTAGAACAGCTCAAGTGGGAGGGTTGATGAGGAAATATCAGCCATATTACACAATCAGCTGAAATTTACTTGCTGCCAGGCTTAAAGAAAGACACTTATACATGTTGGTCAAATACTCACTTATCATCGTCAAATGAAACTTGAGTGGGCCAACAACTACAGACATTAGACTAGCCAACTTGGAAATACATTTTTTTCTCAGATGAATTAAGGTTTTATTTAAGGAAAGCTGATGGATTACTGAGGGTGTGGTATTGCCAATGTGAATAGCACCATAATGAATACTTTATGCAGACTGACAAATGAAGACAAGGAAGCTTCATGATTTGTAGTGGCATTAATTTAGATATCTTTCCATGTCTTTAGGGGCTGTCTGAATGGGTAAACATATCTGAACAACATCTTGACAGGCAGTGTTTGTTGCTTTAAAAATCAGGTAGAACCTCACATTTTAACAAGATAACACACATCCTTATGCTGCCAGATAACGTTAATACTATGTCTAGAAACAAACTATCTGTGTTTCCACAACTGTTCCTGTCTTTTATTCTTGTGCCTACTGAAAATTTGTTGGATGGGATTGGACAATAATTGAAATTTCATGCACCCATGCAGAACCTGGTCCAGCAATGCTACAATTTATCAGGGATGGCAGAGGATACTACAGGTATTTAAGGTTAATGAGGAGATGTTGCGTAATGAGCATTGTGTTTGCTTGAGGGCACACCTGCTACTCACTTTTTAAATGTTCTGAATTGACTTTTCTCTTTGTGTTGGATATCTGTTGCTAAACAACTGACATAGTTGGAATATGATTTTCCTTGAATTAGCTGCACTATAACTAAAATCTGCTAAAAATGTTTATGGTGTATTTCTAATGTGATTATATTTTATCTTTTTTATTAAAGAAAATCTTTTATCAAATATTTACCCATGATAGTAATATCAGTGTCTATCTGTTAATGCACGTGAGGATATAGCAGTTTGACAAATAGCTGTGCTTTTCGAGACTCTGTAGTATTAGGTTGTTACAAAAGTTTTGTCAGTTTTTATATTATGTTAATATGGGGTTCATTTTTTGCATGCTTGTGAGGGTGTATGTTGATAAGTTATATAGTTTTGTAGCATGTGCTTTGGCATACATTATGGAAAACCTACCTTTAAAATAGATATTTATTTCATGGTTCTGAGTGAAACATGGATAGAAATGTTTTTGTGTCATTTTTCTTCATGAGTTAAAAGTAGACTACAAAGTGAGTGAGGCAACTTGTGACATTAAACAAGCATGGGGCAAGGACACAGCAAATGAGCACACAGTACAATGATGGTTTGCAAAGTTTTGATCAGGAGATCTGAGCCTTGAAGATAAGGAACGTAGCGGATGTCCTTCCAGCTGTGATGATGACCGTCTGAAAGCTTCAGTTAAAGCTGTCCAAGAAAAACAGAATGAGAAATTGCTTGAGAACTTGATGTAAGCACTGCAACTGTTATCTGGCATCTTGATGCAATCGGCAAGGTAAAAAAATTTGACAACTGGGTGTCTCACGAGTTGAATAAACAACAACAAAATCGTTGATTGGAGATCTGATCTTTGCTTGTCATAAGAAACAAAAACGACCCATTTCTTGACCAAATCATTTCGTGTGATGAAAAATGGATCCTTTACAACAATTGCAAATGATTACCACAGTAGCTCAACAGAAACAAGGTGCCAAACCACATTTAAAAACCCAATCTTCACCCAAAGAAAGTGAACTGTCTGGTGGACAGAAACTGGTATCATCCACTCTAACATCTTGCAACCCGGCGAAACCATCACAGCTGAAAGGTAGTCGTGAATTAAATGTTGTTTATCAGAAACTCCCCCAACAGCAGACAGAATTGGTGAATTGAAGAGGCCCAATCCTGCTCCATGGCAGTGCTCGTCATATTGCAAAAGTGACTTCAGAAACTGAACACATTGGGGTACCAAGTTCTCCATCACCCAGCCTATTCACCAGACCTTTCTTCCACAGACTACCACCCTTTTCAAACACCTCGACAGCTTCCTCCATATGAAATCCTCCTCCAACCAAGCAGCAATTGAAACTGCCTTCCAGAAATCCGGATTTTTTAAAATGTTATAAACACACTTGTAACTTGATGGCAGAAGTGTATCGATTGTAATGGAACTTACTTTGATTAATAAACTTCATGTCCAGCAACAATATGAAGTTTCATTGTTGCAGTAAAAAAATCCAACAAAACTTTTGTAACAATCTAATATATATATATAGTAAACTTTCGTTAATCTGGACCCGGTTAATCCGGACCTTCTGTTTATCTAAATGATTTTTTTGGTCCCAGTGGAAGCCCTAATAATCAATGTTAGAATTGTTCATTTCATCCAGACCACTTTTATCGGGGTACCCCATTAATCCAGATGGTTTTTGTTGTTCTCTAGGCCATTATCACCCTAAATAAATAATCCGGATTTTGTAGCAAAAGTGATGGATTATGAAGTAAAAAAGCTTTTTCTCACTACTTTACCACATCCCCACTTCCCTGGAATTTGGAAAGGGTTTGATCTTTACTCCTCTCTCTCACTGCTTTCATTCCCTGTTATATTTTGGGGATGTAAGGCAAAGCGGCGCAGCGCGCCAAGCTCCCAATGTAGTGTTGGACCTTGTCAACTGTCTTGTCATGGTCTTAACTCCCTCATCTCCTGTCAGCCACATCCATCCTGTTGGTGCCACTCCCACCAAGGGAGCACCAGCTGTGCCTACCGGGTGACCGCCGTCTGGGTGTGCCAACGTTGGCCCATGAACACCAGCTACATAGCCCGCCCAGCAGAGACAAACCCATACATTGGCCAGGCACGGCAGGCCTTCACACCATTCAGTGTTGGCCCTTCGTGAACTGAATGCCGCAAGGAAACGATGGGCGCAAGGGCTGATGACACCACTTAACAAGCTTTTCTTTGCTCGCTAGCACATGTGTGCAAAGGCATGTATGTGCATGCATGAACATGTGCAGACATGCACAGACCCACGTGTCTATTTAATGAGCGTGCGTGTGCGTGAAAGTTTAGTTTGTATGTAGCTTGTGCGTTCTGTGTGTTCATGTAGTGTTTTCTCTGTGTCATGTCACCTGTCTGTTTCCTATTGAGTCTGTTGCCAGTTGCCTGTAAGTACCATTCGCTCAAGTAAACTGCAGATCCATCCAAGGCCTTATAATGCTTGGGAAAAGTCTGCTGGTTTAAATCCATTGTCTTCATGTGTTCCCTACTGAACACAATAGTGCGCCGTGATGAATCTGGTGCTGCACCGCTTTGCCTTATGTCCCTGAGACGTAACACATCCATTTCAACCTTGAATTTTTTTAACCCTTCATCATGAGTAAATGTCCACACCATGATCTAATACAGCAAAAGAAGTTGGCAATTTTAAAATGATTGTGTATGGGGGGAAAAACAAGCTGATATAGTCCGTGATTTGCATATTCCAACATCGACAGTGTCTGATATTAAGAAGTTCTGTGACAAAGTGGAGATGGATACTGTTTTAATTGGTGTCCCACATTCTCAGAAACAAATGTGGACAGCGCACCATGATGATGTAGAGGCTCCTGTGTTTGAATGGTTCATCCAGGGTCGTGCAAAATACATCCCTGTTTGTGATGTTTAGTTGGCTGAGAAGGCCCTACAGTTTGCAAGCAAGATGAATGTTGACCCAGAATTATTTAAAGCATTCTCAGGATGACTGGCCCATTTCAAGGAACGCCATGGGTTGAGCTTTCAGAAGATTTCAGGAGAAAGTGCATCTGTTTCTGAAACCACACAGACTGAATGGATACAGAAAACTTCCTCGTCTCCTTGAAGATTATTCTCCATGTGACATTTTCAGTACAGATGAGATGGGATTGTTCTACAACATCTTGTCTGACAGCTCTTGCATTCAAAGGAGAAACCTTACATGGTGGAAAATGGAGTAAAGAGCAGGTCACTGTTTTACTCTGTGCTAATATGGATGGCTCGGAGAAGCTGCTGCAACCATTGGTTATTGGGAAATTCCAAAAGTCACGTTGCTTCAAAAATGTGAAAACTCTACCATGTCTCTATCAACATTCAAGAAATGCATGAATGAATATGGTACTCTTCACTGAATGTCTCCATGTTGTTGAATCAAATATGGGTGCAAGGAATAAGAAGATAGTGTTTTTCATCGACCAGTGTCCAGCTCATCCAAAATTAGAGTTCCCCAATGTGTGATTACTATTTTTTCCACCGAATGCCACAAACTGTTTACAGCCTATGGGCCAAGGTATTATTGCTTTGGTGAAGAAGGATTTTTGAACTCATCTCGTTAGAGACCTCTTTAAGCTCGAGACATCTAATTGCAAGCCAGAGGCAATGCCAAAGTGGAATGTTTTAGAAGCCATGCATTGTGTAACCACAAACTGGAAAAGAATGACAGCCACCTGCATTGCCAACTGTTTCCGGCATGCTGGCTTCATGGACATTAATTCCATGAGCTTTCTTTTTGAGAGTACGACATCGCCACTTGAAGAAATGGATAGTCTCTAGGGTGAGTTATGGAGTGCGTCTGTAGCAGTGTAAGGTTCCTTTTTGGATTATGTGGCAGTTGATAACAATTTTACAACATGGAAGGATCTGTCGGCCAAGGAGACTATTCAACCTTATGTGGAAAAGAGTTGGAGCCAAGAAAAAGAAAATAAGGGTAAAGATGATGGCCAAGGAGAAGAGCAGGCTCTTATATCCAAACTGACAAGGAAGGAAGTTGCCTTGGCCTTGGAAACCATAAAGCGGTATTGCCTTACTGTTGGGAATACAGAGGAGGGGTACAGGGCTCTGTTATCCTTGGAAAATGCGTTCCATTCCAGAATTTTTCATGAATTAACGCAGAAAAAAATTAATGTTATTTTTTTCAACTTTGGACAAGAAGGATTGAATGTGTAATTTAAATTGAAAGGGTGAAATAATAAATAAAAGCATTTGTTAATATTCATGAGTGCATTCTTATCCTTGAAAAAAGCAAGAAAAATAAATAGGTCACCCATCACATTTTCAATAATCTGGAGAAAATTGTCGGTCACTTGAGATCCGATTGAACAAGAGTTCACTGTATATGAATACAGCAACTTGTCATTAGTGGATAATGTGCAGTTTGAACTGTAAAATTTCTGGGCTAACTTTTAAACATAAATTGGCAATTCATTGGCACAAGTTTGAAGGAACCATTTAAGCACTACTATATCAGTAGTAGCAAAAACCAAACCTCTAAAACATTTTTCATCTTCCTCTCCTTTTACATTAATTTTCAATTAAAATTTTTTCCACTATTACTCATACTTTAATTTTCTCATCAATTATTTTGATAAACCTTAACTAAGTTTTCATAACAGCTGTGCTTTTGTATGATAGCATTTGATTGTTGCAGAAATCTGTTACAGGGCGGGCGAGATAGATGTGTATTGCTTTGTCAATAGTTTGAATTCCAGAGAGGATTGAAAGTCAGTACTTTCACCTTTTGCATGTTTTGTTTGAAAATTAAAATCATTTGGTGATATGTATACTTAAATATGTGAGTTTTTGAAAGCTTTTCAGACAATTTACAATTGGAACAGTGATGCTCTGTGTATTATTTAAGTAGTTAGAGCTGCTTGCTGGAATATTCTTAACCAAATTTTAAAGATTATAACTCCATCAACATTCATTGTTTTCTTACTGTATATTTTTGCTTCTTTCTGGTATAAATACATTTTTTTTTAAATTTAGGTTTTGCAAAACTGTCTTTAAATGTCCAGTTATAATTTTTTAAGTAATAGGTAAACTGCAGGTATGTATTACAACACTTCATTCTCATATCAACCTCTGAGAAAAGCTGGTGTAATTATTTAAAAATTATTTGTGAAATGCACTAAAAATATATATATTCTTGCAAATTTAAAAAAGTGAGTATTGCTTCTGTGTATTCATATTTGTCTACTTTGTTGTAAATATTCAGTTGTGTTTTATCATTTCTCTAAAAATTTGAATAACTAATGATTCATGTCAAATCATGACAATTAAAAAAAAAATTGCATTAGGGTGCAAGAAACTTCGATTTATTAGTTACATAATTATTTGGCTCCATTGTTTTTGTCATTCTGGCATCATTATAAACTTAATCAGAATATAACCTGTTATGATCTGTTATATGTGGTGTGACATGCTGCTGTGAACACAATTTAATGTCATATATTTGAACTGTTGAACAATATTTTACAGACTTTAAAAAAATTACATATGTTATTTTTACTTCAGACAAGTTTATTCATTGTATTATTTTGTCTTTTTATGATTATAAATTGGCAGGCATATCTTTAAAATTTAGCTTAGAATTATTTATTTTCTTTTATTTCTCAAAACTGATTGAAATATTTCCTTTTCAAGTCATGCAACTGAGAAAACTTCTCAGTGTGCTCGTCATATTAACCACTTGGAAGCAGAAGTCAGCCATGTGTCACAGACAGGTTAGAAGGTCGAAGTACAGTTACCGCTATGTTCAAATGTATCGCACTTGTGAGCGGTTTCTTGGGAAATTTCCCTTCCTGAAGCCATTCTCAACAGCTTCCATACAGTCCTATCCAGGTCTCTTCTACACCAGCAGCCAACTCAAACAGCTTTCTCAGTCAACAGTAAAGAAGCTGGATCTTCCTGCATTTGGCCCACCTAACTCAGTAGGAGAACCTGCTGGAAGTTACATCATGGATGTGTCAGGGGTCGTGTTTCCAGATGATGCAGTTCAGGACTCTGGTTGCTGTTCAACGTAAGATAGTGTATTTTTGTTGCTTTTGAGGTCTACTTACTTCAAACTTCTGTAATATAAAAGAGATCTTCAGCTGATTAAAGAAGTTAGTTTATCTTTGTGAAAAATCATATTATTTGTCATTTGGTTTAGATATTGGTATAATTTTTTTTAAAATGCCCTTATTATTTTCTCTCAACATTTGCCACTGACATCCATCACAATGTTTAGCTTTTTTGGAGCAGATGGTGGTGCATATTTTTGCATGTATACATGTGTTTTAAAAAAAATAGTTTAAAATAAACTTTTTTTTTCAAGATCTTTTTTCACTAAATATCTTCTGCCTTTAAGCTTGAGGAATTATTGTACTGATTTGTTCAGAATTGTGAACACTGGTGTTGGAATAATTATGGAAACAGGAAAAACTGGATATATGATCAAATAACACATGGTAGAATTGCATCTCAAAGAAATGCACCATTGTATGTTCGTGTGTTGATATAGTACACTGCAAATGGTTGTCATGCAAGCAATCAGAGTGCCACACCTGCAGGAAGACTATGAAAGTGTAGACAGCAATGATATTGTAGTGGGGTGAATATTATGGTTTCTGAGAAGGAAATATTATATGGCAAGCATATAGTGGCAGATTGTAGACAGATTTTATGTTTAGAATGAACTATGTGCAGGACTATGGAGAATACATGAAAATGGTACTGTTGACAATAGATGGAATTCAGGAGGAAAGCACAGACTCTCCAAAAGTGATGTTAAATACTTTAGGGTATGCTCTCTGTATGATAGATGATGAGCCAGTAGAAATTTGCAAATGACCTATCTACAAGTACAGGTGTTAACATTTCTTCAAGAACAGTAAGATGCATATTAAAGTGAAGCTCAATGGAAGTATAGGCACTTGAACATCTTTGTGAAAAGAGGCAGCTAGATGGCAAGACTGGATGGCCAGCAGAAATAAAACAGTGTGATGATGCCCAAACCTGGAATAAGTTGCTCTTTACAAATGAATTAAAGTTTGAACTGTTTGGAAATAATCAACAGTAGTTTGTTTGAAGGTGAACTGGGCTACAGTAAAACATAGGAGTAAATCAGTAAAAGTGTGGAGTTTCATATCAGCTAAGAGTGTTAGAGATTTGCATAAAATGAAAGATATACTGACTGCTGATAAGCACAGGCAAGTTCTTGTACATCTTGGTATTCCCTCAGGAAGACATCTTATTGGGTGGGGGGATTCATATTTTAATGTGACAATTATTCCAAGCATGCAGCCAATGTATATGAATATCAGTGAGGAGTTATATGGTTACTGAGAAAGTCATATGGCAACCAAACACCGTGGATGAATTGTGGAAAGTGCTACAGGTTATTTAGAACAACATTCTACAGGCATACATTGATAACTGGGAGCATGAAAACAAGGTGTCATGCTCTATATAGGGCAAAAGGCTCATATACCAAATACTAATGCACTGTACAATGTATTCATTTTGTTTTTTTTATATATTTTCTGTAATAATGCATTTTGTATATATTATATACATCTCTAATTTGCAATTAGTCATTATTTGTTCATATCTTGTGTACTTTTTTATAATTAATAATTATTTCCAGTACTCTATTTAGCAGTTAAATAGTTCTGATATATCCTGAATACAACGTGAAAAACCTTTATGATATAACTAAAGTGTCAGATTTGGGCATAACTACTGAACCAGTCATCTTTCAACAAAACTAGGTTGGAAAGAGCATCAGGTTAGGTTATGAAATCCAGGTTCATGGATTCAGTGCTGATCTGCTCTAAACTGTTGCTACAAAAAGTTTGATTTACTTTCAATCCAACAATGAAATTTTTAAAAAAAGTATAAATAAAATCTACTTTTGTGCATTTTCATAGGATGTGAATGAAATGTAAAAGTTCAAATTTCAGATTTATGAATCCAAAGTCAGTTCTGATGAGTAACAGATATCAATTTCACAGATTAGGTTGCTTTGCTCTGAGTTAATTGAAACTTACACTTTTGTTTTCCTCTGGAACTTCTGACTAGGCTCATTGTCTTCCTCAATGAAAAAAAAAAGCACCTGGTGACCAAGAAGAAAGAATACAAACCCAATAGTATGACATCAGTTCTATTCAACACAGCAGGGCGACATTACAGTATTTGTGGAGTGAAATGATGTAAATGGATGAGTCTTACCTATGCCTTGAATTATTTGTTGTTGTTTAAGTTATAATGCAAAAGGATGCATAGATAACACAGGGGAACAAATTTTAAATAATTTTCAGTTGCATGGAATATTTTAACAAATTTTGATAGAACTTTAGGCGCTGATTTCAAATCTGAAATTAGTTTTTCTCTACAAGCTTTAGTTTGCATGCAATTTGAGGTTAGTGAAATTTTACAATGTGAACTTACGTAAACCATATATAAGCATTTTCATGTCCATATAAATTTATAACTTTTTGTATTTTTATAATTAAATTATAATTTATCATTTGTTTCAGTTTAAACATGGCTTCTATTAAGAGAAATCATTGCAGAAACAAGCCTAATGCCTTCTGCTACATATGTGGATGCTACACACTAAATCGTCAAAAACGTAATGTATCCTCCTTTGTCAAGCGTGCTTACAAGGCATATTTTGAAGTTCATCTTGGTGACCAAGACAAACAATGGGCGCCTCATGTTGTGTGTCACAATTGTGAAGAAATGCTTCGAGACTGGACCAAAGGAAAACGTAAAAGTCTACCTTTTGGAGTTCCGATGGTTTGGCGTGAACCAACCAATCATTTAACTGACTGTTATTTCTGCATGGTAAACACATCGGGAGTTGGAAAAAAAAACCGACATAAAATTACGTATCCAAACATTCCCTCAGCTATTCGGCCTACTCCCCACTCTAGAGAAGTTCCTGTTCCAATATTTAAAGGCTTACCTTCATTAGACGATAAAGACATTGAAGATGATACAAACAAACAAAATAGTAGTGACAGTGAAGTGGCAGAAAAATGTTCGTCGTCGGAGAATTGTTCTTCAGACTCTGAACCTTTTCCCACCCCTAAGCCTCTTCTGCAAGTTGAATTAAATGATTTAGTGCAAGATTTGGGCCTTTCAAAAAAAGCAGCAGAGGTTTTGGCATCAAGATTACAAAGTAGAAATCTTGTTGATCACTCTGTTAAAGTTTCATATTTTAGAAATCGTGACCAACTTTTTGTAGCTTTCTTTTCAGAAGACAAACATTTTGTTTACTGCCATGACATTCCAGGGCTTCTTAAAGAACTGGGTGTATCTTACTATAATCCTGCCGAATGGAGACTCTTTTTGGACAGTTCAAAACGTAGTCTAAAGTGTGTTCTTTTACATAATGGCATTGTTTATGGAGCGGTACCTATCGGTCATTCTGTGCATTTGCGAGAAGACTATGATGATGTGAGAATAGTCATGGACTTATTAAAATATCATGAGCACAATTGGATCATTTGTGTGGACTTAAAAATAGTCAATTTTCTTCTTGGACAACAGAAAGGTTTTACCAAGTTTCCATGTTTCCTTTGTATGTGGGACAGCCGAGCACGAGACAAACATTGGGTCCAAAAGAACTGGCCTATCCGTGAAACTCTTAAAGCTGGCATGCCAAATATCATAAAAGAGCCAATTGTAAACAGAGATAAGATCATCTTTCCTCCTCTTCACATAAAATTAGGTTTGATAAAGCAATTTGTTAAAGCCCTAAAAACCGAAGGTGAATGTTTTCAACACATCATCACAGCTTTACTAGGGTTATCATTTGAAAAAATCAAAGCAGGTGTGTTTGATGGCCCACAAATTAGAACACTATTTACTGATAATCAGTTTGTTGCTAAGATGAATGCTTTGGAAAAAGCAGCATGGTTATCTTTTGTGGCAGTTGTTCAGAACTTTCTCGGAAACTATAAAGCGGAAAACTATTGTGATCTTGTGAACACAATGCTCCTCGCTTTTCGTGATCTCGGGTGCAACATGAGCATCAAGCTTCATTTTTTGAACAGCCACTTGATAAATTCCCTGACAATCTGGGAGCTGTAAGTGACGAACAAGGAGAACGATTCCACCAAGACCTAAAGATCATGGAAGAACGTTACCAAGGGCACTGGAACAAAAGCATGATGGCTGACTACTGCTGGAGCATTATACGAGATTGCCAAGATAAAGTGTACAAACGCAAAAGTTACAAACGCAAATTCCTTCCTGGATAAAATACACATTCAGATAAAAACTAATGAAAATATGGCATGATCAACACTAGATAATAATTTAATTTACTCATAAAATTTTTTAATTCTCTATCTTTTGCTTCAATAAATATTTTTAAATGACTTTTTTGCCGTTTTAAGATTAAAGTGAACAGAAGAATTTTGATTAATGTTGGAATTTGTTAAAATAACGAAAAATAAAAAATGTCAAATTGCATGAAATTTGTAGCTTGCAGACAAAAACCGACTTTAAAATTAAAATCTACATATTCAAATTGACTAGAAAAAAGTATTTTTTTTAATGCAACAAAATGAGTGTTCCCCAGTGTAATCAAAGATATATAGGGAAAATCCTTCCAGTTTTAAAGCCCAAGATTATCACATGATTCTATATCACAGGAAAATAGTAAAATAATAGCAGTTGCTAGATTGGAACATTTATCATTTTATTCTGATTGATATGAAAATATTTGTTTAAATGTACATAATTTATTATTATTAACTATATAAAAATGTTTTGTGGTCTCTCTATTCAGTCTTTCTCAGAATTTCTGTGTATAGTGTCCACAAGAAATCTGTCTTGATCAGTAAGGATGAGATTGTGTACAGTACATACAATATAATCAATATTTCACACATTTTGTTTTCTTTACATTACTTGTAAATAAGGTATAGATGCATTATATCTGCCAAAAAAAAAAAATCAGTTAAAGACTGGTTTCTTGGATAATGCCACCCTATTAGAAAGAAATGTCATTATATTATTACTGCACAATGTCTTCTGGAAGGACTTAGCAAAAAAACTACAGAAACAACTGAGAGATTTTTGAAACAGTTTATTAATCTATGTATTCACAAACTGTTTGTGCGGTGTCTAGCAGTAATTTGCAGCCATTATTAAATATAAGATACCATGGTCATGTTTTGTAATTGCCATTGCATGGCAGCATTTGCTTATTAAATGTAGAGCAACATTAAAAAAGGTACTGCGGCCATGGACTGTTTTGAGCGATTTATTCCTGCTTCTGTCTCTGTCACTAATCATTGAATTTAAGTTAATTTGCTAACACCTCTCTCTCTCTCTCTGAGTACTATGACTTTTGTTCACAGCCATCTTGGTTTATTTGGTTGTTTTAATTAATCTTGTTGGTTTTGCAGTTTTTCATAAAGTATCTTGTAAGTTACATTATTTCACCAGTGTTTCCTTTCATTCCAACTACTGAATGCATCCAGTATTTATATTGATTATTTATCTCTTTATTGTTTTATTTGTTAAATTGTTAACTTATTTATCCATTTCATAATTAATATACGAGGTGTAGTCAACAAATATCCGACCTTGAATTTTTTAACAAAATAATAATGCGTGAGCAAAATCCGCATGGGTATTAGGTGGCTGCGTCCTTCCTGAGCATGCGCAAAAATTTTTGTGTCTGTAGGTTGCGCCAGTCGCCCGCAGTGACGCGTTGAGTACAGATGTGAAGAGTGTGCTGTGTGATTTTTCTTTTTGAGTCAAGATGACCGAGTGCATTAAGCAAAGATACTGTATCAAATTATGCCAAAAACTTGGTGATACGCAAGCCCAGACTATCGAGAAGATTCAGAAGGCCTTTGGAGATGATGCTATGGGAAAAACACAAATAAAGGAGTGGTACAACCCGTTCAAAGATGGCCGCACCTCAGTGGACAGTGAGCCACGTTGTGGCAGACCATCGACTAGCAGAAACAATGAAATGATTGCAAAGGTTCGAGGAATAGTCTATGGAGACCGTCATGTGACTATTGAGGAGATTGTTGTCGAAGTTGGAATCAGCCATGGGTCAGTTCAGTCAATTATAACAGAAGATTTGTGCATGAGGCGGGTGTTGGCCAAATTCGTACCAAAGTTGCTGTCTGACCAGCAGAAAGAAAACAGAAAGGAAATCTCCCAGGACATGCTGGAGTGTGCTAGCCAAGATCAAAACTTCATGAACACTATCATCACTGGCGATGAGACATGGGTGTACGGCTATGACCCTGAAACAAAATTGCAATCATCCCAATGGAAGCATCCATCCTCGCCAAGACCAAAGAAAGCAAGACAGGTGTGCAGCAATGTTAAACTGATGATGACCTGTTTTTTTTACTACAGAGGTATTGTGCACCATGAATATGCACCACAAGGTCAGATAATTAACAAAGAATACTACCTGGGGGTTCTTCGTCACCTTCGTGAAGCTGTGCGGCAAAAACGACGCGTCCTGTGGGCAGCAAAGAACCGGCAACTCCACCATGACAATGCACCCGCTCATTCCACCCATGTCGTCCAAACATTCCTCGCCAAGCATAACACACCACTTGTTCATCAGGCTTCCTACTCCTAAGACTTGGCTCCGTGTGACTTTTGGCTATTCCCAAAGTTCAAAAAAACACTCAAAGGGAGAAGATTTGAGTCAACAGAGGACATTAAGCAAAATTTGACGGCAGAGCTCTACAGCATCCCAAAAAGTGATTTCCAGAAATGTTTCCAGCAGTGGCAGGAACGCTGGCAGAAGTGTGTAGACTCCCAAGGCGAATATTTTGAAGGAGACTAAATCAAAATGGTGAGTTTTTTAATATTACTTGTTTTTTTGGCCAAAGGTCGGATACTTTTTGACTACACCTTGTATTACATCTATATGGAAGATGGATAACTGATGATAATGATGATAATAATGAAAATATTTAATATGTTTGAAGTTGATATTAACTGTATATATCCTGCATTAATAGTGTGCTGCATTAGTCAAGTTTTTAAAACCTTGAAATTAAGAAATGTTTTTTTTATTCTTTTTTAAATAATGACTTATAAAAATATTTGATTCTAAATTTTTGCAAAAAGCACTACATATATACAGGTACTCCTGGGTTCCATTCTGACCGACCAACCAGTCGTAAGTCGATATGGACGTAACTTGAAAACCTATATGTATTTGACCTTCTTTTGGGGGGTATTTTATATGCATTACTAGTATGTACTGTACTATGTAATACATTTTATTTTATCTTTTTTTATGCATTATTATATGCAGTTACCAATATCTTTTACTTTTTTCTTTCTTTAATTTGCTTACTCACTGCTTCTGTTACTCGGACATTATGCAGATTGTATCTTTTTTTGAAGCGATTGAACCATCCACTGCTTGCTTGAAAGTTTTCCTTGTAGTCATCTCCTATTCATTCCTTCAAAGTCTCGAAAATACTTCTAGCCTCAGCTTTAATTGTTAGTAGGCTTATGGGTACACATTTTTGTATCTGGTCTTCCATCCAGAGCATCAACAATTTCTCCATTTCGTGGATAGGTACTTGTCACTTCTGTGTTATTATCATTGATCGCATGGCGGCCAAACCTTTTACTATGTACAAGACTCTTTCCTTGTCCTTAAGAATAGTGGAGATCATTGAATGGGACAACTGTTGATCACATGCGATAGTGTTTACACCCCCCCATGTTGGCTAATTATTTTCATTTTAACTTCCAAATCAAGTGACTTCCTCTGTTTCTTGCCTGGTGTATTGGTAGATGGTGAAATCTTCCTTTTGCATGACATCTTTGGGGGTGGTAAATCCGTAGAAGCTAAGCGAGATACTTGCGATATGACTGCTGAAGTATAACTGATGCTGAGAGAAAGTGTGATGCTGCTGCTGGGAGATACGCATTGCCATACTGACTATTGTACGGCGTGCGGGAATATTTGAATTTTTTTTTTACTCATGGTCGTAACTGCGGATGTTCGTAAGTTGCATATGTTGTAAGTCGGGGAGTATCTGTACATTAAAAAATAAACAGTAACATAATCGATTTTTGCTTGTTTTCAGAGAGATTGCTTATGTTACATATAACACAACTGAAATTCAAGACGTACGTTATCCAGTGGTGAATTTCCAAGAGTCCTTTCAATATGTCCACATTGGAAGATGCAGGTTTGTATTATATTCTGAACATCTCTGCTCTGCATTTTAAAATTACACATATTATTTAACAGCATGATTTTTTCATGTTCATGGTAAAACTGCATATAAGCATGTCTGCAAAAGCTGAATTAAAATGAGCATTTTGTTTAGTTCTATTTTTTTCCACTTTTTGAACAGTGAAGACAATGTTAACGAAAGATCATTTATTATTTAGTGTTACAGAAGCAAATGGATTTACACCCAAGCAGTGTCATATGCTCCACAATTTTTGTTTACTATTACATCACCACTCGAAATCTGCACAACAGTTACACACTAACCAGCTGATAGAAAAACAATTTATTCCACTTGTTCCCGATAAAGATTTTCAAAATATTCTGAACCAACCAGTTAATATGGTTTAATTTGGAATCTTGTTCTGTTACAAAAAGTAACTCATGCAGTTATAAAGCTGTGTGTGCTAGATGTTGACTTCTGATTGATCAAGAGTTTAACAAGTGAAAAACTGGATACAAGAACTCCTCTGGCAGAGCAATCCCATTTCAAACCTTTTCCATTTAAAAAGATGACCAGTCTATTATAAGCTGGCAAGAAACTAGTTAAAAATAGTACGACGAACAGAAAAACATATGCCTAGTGTCAATATTACCTAATAAGATCACTTTTTTGACTTAGACAGTGTGTATGATACTCCTGTTTTAACATGATGCAAACCTGAGTATATTTTAAAAAAATATGGTACACTTTTATATTATTGGAATGCATTAGCCATATCCACTGCTTGCCAACCATATGATATGACATAACGAAAGAAGATGCTCAGAAATTCATTTGGTTAAATAGATGGAATCTTCAGAAATGTGAAGAGTTTCTAAATTCAATGAAAAATAACATTATGCTAATAGTATAATTTAGCAAAATTGCTATGACTAGCAGTTGTAACAATCAGTTTAACAGCAGGTTGTTAAGTTAGTAAAAATTCTAAAAATACTGGTGAAAACAAAACATCTTTAAGTGCATACAGAAGTAAGGGGAAAGTGGTAAGCCATGTTCTCATGCAGTGTTTCTCTCCATCTCCTATCTGCTTTTATTACACTAAGTTCAATGCTTCTGAGTGAACAACAGCACAAAAAATATGGAAGTTGCCATCATTCTGACAGCTGCAAATTTACTGCTCGAAGCTGTGCTTACTGTTTTTGTTGGCTAGAAATTATTATATTGTGACTAAACACATTAATGAACTCATTTCCATATGATTTTAATCAAAGCATCACTGCACCAGAATGGAGGATTAAATTTAGAGAATTTTGGTCAATATTTGCAATAGTTGCAACACTTCACCACTGGAAATGGTTCCAAGCAAATATTTAGTTCATTGGATGCTGGGTGGTCTGAGAGTGACTGTAACATCATTACCAGGTAATTTATTCCTGCCCACTATAGTTATGCTTGTATCCAAGCCAAATACCAGATAGTGAGCATATCTGATATGCAGGCATTTCTGCTATCTAATGATGATATCTTTCAGTGACATGACTAAAAATTAGTATATACAGCTAAAACAAACAGAAAAAATTAAATAATTCTGAAAGGCTCTTATATACATTACCATATGGTTAGTTAACAGTTCATCACTAAGTGCAGATGAGCTTGAGTAGGTTTGCAGCTTCATTATATTTATATTACTTAACTCTACTTCTGCATAGTTTTGATGAAATATATTGCATAAAAATAAGTTTTCCTGTAAATTAGCTCGCATTTTGTCGAAAGTAGTTGTCAAATCTTGTTCATTAAAGTATTTCTATATTACTGTTGTGCATCTATTCCAATAATATCAAGAATATTGTTTCATTGTAAGAAAAGTTATAATTTTTAGAAAATCATTTGTGTTGCATAAAATCTAGACAGCTATCTAATCAATTCATATTCAATTTCAATTATGCAGAAAGTGATCAGATCTATCAATAATGAGTAGAATATCCGAAATTCTTGATAACTTGTTCACAACGATGAGGCATGCTGGCTACCAAACGCTGACAATTGTCACGACTGAACTCTGACCAGGCATCCTCGATTTTCCGTTTCAAATCAGTTTTTTGGCACTAATGCTGAGTTTAATCGACTGCCAAATGTTTTGAATGAGATTGAGATCCAGGCTTTGAGCCGGCCAGTTGAGGAGGGGGATTTGCAACTCTGCCATCAAAGCCTTGACACTCCTAGCTGTGTGGATGGGGGCATTGTCCTGCTGATAGATGGTCATCAGGGGAATGTGGTCATACATATATGGTTCAACAATGTCCAAGATGATCTTAGCATAGTCATGAGCATTCATTTGACCCTCCACGTGATGCAATGGACCGACACTGGATGATTGAAAGCAGCCCCAAACCATGGCTGAATCTACCCCTGCTGCAGAGTTGGTTGAGTGCAACTAGGATGGTATTTCTTGGACACTGATCGCTGAACATATACCTGACCTGCCGAGTGGACCCTCATAAATTTGCTTTCATCAGAAAACAACATTTGGGACCACTGGGCCACTGTCCAGGGGAGATGGTTGCGAACCCACTGCAGTTGCTTTCAAAGATTGTCCAGACTGATGAACAGCTTCTTCTATGCCAATCACCTGAACAGTCCCATGTGGATCAAACACTGTCTGATGGTGCACGAGGCCAACTGGATCCCATGGTGCCTTGACAAGGCGGTCTGGATGCCAGTGGAAGTGCAGAATTGAGCCGTCGTTTTTGCAGTCTGCCGGCTCTGTGTTTCAAAATTAAGCTCCCATTGGCTTTCTAACGTTTCAGGGTGCGAGATATCGTCGACTGATTGCAACCGATATGATCCGCAATGACCCATCTTCTTTCATATGAACGATTGTGGCCCACTGTTCAGGGGTCAGATATTGGGCTCTCGGCATTATATATTGAACAAAAATGAATCAGAGTAGTGGAAAATGACAGTTTTTCATATTTATATTCTACTATCTATTATAGCACAAAATATATATTTTAATTTTTTTGTAGTTTTTGCAACACTTTTGAACATGTTGATTTCATGCAAATTATTTTATTAATATTTAAATTTTGACTGTGCAATTACAAAATGGATCTTAGTGTTATAAATCATTTAAGGACACCAATACCTTTCAATTAAAACAAAACATACAGTAGTTACTAATTTCTACACAATAAGAACCCATTTTCTAAGTCTAGTCATTTTTATGCAAGACTTTTGCACACTGCTGTAGAATCCAAACAATGATCTCATGGAAATGATTTTTTGAAAATTTACAGTATATAATAATATTGATTTTTATGTTGACTTATTTAAAATTTTATTTATTTGTCAGATCAATAATTATTCTTAATAAAATCACTTGTAGACTTATGAGGAAATTTAGCTTTTGTATTTGGTCATTTTGAAAAGAGTGTGAATGCAGTTTGTGCTTAACAAGTTACACTAAATCGTAATGAAACAAAAGTTTGTACTTTAGAACTTTTCATTTGAGTCCTGGCCTTGATAAGAGAGATAATTTGTGAAAGAATTTTCATGTTTGTAGTACCTATTGTTCATGCAGGTGTTTTAAATAAAAAGGAAAATCTAAGCACCAGACTTTTAACGCAGAGTTTATGGAAGTAAGCATGGTGTCATGAATATTACATCAAAATTATTTTGTTTTTACAGGCATGGTCACCAACCCTGCCCAGGTGGTATTTGCACACAGATCTATCGTCATCACTGGATGTTAATATGGAACTCTAGTGCCCCCTTCTGGCCTCCAGTGCATTTTTCACCAGTACAAGTTCCCTCACATTGTGCATGTATAAATATTGGCCAGTAATTTGAACATTTTTAATTGTCTAATTTATGATGTTATTTATGTTGTTTCTAAAATTATAATAAAATACCAAACTTTCTCCTATTTCATTCACTTATTTTTATTAAAGCATTAATAAAAAAAAGGATAAACTTATTTAAACGGACCTCTATTCTTTATAGAATTTTAATACTAATGCATTTTACCGAAACATTAAGATTAAGGTGGTTTTTTAAATAAAGTAATTAACATCTGTATCATTCTTATAATATTGAGAAATTTTTTTTATGACTGCAGAATATATGTATAAAGACAGAGGGACAGGAATTTTCAAAACTTACATTAAGGCTCCATCTATCTAAAAATGGGCATTTAGCAAGTTTTTAAAATCGTTTACACATTTTGGTTCTACCAGTTAGCTGAGTAAGATATTCCAAGCATTTCTGGCACCACCAGTAGCTTCCAATCAGTTATGACATTTATTTTTGCTGCTGACCTAGAGCACTTTACCAATGGTTATACACTAAAGAATCTATAAGGTTTTTCAAAATTCAATTACATTTCTCAAAACATGGAAATAGTTTAAGTAATGCAAAACAATATGCAGCCTCACGATAATTAACACTCTGCATACCTCTGAACAGTTCTAACATTGCTTTTGAATCCTCTCCAAACAAGGCTTTTATAATAAGGACTTCCCATGAAAACTACATAAACCATGTTGGTCTATTCCAGTAATTCCCAAACCTATGTTTGTGACTCCAAATGAGGTTGCAATATGAGGGGATAGATTTGTGAATCTGGCCAGTATCATGATTATTTTCATGCAACTTTTAATCTTTGGACTACATACTATTTTTCATGGTATTTCACCAGTAAAGTGTATTTCCTGCACAACATCAATTTCCCAGCCTCATACTGATATCTTAAGATATACTTATTCCATGAGCTAGAATTCAGGAATTGCATTATTTCACCCTACTTTTTCCAAATTTTTTAGGAGTATTTTCCCAGACCACCCTGTACTGATGGTGCTGGTAGTTGGGACTCATAAGGATTTTCCACTGTGTTAATAGAATCACACTGAAAAAAAAATTGGGAACCATTGGTCTATTCAGTGGTTTATTAGTTGCTTGCAATAGTTGGATTTGACATACTATGCAACATATGTTAACTTTTTATACCTATACTCTCACAGTGTCTCTGGCTGAAGTTACTAGCAATAAAAGCTTTTTTTTCTCTTTCTTTTTTACTAACATGAATACTTGCACTGAGCTTTCCTAAAATCTGGATAAATCCATACTTTTGTCTAGGTCAGTGGTGATACTCTTATTGACTCTCTACAAGCTTGTCATGTAAGATTGCTGACTGCCTGAAAATCTGTCTAGATCAATGACAAAATGGCACTTAATTGCAGTTTGGAGGATTTTTCCCACTACATCTGTTATACCGATTGGTGTAAAGTTGATAGGAATTTTTTTGAAAATTGGAGTGACATTTACATTGTTCCAAAACAACTGCACTTTCCCTATACCATGTTCTTTCTAAAATATCTTAAATAGTTTAATATATGTGTGATCATAAAATAATATATATGCAAGAATGTAAAAGTTATCAGGACCTACTGCTTTATTTTATTTCATCATATTCTTTGTTCTGTCTTCAACAATGGTAACATTACCTATGTGTTTCTCTGTTGCCACCCATCAGAATTAAGTGCATCACCTGCTCAAGTAAACAGACAAGAAAAGGCTTTGCGTAGAACACTAGGGGTTTGTTCAGTTGACCTCAATTATGTCATGCTTAACCATTTTTTGCTGTTTTGTTTTTAGTGAGTTAAATTTATTCCTTGACAAAAGGTTTATTAGGATAAATTTGCATGTTCTCTGCCAAATTATTTACATTTTTTCTTGGCTAAACATTATGTTATCTTTAGAAAAGATACTAAAATCGTTTAGTTCTGTCACACACTCTGGTCATCCATTTATGCTGTTTTGCTTTGATAGGTCAATATACATTTAGGAATGAGTATATACCAAACAAATATAGCATGAAAAATATTCCAGTCCCTGTCATTGTCGTCATCACATAATTCTATCCTATTTTGCTGTATCTAAACTATTCGCAACTAATTTTTTTAAATTTAGTTTTTATGTAATCCCAAATTTTATTATCAACAATGTTGTGGTATTTCCTATTTTTCATATAAAGTTTAGAAAATATATTTATGTATGCTAGTTATTTGGTTTCAATGATCTCAAATTGCTCACATGCTTAATCATTTTGAAACACAAGAAAGGCAATTCTTGCTGCTGAAAATAAATAAATTTTTTCTTTTTGAGTCTGTTTTAATTATTATTATTATTATTATTGTCATTGTTGTTGTTGTTGCTGTGCCTGACTAGTATGTTAAAACAAAACAGTGATGATTTATTGGTAAAATTCGGGTAATAAAAAGGTACAGATATTTAAATTAAAACAAAAATAGTTTACAAAATGAAATTTAAAACAAAAATTGAATAAAAGGAAACTAATTTTTCATGGCTAGCATTGGTTTTGGTGACCCAACCTAATCTTTCAATAGGATATCACAGTCTAAACTTGGGTTGCTTCTGCAAATATTATTCCAGACCTCAATTCCATGAACTTGGATCAGCAGGACTTGGGTAGTCAGTAAAACAAAGGAAACTTTGATCTTCCATTTGTCTTGACAGTAATTCATTTCCAAGATGCTGATTGCTCAGGCTCTGGGCCTTGTCAAGGCCATTCATAGAAGAAAATTACTTGCTTCTTTTATGTGAACAGGAGGAAAAGAGAGAAAACTGCTAAATATACTTGAATTTAGTTTGACTGTCTGAAATAAAAGATGTTACATTTATTCATTCAAAAAAAAAATCAGAAATTTTTAGGAAAAATGATAAAAATATATATCTTGCTTGTTAAATAAAAAGATCAACAAAACAAAAAATGACTTGTCAAAGATTGCAAAAAATAAAGAAGATTATAACAGGTGAAAAAGGGAAATTTTTATCTTAGGAGGTGCAGAATCCAAAGGCTGACAGATTTTATCTTAGCTAGTAAACAATTGCTTTTTTGATTTGATTAATATTAATATATTACCAATTAAAAGCAAAAATAAAATTGAAGCATTAATTTAATCATGCAGTTCTAATAGATTGGGCTATTTTATTTCTGTTTATAGAAATATATAGTTAATCTGTCTTTAGGTCTGTGTAAGCTAAAAACAAGCTCCAAGTTGCTGGAGATTCATGCAATAAAAATGCCTTTACTTTTATTTCTACAAGAGCAAAGCATTTTTTTTTTTTTTACTCAATAGTTTGTAAAGTTTGGAAATTCTGCAAATATTTCTGAACCTATTCAAAGTTTATATATATATATATAGATTCTGACAAACATTTGTGAACTCAATGAAATAATTCAAGCATTGAGGATATTTTGATGCAGAAAGTTTTATGACAAAAGTTCTTTTTTTGGCTTTTGTTAACTATTAAACTGGTAGTCTTAAAATTACTGTTGTGTACCATTGGCATCTTGATGAGATGGAATTAACTCTTGTCTTTACTCAGCAAAAGGATAATGTTTTAATATATAAAGAAAAGGTACAATTAGCTATTGCTATTATCTAGTAGGTAATGAACATGGGAAATGTCCAAGGATTCAAGTGAAAACATGGAAAGTTGCACAAGAAGACTTAGAAGAAGGAAACCAAGGTGGCTTCTTGGGTGTTGTGTGTATATGAGGGGAATGGGGGGGGGGGATATATTTGGATTAATTGCATTTTATTAAATTCTCTCAAAATAGTGTAGTGTACAATATAGCAACATGGGCTAAGCCATCATATCTCTACATGCAGTCTTTTATGTATAATATCAAAATAACTGAAATGTAATGCAAATGCATCTCTTCTAGTAATGTATTTCTTAAATGTTTTTAATGATTAGATTCTTAGACCTGAATAAAAATGGAATGTACCTGCATAAAAACAAAACAACAGATATTGAACTTGTTGCCAATTCATAGGTATAAAATATAATGTATAAAATGAGAAATGCACTGACAGCACATGAATCACCAAGCCAAATAATTGCATGGTACGATAAAATTTCAATTTGTTTATGGATATAAAAAGTGTAGATATAATTTAGCTAACATCATTGCAATAAAATCTACAATGACAGTCTTTAGACAAGTGTCCAGAGATTCCTTTCAGTAAGTCCATTGTAAAATGGCATTAGACATCTCAAATATTCTACAAATTTCAATGTTTCTCACAAACTCTCAGCTGCTGACTATATACATACTAACCCCAGATTGGAGAAGTCATTGAGATGCAGGGCAGAGATTGTTCCACTGTACCCAAGGTGATTAGACATTTAGTAGAATGGCTGCAAGTAGTAGAGAGTTACTGCTTCCCAGAATGTTGCCGGAGGTCAGATGACATAGATGCCTAAACAAACTATCAAAAAAAAAACTTTATTATGCAGTAACGTGCCGGACATGAGCAACCATTTATGATTAGCCCTGGGTCCCACGTTAACAAATGATCTTATTGATGCAAGTCAGTTTGCTTTGCACTTCTCTGACATGTAATGTGTATGATAGCTCAAGGAGAGCATTATGCTGTTGTCATAGTTGTTGAGCACAATTGTTGTCTGGCAAAAAAGTAAGTGTGGGGAAAAATTTGTAAATTGAGAAATTTATTTTCAACAGAACCTATAAATTCTGGGCATGGATGCAAGCCAGAAGTGGCAAGCAATGCCAGTGGTTCTGCAATCAGATCAGATGTGTCATTTTAAGTAGGCATATATGTTTGCTAGCTACAAATTCCTGAGGTGCCCCTATTAAGGTGTAGTATGAACAGCATCAGTTAATCAGCTACTTGGCCTTCTCTGACTAAAATCAATGTGTAGTGCCGGAGGAAATTTTGGTTCCCTCCATCCAACTTGGGGTAACTTTTTTCCTGTCGTGGAACGTGGTGGGCTTCCATGATGGAAATTATTTCCACAGGGCCTGGATGGCGGGGGATCTAGTACATTGTGATAGCAGCACAACTGGAAAGTCCCCTGTCTGAAAAGGGGGGGGCAAGGGATCTTTTTTGTCCTGGGCTTTTGATACTCTGGCTGGAAAGGTTAGTTGCCTCTGGACCGATTTCTGAACTTGAGGCATTGAGGCTTTTTTCCGAAGGGGTTTTTTGGCTGGGAAGCGATCACTCTAACAGAGCTTGCTCCAACATGGGGGCTTTGGCCCCCCCAACTAATGAGGTGCTTTGGTGCCCCAACCTGGAAGTTGTTCCACTAACCATTCCTTTCACTTCGGAGATGTACACACATACATGAACTTTACACTACCCCACATACATTGCAAACACCCCCCCAAATAGTATTAAATAGTTTTTTTCTGATATCAGTAGATCTTTTCAACCAGAAAGTTCACTTTTTAAATAATGGAACAAAGATGACTGCTGTACACTAAACCTCAGATAAATGAATAATACCAGTTCTTTTATTAGATAGATAAACATTATGATCAATTGCAGTGATGTCCTGGTCAATAATACAAGCATACCTGATTTTCCTATCTGCTGTCTCCATTATTGTCAGTCAACACTTACTTTTGTTTTCTTTTCTATCTAATGATTTATTGTCATGATGAGGGGAGAAGATTACAATTTCTACTTTTAAGTGATTCAATAAATTCTTTTTTTGACCTGGTCACGTGATCTCCGTTACGTTGTCACGGAAACCACGTTCGGAAGAGAAGTGGGTTGGGGGGGAGTGGGGACAAACGACACTGCTCTCCAAAAGACAAAGGATGCTTCTGACTCGATAGCAAGAAACAAACAAGTTTTGTCGCATCCTTCTGCAGCCGACTGAAGAAAAAAAAAAGGCAACAGGCGGCGAGGCCTTTTTTTAGGCGCGTTCTTACTCGGCTGTTACGGGTACCGGAAACCGGAGACGGGTTCGAGATGCGAGACCGTGAATATATTGCATGGTTCTAGGGAGCTGCACGTGCTCGAGACAAAATTAAAAATCGGGTCAAGGTCGGGTCAGGTACCGAGTTTTGGTTGGGTTGGGAGGGGTAGGAAAAAGGAGAGAGAGAGAGAGAGAGAGCGTCGTAGGTTCAGTTGACCCGCGATGGCTGGTGCGGCCTCCGCCGGTGGTGTCCGATGGCCGATCGTCGTCGTCGTCGTCGTATCGCTGCTGGTTTTGCTCGAGTCGCCGCCGTCTTGTGTCGGAGCCGCTGCGAGTCTGGAAGAGGAAGGGGTGGCCATAAAGCAGGGAAGTTCTTGCGCGGCCGAAGTTGGAGGAAAACTGCTCAACTTGGAGCCGCTGCAGCGGACCGATGGCCGTCCGAGGTACGCACACCACCCCGCCTCCTTTAACCGATCTCTCTCTCTCTCTCTCTCCAGTAACTTATTTGTTGTTCACTCCAGCTAACGTAAGGACATCTCGTAATTTGAGATAAACATCGGGTGGAGGAGGGTCGAGTCATCAGATTCCATTCCTCTCCATTCCACACTTTTGAACTATTTTCCCACCGTTAGGTTTTGCACCTGTCGTCTGCTGCTGCTCCTGGCAGCCAACATAACAAGTTGCCAGGAGATTTTTTTGACTTCTTGACAGAAAGATTATAATAATTATTATTTTTTTAAAATTAGTTTTTCCTTCTTTATTAATCATAGATTCCTGAAATTCTATTTCAGTAAATGAATTATCCGCAAACCGTTGGGAAGACCTTGTAAGTTTATTCTAAGCAATATTTACGCCAACTCAAAAGACTCGAATCCTTGAAGGGGAGATAACTCAATCTACCTGTACACCATTTATAAAGACAGAAAATAACGGTAGAAAATGTTTGATAATTTTTCTTTAAATACAAACATGGTAAATAATTTCAGTTTATATATGGCTTTTCATTTTAAGGCCCTACCTTTTTTCAGTGTAACAAAACTCATTTTAGACTGCAAACTTTAAGCTTTCACCCCCCCCAACCACCTACACAACAGTGTGGATATATGTGGTAAACTCTTGGCTATAGTTTCTCAAAATTAACCCTTGAGGGACATACTGAATTGTTATTTTGTTTTAGAAAAACCCCCCAACCTGGTTGATAGGTTAGCTGTCTTTATCAAATTTCCAAGAAACAGAGATGACTACAGAATTGAAAAGAAAATCTGCATCAAATCAATTGTGATTATGGGAATGTTTTGAAAGAATTTTATTTCTTTTTATCCTTTAAAGGTGATGGGCAATAAGATGTATTAATAATACAGATTGCCAGAACCAGTTGATAATGCATTATAAATAAATAAATAAATAAGCGAATAAATATAGTGCCCCATTTAATTTTCAGTTTGTGTAGAATGAGCTATTAATTTGTAATTTATAACTAAAATCATGAATATTAAACGATTTACTTAACCTAAATATTCGAGAAGATGATCATGTCACTGTTTTTGATATGTGAGGAGCTGGCTAGTATATTGTACAACAAGAGGGGTGGTCACAAAAACGTTAAGCACTTCATTTCACATCTAACATTCTGTTGTAAATATCTTCTTTTATGTAGATTGTCTAGTTGTTTTTTTCATTGTGGTAAAATGTCAGCTTAGTAGCACATTAATCACATACAATTTGATTTTTTTCAATTATCTCCCATAAACCAAACTGCAGATATTTGCGCTTTTTCCTTCATTATTACAGCATGAGGTTTTGCTGTAAATCGTGGTGAGAGTGCCACATTAACCCATTATCTGTTTACACTAGCCATACACCATTTTTGAATGGTAGTTTTATAAAAAAAAACTAATTTTATCTACACTGACTTGTAAAATTTTCTGCGAGACAGAAGACTGACGAATAATGCTGTTTCTTACTACTTATTGATATCCATCAATTTATCAAAACCAGTCTACATTTTTTTTTGTTGTTTTCTAAACCAGGATAGAAATATTGTAACAGTCTTGTCAGACTCTACATTAATTTGTTTTTTAGAATAATTTTTTGTGTGGTTATTTTGTAGTTTCCTTTTTATGCAAGGGTGCTATTGTTTCTGAAAATCCTAGAGATGCCTGTTCTTGAACTTTCAAGAGCAAGTTGGAAGGAAATTTATATAAAGTGGGATAACATTGTTTTTGAAAATTGTCTGAGATCTATGTATGTTTTGTGCTGAATAAATGTTGTTAAATTTGCAGTGGAATTTCCTTGCAAACTTGGAACACTATAACTAATTGCATGCAGCTATAGAAGGAACCAAGGAGAGATATTTTTGTGTTTCACATTAATCTAAGAAATAATTAATTTTTATTAGCTTATTTATTTCTCTTTTTATTTCTGGTAATCAAAAGTAAATGTTAGTAAGTAACAGTATAGTTGCAGATGCTGCTTGTGTTTGAGTATAATCTGTAGGACTAAAGTAGCAAGTGTATGAGATCAATCAAATATGTTGTCTATTTTTGGATGAAGCTAGTGGTAGTGGAAATATTTCAGTATGATTAAATTAAAGAAAAAAAAATGAAAGATTTTATGGGAAGTTTACTAGGAATGTTTGATATGTAATTCACATGTTTTGTTAGATATCCATTGTAGGACAATATACTTGTGCTTTTTCCAGGTTTGTCACTGTTTTCAATGGTTGGAATTTTTCATTCAACCCCTGTTCAGCTTTCAATGAGCCTGAAAACCCTCATGTTGGATTTGGAGATGGATGCCACCATGTGTCAGTAAGTGGTAACTTATTTTTAAAGGTTTTACTTGTGGCAGCCTTTTAATAATTTTGATAAACATTCAAAAAAAGTTATATGAATGGAGGCAGATCTTATTAAACACAAACAAAGTGAATGATTTAAAAAAAAGATAATAATTATTCAGTTAAAAACTGCCTTAATTTATTTTTTACTGAATATCATTAGTATATTATATACTCTAGGTATAATGTGAAATCTTTAATATTTTTTGTATCTTGATAATTATTTATGGGTTAGCAAATTTCAGCATGACACTTTGAGGATACCTTACAATTTTTTGATCAAGTAAGTTAAAAAAATAAATTAAACTATTTTGATTTAAGAACTTTTATGGAAAAATCTGTTAAATCTCAGATTTAGGAAGCTATATGTACAAGAAGCATACAATTGGTGTAAACAGACTCTAATCTGTTGCTTTTAATTTTAGATAATAACTGTTAACCAACTTTTGTGACCATTGAGGTTTTGGCAGTTGAAGATGCAGTTACACTTTTTTAAATAAAAGGTGAACATTTTAAAACTATAAGAATTTGAGCTGGCAATGCAGAGCTATTTGGTAAAATGGTGAAAACCATTGGATGTGCTTACCAAGTCCTGGATAGAATCACAAAAGATAGAGCAGGAAAAACAAGGAATCATGTCGTCAACCTGAGGTTACAGGAGAACTGACAGAAATATGAAGATGATGCTAGATGTAATCTTCAGGGAAGAGATCAACATATCTTCAACAACCTATTGGGAGTGGTTATCTAAGGTAACCTGGAGAAGTTGGGAGCTGGAGCATCTGTGGAAGCTAAATTCCTCTGATGTCATGTTGAAGTTGAATTACTAAACCTTTCTTTTTAAAATTATAAAATGTGCATATATGTATATGCATACAAAAAAAGGGTAGTGTTTATGACACACAGCTATGTGATATACTTCTTGCTGTTATGTAGAGTAGTAGCTGTAAGCTTTTCGAACAAAAAATGGGTAAAGGTATAAGTTACTGCTGTTGCTATATAACCTATCCATGGCCAAGACCTCTGTAACACTTCGTGGTCTCAACTAGAAACTGTTTTCACATGGAAATTGAGCTGAACCTACAGAGAATTTTGGAGCAGTGTGGACATCCCCCTGACTACAAAAAATGCTCCAACTATGGGTTAAATAGCCAAACAGGCTTAGGCTGTTAGCCCTGGAAAGCAGTCAGTATAGAAGAGGAAAACCCTGATCTAAAACCTGTGATCAGCTAGCAAAGAATAGTTCCTCTTCCAATTACTACTTTGCCAGTGCAGAAGAAAAAGGCCAGCAGAAATCATCTTGAATATATCAGGAAATTGACAGTCCCCAGTACTCAGTGGATCTATAAACTTAGACAAAGGTGGTGGCTTGACCTGGCTAAGGATATGGATGCTGAGAATCTTTGGATGAGGACAGACCATGAGTAGAATTCGATAATAGCAACATATAATGTTACATCACCTATGACAGAAGAATAGTTTTTGGAGCAAGAAACAGCTAGAGAGTTTTAAAAAATGCGATCTCTCAATGAGACAAAAAAAGGGTGAAATTATTAGGGAGCTAAAAAGTAGCTATCAGAGAAGGTGACACCATCTCACCAAAACTTTTTACTGCCTGTCTGGAAAATATAATAAGCACTTTAAACTGAAAAAAGAAAAATCACAACTTCAATGGAGAAAAGCTGTTATTTGAGATTTGCTTGTTATATCATTCTATTGTCAAGAGTTAAAAGAAATAGAAACTATATTAACAGAACTAGAGATAGCAAGCAAATGTAGTGGCTTAGAATTAAACGTAAATAAAAGTAATGGCAGAACTTAATGCAGCCACTTGGCCTGTGACAGTAAATGATAAACAAATAAAGTAGGTGAACACACTTATCTTGGACAGTGATTCATTCTAGGAAAAAAAAACAGATCATGAAATAAAACAAAGAATCCAAATAGGACGGGAACCTTTGGGTGAAACAGAGTTCATTTATATGAAAATAAAAATATGCAGATGAGCAGAACAGAAACCTGGACTTTAACAGCAAAAATAGAAAAGAAACTTTTGGCAATAGAACACAACATAAAATTCACTGCATGCTTGGTATCATCTTCAAAGGCAAGAAGATAACAAATAGGTCAGCTACAGCTACAGGCCAAAGTTGACATTATCTTAAAGGAAGTCAAACACACAAAATGGTCCTGTGTTGGACACTTGAGTAGAACAAATGACAGCAGGTAATGGTAATGAGTAATAACCATGTTGTGATCAATGATTGAAGGGAAAAGGAGACAGAAAGTTTTGAAAACATCATGTTGAGGTCTTTATCCAGTAGCAGTGATCATTGCCACTGTAGCAACAGCTACTACTGATGTACAATAGTGATAACCTCCAGAAATTTCTTTTGCTGCTTATGTTTGACTTGTTTTTTCATTTTTTTACATTAGCTAACTTTATATCACTTTCTTAACATTTCTTTCTTCTGAGTTGATTAAATACTGTTAGCAGTAATGTCGCCTTTTGTTAATTCTATTAATTTGAAGATGCCATAATTATTTGTGGTATTCGTATATTTTAGATTTTTTAATGCCTAGCAAATAATTTAGGATGTGACTATATTTGAAAGTAAAATCTGTGTGTAGTTCTTTAAGTAAAAAAAACAACAACAACAACAAATGCTAAAATGCTTAACATGTCAAATTTACAAAAATAATATAATATATGCCACTTTCTAGTATAGTTGCTGAACTCTTCAGGATTTAAGGTATTACCCAATGCCATTATAAAGATGAGTATGGCTATTCTTAATTTTTATATATGCCTTTATTAATTAAAGAAATTTTGTTAAAGTACAGTTTATGAAGAGTTTGCTAAATAAGTAATGGTTAAGGAATTATGAAACTGCATTAAACTTGTCAAGTTTTATTTTAAATTTGTTATTTTAAGTAACAAATAAGTTTTTTTTATCAGTATTTTTATTGGTGATTTTTATTTAGTAAATTTAATTTATTTTTTGTGATTAAAAGTTTTTCAAATTTTAGCATTAAGAATTATCTATTTACTGGAATTTCTGGAGCTGCTGACTTTCCTTATCTTTAGCAGATTAGTTAATCCAGTGTATTATCTGACTACTCGTAAAGAGTCATAAAATTTGCTTATTTACATAATGGTCTGGTACAACTAGTTGACAATGAGCTTTTATCACAAATGTTTTCTGAGTCCTTACTGGGATTATCCCGAGGGCAGTGACAGGCAGGAAAGGTTTGCCAAGATATTAATAGAAGTCTTTAGTGTGGTATTCTGTACTATGTATATGAAAGAAAAAAAAACAACGAGTTTGTATGCAGTTCAAATATATGAACTGTTGTGTGCAGAATATGTGTGACAGACAAATGGTATTTATAACCACCTGTAGTAAACTTAATAAAAAAAACAAAAAAAAAAGGTTTTAGGTTCAATGGTAGTTATTTTAGAACTGCCTTTTATAGTAGCTGCTTAAAATAAAATGGGGAAAAACGTGTCAGTTTAAAAAAAAATTAGACAAGACAGAAACAAAAAGTGTATAAAAGAAAGTCTAGGATTAATAAAGGAAAACGACAACTTGGCAATAAAAGTTGTCTGTTTTGTTTGATTTTTTAAATCTGAATTTACACTTAATTGTTAGCAAATATTTGTTTCCAAATATCACATTTGCATTTAACTTGCTGAGCTCTTTACACTTAACAGTTAGTTAGTTAGTTACTGGGTACAACTTAATAAATACATTCTTTCAGACTCATTAAAGACTATGTACATGTTTAAATTTCAGGTGTGCAAATTTAAAACAGAAAAAAGGGCATATTACTATGCTATAGGAATTCAATCTGGGGTAAAGATCCAACATGTTTTCTTTCCATTTCAAAATACTACCCATTTATCTTTAATCTTTAAAGGAATCAGGTAAGTCATAAATTTCTCACTGAGGTTCTCATTTCTGTGTATAAGACACTTACTTTATCTAAAACCTAAAACTGCTTTAAAATACTGTGACACTTTAGTATTATTGAATGAACAAAGTTATTGATTAAACGGGTTCAAGTAAGATTGACTACGACTACATGCTTTTAAAACTATACATTCAATGCTTTCTGATGTACATTAAAATCCTTTATGTTAAATAATTTAAAAAAGAGTGACTATTTTAGTGTTGATCCCACATTAATATACCATTAAGCCCCATTTTTCTCCACAGTGATATATATTAAAAAAGTGTTTAATTCTCCTCAGTGCTAGAATAATTAAAATAATGTCACTATATCTGAAATCAAGCAACTTTGTTACAATGTATATATAGGTGCATCTAAAAAAATTAGAATATCATGGAAGAGTTCATTTTTTCCCGTAATTTAATTCAAACAGTGAAACTTTCATATATTCTAGATTAATTACACATAAAGTGAAATATTTCAAGCCTTTATTTTTTGCTTTAATTTTGATGATTATGGCTTACAGCTCATGAAAATAAAAAATCCACTATCTCAAAATATTAGAATATTTCATAAGATCAATAAAAAAAAAAAGGATTTATAATATAGAACTTTTCAGAAGTTCGACATTATGTTCATTTATGCACTCAGTACTTGGTTGGGGCTCCTTTTGCATGAATCTCTGCATCAATGCGATGTGGCATGGAGGCGATTAGCCTGTGGCACTGTTGAGGTGTTATGGAAGCCCAGGTTGCTTTGATTAGCAGCCTTCAGCTCATCTGTATTGTTGGGTCTTCCTCTTGACAATGAGGTTCAGGCCAGGTGAGTTGGCTGGCCAATCAAGCACAGTAATACCATGGTCAGCAAACCAGTTACTAGTAGTTTTGGCAATGTGGGCAGGTTCCAAGTCCTGCTGGAAAAGGAAATCAGCATCTCCATAAAGCTTGTCAGCAGATGGAAGCATGAAGTGCTCTAAAATCTCCTGGTAGACGGCTGTGTTGACTTTGGACTTTATAAAACACAGTGGATGGCTGTGTTGACTTTGGACTTGATAAAACACAGTGGACGCAACACCAGCAGATGACATGGCACCCCAAATCATCACTGACTGTGGAAACTTCACACTGGACTTCAAGCAACTTGGATTCTGTGCCCCTCCACTCTTCCTCCAGACTGTGGGATCTTGATTTCCAAATGAAATGCAAAATTTACTTTCATCTGAAAAGAGGACTTTTGACCACTGAGCAACCAACGGTCCAGTTTTTTTTCTCCTTAGCCCAGGTAAGATGCTTCTGACGTTGTCTCTGGTTCAGGAGTGGCTTGACACTAGGAATGCGATACTTGTAGCCCATTTCCTGGACATGTCTGTGCATGGTGGGTCTTGATGCACTGACTCCAGCCTCAGTCCACTCCTTGTGAAGCTCCCCCAAGTTCTTGAATTGGCTTTGCTTGACAATTCTCTCAAGGCTGAGGTCATTCCTCTTGCTAGTGCACCTTTTCCTACCACACTTTTCCCTTCCAGTCAACTTTCCATGAATATGCTTTGATACAGCATTCTGTGAACAGCCAGCCCTTTCAGCAATGACCTTCTGTGGCTTACCCTCTTTGTAGAGGGTGTCAGTGAGTGTCTTCTGGACAACTGTCAAGTCAGCAGTCTTCCCCATGATTGTGGTTGTGTACTGAACCAGACTGAGAGATTCATAGTATTTATACTGCATTAATAGTGATTTATTCGAAATGGAATATTCTAATATTTTGAGATACGTTTTTTTTTTTTTAACTGTAGGCCATAATTATCAAAATTAAAATTAAAAAATGCTTGAAACATTTTAGTTTACATGTAATGACTCTAGATTATATACAATTTTCACTTTCTGAAATAACTGACAAAAAATATTGAACTCTTCCATGATATTCTAATTTTTTGAGATGCACCTGTATATTGCTTGCAATGTTGTAGTTAGAAATTTTTCTAGGGGAGGACAAACAGTTGAAATATTTTGAATACTAGGCACATGAATTAAGCATCATTAAACTTTTTAAAACATCTTGTTTAAGGTGTTTTATTCAGACATATAGGCTTTAAATGGCAAAATAATAATATTACAAACAATTGCACAGTAAAAACTATAAACAAGTTTAATTTTTGAAGGAACCTAAAATTTTAAAAGTTTGTTTTTCACAAAGCATAGTTCTTCAGCAGCTGTGTTGAGGACATCAGTCTCTACGTTATGTTATTCAGACATAAGCCTGTGTGGACCAATGGCATGCTCACATATAGCTACCAACTAATTTTGATGCTGATCTGATGACTTGCTTGAAAAAATGGCTTCAAGTATTCCAAACATACTCACAGTACATTATTTAGTTTTAGCAGTCCAGTTACCTTCATACACATTCAAGTGTTGTTATTTATTGTAATTTGTTATTCTTACAGTTCACATTTGCATTTTGAATTTGTAAATTATATACTGGTAATATTAATTGCTCATTATAGCTGCAGCATTAAATGGATATTTTACTTTTTCATGTAAATAAGTTTATAAAGTGAAAAAATAAAAGACAGTAGTGACAAACAAGTAAATTACAAATAGAAATTTTTTAAGTTCCTTAAATTTTCTGCCCCCCCCATACTCTTTTATAACTACACTACTGGTTATTTGATAACAGGGTTGTTGTGGTAATACTCTGTGCTATTAAAGAAAATAGATAGGTTTTCTACAGTGGTATTTGGGTTTACAGTGTAGAAATCTGACTGACTAAGAGATAATTATAGGGCAGTTTTATTGAAGTGCATTTAATTAAAATGTTGCATAAAACTGGGATCCTTGTTTTTACGTTTAAAAAAAATGAGATTTAATTTTTCTTTTTCTCTCAGACTAAAATCTCTTTGAGAGTTTTAATAATTGTCTATAGCCTTTTGAAATTGAATATTTTCTTATTAAATTGCAAATTCATTTATTTTATTTTTGAAAAATAGACAAAATAAATAGGTATGAAATAATAAATGGTTATTGTTAAGTTTTATACATGAATATACTCTAGAGAAATCCTTGGATTTTATATTTTCATAAGAACTGTAGTTCTTTAAAATAAAGACAAAGGCAGTGATGGTCAAAATTATTGCATGTTGTTTTTAAACAAAATATTGACTTTTCTTGTATTTTTACTAAAAATGTTTTGTAACACAATAAAGCCCTTTAAACTTTATTTTTATGTTCATAAGGTCTCTGTGTTAAACATATAATTAGAGAGTAATAAAGAAATACACATAACCGATACATGCTTTGCAGCATTGTTTTTAACTAAAATTTTTTATTTTAACAAAAGAAATGCATAAATAATAAATGAATAACAACTGAAAGCATAAACATTGTATTAATCAAAGTATAATTACACTTAAAACCAAAAAATAATTTTTCTGGGTGTTGCAATATTTTTGGCCATCAGTGTACTTATAAGATTAAAAACTAACAAACAAGGAAAAAATGAACAAAAAAAAAGCAAGGGTGAGCTGCAAAATTTTTAAATTTAAAAAGTGTACTGCCTGCTGATTTAAATAATTATAAGTAATTACAACTATCATGCCAGAATATATGCCAGATTAAAAAAAAAAGCAAATATACAGCAATCTTTTCATGAATACCTGTCCCATAATGAAAGACCTACTTCAGATGTTCTATTGATTATGTTCTTTATTTAAAACAGTATTGATTATATATATTTTTGCAGGTAGTCAAGATACATAGATGACTGACTCAGTTTTTATCTTTTACACTGAATTTTATTTATTTTTTAGCTGGAATTTTGAAAAGTGATGTTAATAGTTCTACCCAGTACCTGAAAACTCATTTTTTAAAAATATTCTGTCAGTTTTAAATCTTATGATTGCAGATAAGCCCATATTCATTGTGTTAAAGATTTAAAAAAAAAGAAAAGATAAAAGGATATGATAAACAGCTTCACATTTGTACATTCTTGGAAGCTCAACTTTGAGTTTGAACTGCAATATTCATTACATATATTAAAGCATAGTTTTTCTACCTGATAAATACTTAATTAAGACCCTGGATTTATAAAATAGCAATAATGTAGTGCAGTCAACATGGAACTTGTAGACACATTCATTAGAAGTGATAACCCACATGAACTGTTAACTTTATATTGAATAAATTAGCTGCATTGTTACTTACTATAAATCCACAAACAAATTTTATAACAATATTGGATGTATTCTTTCTTCCGTGTTAAACTGAATTTAGAATGTTATGAAGCATTTTCTGCACATACCACAATAATTTCTTAAATTATCTATAGGTCTCATCGACACAAACATACTTTCATTGCCTTGCTGTGTGATCAGAGTCGTCAGAAGCCAAATGAGGCTGAGTTCAAGATTCTCAATGATGAGAAAAGAGGAAATCTGGTAAAGGCAACTTTTATTATTTTATTTTAGTTTTTAAAAAAAGTTTTCATTCTTTTAATTCTCCATGGTGAAATTGTTTACTATTGTATTGCCTTAGTAAAAGAAAGAAAAACAGGCATATATGGAGTCTATCATCAGTTTCTAGCTGGTGACAATTAATAAAATGTTCCCACATTGCAGTGGTATGGAAATGACATACTGTTTGACTTTAATAGAACTTAGTTGAAACCTAATCACTGAAAAAAACACTGCAACAGATTAAGCAAATCAACATTACACATGTGGTAATATTTAGAATGAAACAGTATGAGAGGATTGTCTATGATTAGCTTGGGTCAGCTCACACAGCATTGTATTGTGGGATTTTTTAAAAATTATCAGCAGACAATCTTGTTTTATATTCTCTCTATTCATACTTTAACATTTTTACTCGATATCATTTAGCAAAATTTAATTTATTATCATCAGAAAAAAAAATTATTTAATGTTCATTTGTTCATAAATGACCATCAGTTATTTCAAAATAGTAACATCTTTTTTAGGCCACACAAGTTAATCTTTCAACTTTCTCTTGTTGAATAGTTAAGACTTAGCATTAAATAATAATAAAATTAAGAAACTGTTAGAAGGTTTTGGATAAAAACATTGTTCTGGCTCTCAAATTTATAAAAGGGAGATAAAAATGGTGAGATGGTTCCTTGAGGCAAGCGAGTGCATACAAATCTGCTTAGTAAAAGTTATGTTCACTTGCCATAGATTATTTAATAGCTAGCTATTTCTTCCTCTTACAGAAATGTTAAGAAATCCCCCTTTCACATTAATGTTTCTAGAAATTCATCAGACTAGTCATTATCTAATTTCAGTATGCTCATTTAAAGCACAAATGCTCCTGCATAAGTGGATGCTTAAATCTAGATTGGAATGGTAAAAATGCATCAGGTATGTGAATTATTAATTTGACTTAACTAAACATGTATATTTATTTTAAAAAAATTGGCTCTAAGAAAGTTTACTCTGGTGGAACTGATATTATAACCTAAACTCTTAATATTGTATGTTGATATTTCCTGAGTTTTATCCAGATAATCATTAGCAATGGTGCACACCTGCAAGTTAAAGCTGATAGAGAAAAGTTTAGGGAGTTTTCAGGCATGAATCATAAAACAAAATAATTTTCAAAAGAAAGAAACAAGACTCTCTGGATATTGGGAAAATATCTTGTGTTTCAGAACAGAATTGTTGTGGTTAGGCTGAATCATCTTGGCTTATTGTGCTGTTCTTTCAGTGCATGGATAAAGTTAGTACTTACCATCAAACCTTTGCAACCTATTTATTTTAAATTTATTTCTGTACCCTTTATAAAAAAGATAATTTTTAATGTTTGCTTTGTTTCCCATGGTTATTATAAAAATTTTTTCAGACATTTTGAAAAATGCTACAGTCTCGGAAGGAGGTGAAGAAGAAGAAGATAACACCCAAGTGATGATGATGATCATCTCTGTCAATTTGGGCTTGTTTATGTTTGCAATGCTCATCGGTGGGCTGTGCTACAAAAAGCGAACTTCACTCAAGATTTACCAAAAACTTCCAGGTGAGCATTAAAGAAGGATATTTGGGAATTCAAACAAATATGGTAAAACTTGCAGTTTGGTAGAAATAAGATGTTTGTCTTTGAGGAATGGTGGGTTTTCCACCACAATATCAGTAATGGAAACAGCTAATAGTTCCACTATAGTTTGGAAATTCTTCTTCATTACCTCATCAAATCATCACAATGACTGTTGTTTTGCATGCAAATGTTGGTGTTGATTTTTATTTGAAACTGAAATTAATTGTCAAATGCTTTGTTGTCTTGCTGATTTCTTACCAGCTCTCTAAGTTACTGAACTTAGATAACAGAGTTAAGTTTTCTAATCTCTCTGTCTGTTATCCAAATGTAATATTGTTAAAAAACAAAAAAAATAAATAAAATAATTAACAAGTAAAATAAAATAGCATTATAAAAATAAGTTTTATAAAGGTAAAACTTGTTACTTTATTGAAATTTTCTGAACAGCAAACATAAAAAGACTATTTTTAGGATAACTATAATATCTTGGTTGGACAGTAATATAGACATTTTTTAATGATGATAAGGAAACCATGAATAGGAAATGTATAAAATTGTACTGTTTATCATGTCAGCTAGTTAGAGAAAATTAAAGTATTTTTCAATCTTTTGTTAGTTGGTTGCATAGCTGCAGACAAGTTTGTTAAATTTAGCTTTTTGTTATTTATTATTTACTTATGACATTGAAATAGTGTTTGGATAAATAATTCAGTATTTTCTAAAAGCATTTGATTCAGTCATTATTGTAAATTTTGAAGAAAAATCATACACAGTATAATTAAAACAACAGCAACAGCAGCTTAAAAATTGTTTGGAATTTAAACATTTATAAAACATTAAGAAACAAAGCAAATCTTCCATTAGTTTTTACCTGAATTGAAGGAATGACAACAAATGTTAAAAGCAAAATGTATCTAAACATTATTGATAAAACAAATAATTTAGGTATTTTCTAAGCACATTTTTAAAAAATGATTTGTCAATCAGTTTACATTTGATATCAAGGTTGTTTTGTTTACATGTTATTTTGGAAAATAATATCAGTTGATTATTTTTACTCTCAAAAGAGATGTTTTAATTGGTACTGAACAAATTGGGCTTTTGTAGAAAATGGTTTTCGTATGGCATTTATTTACTGCTAAGAATCTCTGCAGAAGTAAATGACTTTGACATAAGTCACCTCACTTTAAACACTGATGTACTTGATTAAAATAATAAAATAGATAAATAAATAGAATAAAAGCTTTCAGTGCATTAAAAAAATGTTGTATGCTAGTTTTGTTTCATTTTTTTTTTTCAGTTCTGTACTTTCTGTTGACAAGAACAACACTTCTAAAGATTTATAATGGGTTTATCCTTAGTGCAGTATGTAAGCACTCAACTAAGAGTATTGCTGAGTTAAAATACTGCCAGCTTTTTTATTAGTGGTATGGGAACCCAGTGGACTGCCATATTGACTCAGAAGGGCAGCTGATTTAAAAAAAAATTAGTTGTGGCTAGAAATTAAGCAGCACAATTTTTTTTTGTTTTTTGTGCATGCATGTGATTGATTGATTGATTGATTGATACTACTACTTCCTTCATCATCATGACAACCATTGTCTACTATCGGTCTCATTGAACAAAAAGTAATATTTTCTTCATATCAAATGATCAACTAAAAAGATCACCTTTATATTTCTTGTCTTACATTTAATGTCACATAATATCACAAAATTTTTTTTTTTTTTGGTTTCTTTGTGATAATCTTCATTTCATTTTTAAAGACTAACTTTTCATTTAGTATGTTCTGCTTGGCTGGGGACAGAACAGAGAGTTCCATGAGAAAGTAAGGGGAAAGTTAAATCCTGTAATGACCACTCATATGAAATCTTTCCTTTTCCACAATTGTCTGCTTTTCCACTTTTGCATTTAAAAAAATTTTTGCATGTCATAAACATCTAGAATATAAAACCAGAGGGATTTCTGTTGGGAGTTACTGTGGCTTGTTTCTTGCTCACTACTATTGTTGTTTATATTAGAAAAGTTTGTATCATTCACTAGGGATTGGCATTTCACCACTTCTCCAAGTTCAAAGTTTGGTGTTAATTTAATCCACCGTCTTATTTAGCAGAGAAGTTGAGATTTTTCATTGATATTGCTTAGAACATGTAATATGGAGCTTACCAATCACTGGAAAAGAAATGTTGTATGCATATGTGTATATGTATGTGTGTGTGTGGGTGGGTGTTTTCAGAGTCCATCTTTAAAGGCATTTTTCAAACCCCCCCCTCTTCTCTGGATGGTGTGTATTTCTGCAGGCTTTAAAATTATTCAGCTTTTTCTTTTTTATTATTTGGAAAATGTTGCTACATACAGACTGCATGTCTGCAGCTAGTGTGATGGATAAACGTGCCACAGATGGATGAGTGGTAAAAAGGTAGAAAGTAATACTTTTTTTTAGTTGACATAAATGATTTAACAAGTATTTTAAAAATAACAGCAAAAAAGATGAGCCAACTTTATTGAAAAAATATTAGAAACATGACTGACAAGGCAAGTAATACTACTTACTGCCACTTGATTTTCTTATGCATTTGACAAAGTTCTCCCCCCCCCCTAGGTATTCATTCTCAGTCCAGTACTGCAGGTATGCCTCCTGGAGACAGATCTTCCAACATGAAAAGGGCATTTCGAGACTATGAACCAACACCAGTTTCTCCATCCAAGAGAAAAGTATTGACTGTGCTGGACAACTGTGTAATCCCTGCTACAGATATTCAGACAGGCCACAGGTAACAAATTAGCTCTTTAGATGCAAAGCTATAAATGTGTCTCACTTGCCATTTTTTGTATTTTATATCTTTTCTTTTATGCTTCAGTATAATAGGCTCACTGCTTTAGCCACATTTCATTTAATATTTCAACTTTGCAATACAAAACTATTTATTTAAAAATATTTTCTACCATTTATATTATTATTATTATTATTATTATTATTATTATTTTAGTTTCTGTTATGTAGAATGACACAAAGTGAATCACATTCAAAAGTTTCTAAATATTTTAGTACTATTTGTTATTTTCCCTGCTCAGACTTGGTGGAGGAATATTTGCTGACACATACGTAGGCCAGTGGAAGGAGGTGAAGGTTGCTGTTAAATATCTCACGCTCAACATTCACCAAAACCAACTGACTGCTGTCACTATTGAATGGATGAAAAATGAAGTGAAATATTTTAGGTAAATCACTTTTTAAAAAAGAAAATTCAAGGGGTATGAATTCATAAGTTATAAATGTTTCAAGTTTATTATTTTAATTAACAAATGATACAGAAGTAATGTATTTACAATATTGAAATCATAATCTTCCCTATTTAACGTTACCCTAAAATTATCTCCCTTTAGTTGTACTTTGCCAGTAAAATCAAGGTGGCGAATGAGTGACAATGAAAACTGGAACTGATGTTGAGTGTTGAGGTTAATCAGAGTGCTGATGGTAAGAGGTTAGTATTTAGTCTTGGGTTAAGTTGAAGATTTATGCAAATTCCAGTGGGGATCACTCAGCTCTTAGCTTTTTACAGCTGGCCTAAAGAGAAAGAAATTAATGTAAATGAGTTTTAATTAAAAAAGAAATAAATAAAATATTAAAGCTAATCCTGTTCAGCAACTAAAAGCCATTGTTTACTTTATATTTTTAAAATGAAGAGTAAGCAAGTGGTAGATTTGGGAAAAAATAACTACATGTATTCATGCAGACAAACAGAATGTTTCAAACTATTTCTTAGTGTATTGTCAAGTTAAAGAAACAACACTAAACAAAAGAAATCATAGGTTATATATTTAAATGTTTCCTATTTAGATCTTTAGTCTTTTTCAACGAAGAATCACATATAAAAAATTCAAAACTGAGTTAAGATGCCAATAGATACTGGTGGAATTTTGTTTAACTGCTGCTTAAAATTAAATTTTGTAGATTTAATTTTCTTAGATTGACTGTGGGCTGGTCATGAATTTTCATGAAATGTTTGTAAAGTGAAGCAAACCTAAATAATTTGAGAATTTTGCAATAATTAGATCAAATAAATTTTAAATATAAACAAATAATACTTGGCCTCTATTCTTATTTAAAATAAGAAATATAATTTTTCTTTGCTCTCTACAACAGTCTCAAGAGTATCTTTGATTCTAATGCAGTTTCACCAGATTTTTTTGGCCACTGAGTATGATCAGTTATCATAGACTGCAAGCACAATTTTTGTCATTCTTATATTTTATTACTATCTTATTATGATATTTGTCTTTTTTTCTAGTTTATTTTTATATCATTTTTATTTCTTAATATTTATTTATTTATTTTATATTTTAGCCGTCTGAGACATCAGAACATTGTGTCAGTTCTTGGGCTTTGTCTTGAAATGAAACACCCCTGTGTTATAGTGGAATATGTAGATGGAATATCAGTCAAAGAATACCTGAAGTCAAACTTCAACATAATTACCTGGCCTCAGAGAGCACGCATTGTAAGTATGTTATAATTAGACAAAATAAAATTTTAAAATGTGCACTGATCTTCAGTTTCATCTTTCCCCTAAATAATTAATGTTTATTTCAGTGTTTACAAGCAGCAGATGGAATGGCATTTTTACACTCATCCAAGCCACCTGTTTTTCATAGGGATATCAGGTGTGCAAACATATTCATTACAGAACAAGACATAGTAAAAGTAAGTTTGCTTTTTAAAATTTAAATTTTATTGCAAGGGTTTTTTTTTTTTTTATCAATAAATATTTTGCACATATATCTGAAGTTTACTTGCTAATTTATCTAATTAGAAGAAATGAAATAATATTATTTTATGCACAGATTCAGTATTTTTAAGGTTTCAAAATAAACTTTTACAGATTGCAGATTTTGGTGTAACCAAATTACTTCAGCCTGTACGTGAAGAGTGCACAAAAGATGATTGCGTTTGTAAGTAATTTCATTTTGTCTGTTCTAGAATTTTTACGTGTTATTTCCACATCTCTTTTCCCTGAATAAAACTTTTCATATTCATAATGTTTTTTAAAATAAATTTAACATATTGCACAAAACTGAAACTATACAAATGTAAAAAAATATTTGCCACTTATGAGTTATTTCGCCTTTAGCATTACAAAAACTGAAAAGTGTATAGAAAATCAGTTTTTTTTTTCCAGTGGAATAAAAGATAATTTTTTTAATAATAATAGTAATCATCAAACTTTATTTTCTATGTATGTAGAATATAAAGTTTGAGTTTGTCAATTTGTATGTTTCATGGTTATTTTTCAACATTAGAATAAGTTATTTCCCTTTTAATGAATTTTTTTAATATCACAACTTTAAAATATTCTGATTTAATGTATTTTGGGTTATTTATTTATTTTAAATTTCTTTATTTTAGTTATTTTTCCATTAAAAATGTATGGGTTAGCTGCAAAGACAGTACTCACAGATAATTCCTCAGACGGCCTATCTTTATGTCCATGGATATGTTGTAAAAAATTGCTGGTGAAATATTAAAAGTGTTTTGCAATAACAACTTAATTTCTTTGCTATCAGGGAAAAGCTCTTTCAGAATTTTCATAGTAGTTGTTTAAAGTAAATTGAAAAAAAACAGTTATTTGGCTTATTTAGCTATATGAAAATTTAAAAAAAATTGTTATGTCATAGAGATCAAATTTTTCACAATTACTATAACTTTTATGGAACTTTTTACTTCAGGTCAAAAGTCATTCAGTGCATGTTCCTCTTTAATTCGATGGACAGCTCCTGAAGTGCTCCATAACCCCACAGCACAGGAAGGTGGCCAGTTATACACACTGAGTTCTGATGTGTATTCATTTGGCATGGTCATGTGGGAGCTAATGGTTAATGAAGATCCTTTTGGTGATTTTGTTACAGAGGCTGAGGTTCACATTTTAAAATCTACTTTTCAATTTGAATTTGTAACTTTATCAATTTATTTTTAAAATTTTTAAAATCAACATTATCCTTTAAAATTTTTTTTAAGAACACTAACATTAAGTCATTCTCAGAATGGATGATGGTCAGAATTCCATCATGAACCAAATAAATACTCACTAAAATATTCTTTATTTTGTAAAACTAAGGCAAAATGTTGTAGAGTGCACACACACACACACACCACACACACACACACACACACACACACACACACACACAGTCGTTATGGAATAAACCTAGATGTTGTCATAAGTTTTGTCTCCTTGACATGGTATCTTAGCAGATATTCATCTTCTGATAATCAAAAAATATCTTGAATGAAACACAAATTAAACCTGCCAAGCTTTTATAAACCAATTTTCCTTTAATAAGTATAGTTGTACTAGCCTGGCTGAAATACCATTAGTTTTGCCAGGTTTCATTTGAACATATCTAATATCTTTAATATTCTTGGATGTACATCTTTGTTGGTATAAATGTGGAATGATGGATTGTGAAGAATTTAATCTTTCTGGGTGATAGCTGCTGCTTTCAGATCATGCTCTTTACTACAACTGATTAAGTGCCCCAAAATTTTGTATTTATTCTGTATCTTTAAAACTGACACTGGAATTAGTTGCCAATGACTGAAGTATAGTTGAATGTATACAACCAATGGTACATCTTATATTTTTTGTTTTGCAGTGTCATTTACGATTTAACCTATCACAATTAAAAAAAAATGCACCATACTACTACTAGCAACACAAAACAACACTGGTTATAATCTTGCTAGAATATTCTACAGACACTGATTTTAATTGCAGGTTGTGGAACTGGTGAAACATGGTGGCCGTCCTGCCTTTCCACACAACATCAAACTCATGCCAGAGTATGTGGAACTCTTAAAATTATGCTGGGATTCAAATCCTCAAAAAAGACCAAAGTTCAAAGAGGTAAAAAGAAATAAAGAAAGTACTGTTTTTTTAATACCTGTCCAGCTTTAATGTGTTTGTGCAAAATTGTTATATTCTATGAAAAGTTTTATAATTTAAGTGTGGTTTGCATAAATATAACTAGTATAGTGCTGCTGCTCACTTTAGGTTAGTTAAAAAAAAACTAGTTTATAATAAACTGCTGATTTTGTAGTCTCCTTAGTTGGATGGGGGAGAAAAAAGGAATTTTTTGTCACAAATACTAGATATACTAATGTAAAACGGAAATACTGCAAAACAGAAAGTTTTGGTGGTGTCAATTATAGAAATGAGAGTATTCATTTCACAAGTTATTTCCTGTTGTCATCATCAAACTTAGTCTTGAATCTTGGTTTTCATATATTTATATTAAATTTAATATGCTGCAGTTTCTGTTGTTTTGTGCTTGGTGTCACTATTTTTTGATAATTATTTTATTGTAATATATCGTTACCATCTGTCTTTAGTCTTTTGAGCCACTGGGACATCTGCCCAGTTAGGATATTTAAATGTTCCTATCAATTAACAGGTGGATCTAGATCTTACTTCCCCCATTGCTAGTGTACTTAGTGTGTGGGGTTCCAGAGCCTTGTAAGTTTCTTCTTTTATTTGTATTTTGTAATTGTTATGCCCAGTAGATTTTCTAGCTGATCTTATGCTCTTCTATTATGATTTTTTTTCTTTTTAAGACCTTTTCATTTTCATCTCACCAATGAATTTCTTACTACAGCCACACAAGATAGAGTAAATTGTACCCTTGGTAGACAATGCATCATTTTGCTTTGTGGTCAGAAGTACTAACCATTCTTTTTATATTTGTTGAAGACATCCTGAAAGTGAAGCACGGTATATTGTTGTTAGGCAGTAGGTTGTAACAAATTACATGATACTTTCAGTGTTCAAGCTGGTTCTAGTCTGCAACTCACTACTATGATGATTAAAACCATTAAAGCTAACTAGCATGTTTTCAGCCTGGACTGGATTTTCTGACGATATCTACAAAAATTAGTAGTTTTCTATATTATAATACACTACATCTGGTTGTGGGGTATTAGTTTCTTTTGAAGATGTTTTTCCAAGACTCTGGCTCTTAGTGGATTTATTACTTTTGTGCATCTTCTGGAGACTATATAGGTGCATGTTTACTGTGCCGTTTCATGTCTCCTTGCTTGTTTAGCACCCCCCTAACATTTAAAAGTGTTACTTTCATGACCCGCTCAAAAAATGGTGATTCAACTTTTGAAACTGTATTGTTGGCTTAAAGTATCTAACAGATTCATCTGATTTGGGTCTGCAAAGTTTCATTTTAGTCCCCTTTTCAGTGGATCTCTTGCTTCCATCTTACTGTTTTAGTTATTATTTTAGACATTTTCTATTCCTGTAATGACTTGACCCCAGTACTGCTGGATCAAACACATTACCTAAATCGACTAACAACTATGCAAACTATCATTATAGGATAAAATGCAGGCAGGGGAAAAAAGAAATATTTTTTTAAAAAAAAAGACAAATGCATTACAAAGGATAATTGAAAATGATTATTATGTGTACTTACACCAGCTAGCCACATTATTGAGACCTATGCTTAATAATAGGTTGGGGTATCTTTTGTCTAATCCTGAAGGTGCTGGAATATCTCCTGAGAAATATTTTCCCCATTTGATAATTTATATTGCACATGATGGTAAATGCATCTTTCAAGTTTATATTACAGATGAATTGGATTGAGATTTGGGGATTGTACAAGGCATGGGGAATGTCTGAAATCTTTATCATGTTCTTTAAATCATGAATGCACAATATGGTACGATAGATGGGAGCATTGTCTTCTCGGAAGTAGCTATCCCCATCAGGGTACATTTGAAACATCACTGGAAGCACTTGATCAGAAATGATGCTGAGATAAGCTCTGGCATTCATTCTGCCCTCTATTAGGAACCAAGGGCCCAGGGTATTCCAACAAAACATGCCCCAAGCCATGACTCCACTACCAGAGGTCTGGAAAGTTGGCATTATGCAAGATGGGTTGAGTTATTTGTGTAACTTTCTTCAGATATGTATTTTCCTATTTCTGCATAAATGGGTAAAGCATGACTCATCAGACCACATCACTTTTTGCCAGTCTTTCTTAGTCCAAAGTCTGTGCTTCTTACACCATGGAGTTGATAAGTGTTTATGCAATGATCAACCACCATAGTCCATTCATTGCAGCATTCTTTGCAAGGTATGGCTGGAGTCTGTAGATTTTCTGCATTGAATGTCTCTCATTTGGTATATTGTTTGATGATGGTTGGACTTTATTATCCTGTCTGAGCACCTTTCTTTATTCTTGTGTAAGCTCAAATGACCAATGTCTTGGAGCAGCCTACCAACAAAACTTTCTTGTCCACTGTGGCACCTGCTAGATATGCAACCACTATCATGAATGCTGTAATTTCTTTGTCTCTCCTCATATTTGTTAGACTGACTGACAGTGTGTTTATCAAACTCACATATGGTACTGCAAAGGTCATATGTCATATCCTTTTTTCAACCAAACTGCAGCTCAGGTCAAGCCCAAGTCAGAAAGGTCTTAATAAAGTGGCCAGCCAGTGTATGTGGTTGTCAACATACCTTAGTTCCATTTTTTAAATAAAAGTTTGAATTTGTTCACTTTATTAAAATTGTTTTTGCACAAATACAAATTGTTATTTTAGATAAGAATTTACTATAAACTAATTCAGTGATTTATGGTTTATTAAAAAAGAAATTAAATTATTAACTTTTCAGATTGCTTTTTAAACATTAGAAATATTTAAACAAAATACCTCAACTTTGAATAGCTAAATCTTGAAGATATCACCAGCTTTTGAAACATTTAAAATGCATGACAGAAATAATACCTGGAGTAAGAGTTAAGATTACTCAAATAATTTTCTCATGTGATTGGTGTATTTACTTATTCATTTAGTTGGTGAAGGGAAATAATACGGAAATTTTTTTATTGAGATTTAGTATATTTCATAAATAAAAATATGGTTTGGGGATAATTAGTCTGTAACTGTCCATGTGCTATTAAATATCTAGGAAGCAATTAAATAATCACCAAAACCTAGCATCTTAGTAACTGAAAAGACAAATTTAAAAGAAGTTTAACAAAAAGAAAAGTTGTCCCCAGATAAAGCACCAAGCTAACTGCTGTCATACCAGGAAGATAATCCAGCAGGATATCTGTTGATAAATTGTTAAAAATATATATTTATTAAAATGAAAGAAAGTTTATTGTTCTAGGAAGAAAAATAAGTTTGTTTTCTTTATTTATATTTAGTTTGTGCTAATTCTTTTTTTTAAAATCCAGGTTGCTGTAAAGTGTAAAGAAGTCTTGCACCATTCTCGACCATTTCAGAAAAGTATCAGGAAGTTACTGCAAAGCACAGAGCAGCAAGAGTCAGCAGATTGAAGTAGGAACTTATATCTGTCTATATCAAGGCTCTGATAGCTTGCTACCCTGCAGAAGATGGAGGTTATAATAGGTATTGCTGTAACTGATAAAATAAAAGTGAAAGTAATGCATTTTGGAAAATTTAAAAAAAAATATTTTGCACTTCCACATTATTATTATTATTATATTATTATTATTATTATTATTATTATTATTATTATTATTATTATACTGAGAATTTTATTTTGTTTTAATATTTTGGCTTTTGAACCCTACTACCAGGTAGAATGTGAATCGGTCATGAATTTCAAAGGAGTTTCTATTCCTCCCAAATTGTTATATAAATTAATAATGTAAAAAAATATTTCATAAAATATTTTAACCAAACAGAAACATTAGTCAGTTTTTGTTTTTTTAATATATTTTCTGAAGACAAAGCATCCAAATGAATGTCAGAATGCAAAGAGACTAATTGTTAACAAAATATGGTTATAATGCCCATCAGACAATTTAGTTAGTGCTTCAGTATTTTGCTGATTTGTCAAACTGAATTTTTTTCTTTGGTAGTAGTCATAATGTGCCTCATTTTTTCATAAGTTTGTTTCTCTTAAGTTGTCATCTATTTTCAATAATTTTTAGAATGATTTATTTATTTATTTTTCTTAATGGAAATATTTTAGTGACATTTATAAACAATTTATTCATGTTTCAGTCAGCTAGCTACCCCCATTTTAATCACCAAACATTCTGATATATAATGCAATATTTTATTGATAAAGCAAAATGAGGCTTTCATTTTTGAATTTATAAAGAATAAATATACATAAGCAAATAATTATGGGCTTTTTGAATAAAGCTTTAGCTTTGAAAAAAGTTGCTTACCCGAATTCCCTATTTTTAGTAGCAAGTGACCAGAAATTAAATATTCTATTTTACTTATTATAGAGGGGGGAGTCTTCTTTTTTCTTTAATTCTAAACTCTGCCATATTACGTAATGTAAGAATTTCTATTATACGTGTATGCCTGTTTGTACTCTCAGACTCTGACCATGGTAGGAAAGTATTAATCTTAACATGAAGTTAATAAACTAAGGGGTAAATAACTTAAACAATCTAATAAAGAAAAAAATTATGTAAATTATACTTAAATATTTTTTACTGATGTAAATAATGTTTAATGCTTGTACAGACATTCAGATTTGGGATTGGCAATCTTGAATATTATTTTTCTAGAGGAAAAGTTAACCTACTTTCATTTACGTATGCTATGTCAGATTTTAAAAGTTTTATAAGTGTTTAAGCCAAAGCTATCATATTAATGTATGTATGAAGTTTGAAACACATGACCCCCTAAGCTCATCCTTAAAAATATTTTGTTTTTGTTTTTTTCAGTTCAATGATAAGATATTTTAGCAGTATTTTTATATGCCATCAGTAAATATACACATTCATTGAGAAGCTTAAAATGGGAAATTTGTTAAGACTTGTAAATTTTCATTTAATAAAATGAAGATGATTAAAGTCTTTCATCTCAACATTTAAAGGCACAACAGTTTGGCAGAAAATGGAAATTGAGTAAATTGTTACTTTAACATGTGTGTGCATATATTTAAGTGTGTATGTCTTTAGTAGCATGCTTAGTCTAAAACTGTTATCACATTTAATAGCTATTTTATGAATATCTGCATAATATATAATTTTTACATTGGAGATCATTGTAATGCTGTTAGTGGAATGTTTGTTTTTGTTCTGTCAACAAATTCTGGTTATGACAAAGATCAGTGAGCCCTGAATGTTGTTGATTAAAATTTAATTTTATTTGATCTTCAGTAATTATTTATTTAGTTTTGTATATAAACAATTTAGTCATAAAATCCAACCCATGTAATGTACTTTGCTTTGAGGACCTGAGTAAATTCATTTAACTCTTATCATCAAAAGCAACTCCGTGCAAATCATTTCTACATTAGCTTTAAGTTTCTACCTGTTGTAATAAGGCAGATGATTTTGTCTTATTGTTGTATGTAAAACAAAAGAATCATTTCATGGGAGCCTCATGTTTTAAACTGGTCAAAGCTTGTGCTGTGAAAGTAATGGATTCAACTGGAACTTATTCAAAATAATCCACAAGAAAAAATTATACTTTAAATGAAACATTTGTCATTTCTTTTTAATTGATGGTAAAGAAGTTACTCGAGCATTTCTCACTAGTTAATAATTGGAATAAGGGAATGAATGAACACAGGGTGCAGTCTGCTATAGATGTTGTAAGAAAACCATTAATGAGAGATATGTTGACAACAGAAGAGTGGCTAGGTTGCATAGGCAAGTCAGTAGCAAATGATACCTGTATGTGTAGTCACATGAAATGGTGAAAATGATCCAACAAGGCATGAGAGCACCATGACTTTAAAGAGATCAGCCATAGCTACATAGGTTCACTGAAATCTGATATCTAGTCACCTAATAGTTAGGAAGATGCAAATATCCAAACTATAGTGAATTAAATAAAGGGTGCTATGATTTTAACACTTGCTCTACAAAATATAAGTCAATTGTACTATTTCAAATAAAAATTGATATTTGCATGCACAAAAATATCTTAAATGTGATAATAGTTCTCTAATTTTGATGATAATGACAGAAAAAATAATTTAAAACAGAAACTTCTCAGTATGAAGTACATAAGTATGCTCTGAGAGTAAATAATGCCTATGCAAACAACTTAAAAATTTTAACCATGCCTTCTAGACAATATATATATTGAGAAGTTATGTGGGATGCCATTTAGAGAATTTAATTCTAGTTGTCTCCCTTATTTATCATTCTTGGCTTGTGGAATGCTAAACTAAGGAGAAAGAATTAAAAAAAATTAAGTGATAGTAGCAGTTTTATTAAACTGTTCATAACGAATAAATGAGTATTCATTCTAAACATTTTTAAGCTGGAAAAGTTGATAACTTTAGATATAAAATTATGTTATTTTTTTAAAGTATATATATTATTGATTGCAAGAAATATTTATCTTTTTACTTTCATTGTCCTTTTTCAGTTATAATTTTTAAGCATAAATTTATTAATTAGCTACAAAACCAAAGTCAAATGTAATAATTTTAGTACATACAAAACAAAAAGTCTGTCAATAAATTCTATTTATTCAGCATACATAATGATTTCATTGTTTAATTAATGATATATCATATTAACTCATTTAATTAAAAAGAAAATATACAATTAAACTGCTGCATGTGATTTAATATTTTGTTAAATTATTTTTCTGGAAATTAAATAATCTTGTAAGTTTGTATCAATATTTTTAGAAAATGAGTGTGATATTCAAATTTTAATGAAAGTAAATAATTTTCCATTATTAAAAAAATGATTTTGTTATATACAAAAAAATAATTTCATCTTTAAAGTAAGTTTATGGGATCTTAAATAACTTTCTGTCTCTATATAGTTTAAAAAGTTCCCACAATGCAACACTATTGATCTCTGGGCCATGAGCACCATCCTCTTCCTACCTTTTGGAAATGATCATATTGTTGTTGATGCCATGTCTAGTCCAGGATCTATTTCATAAACTTGTTTTGAAATACCTCTTTTCTACTGATTATTAAGTTTGTTGGATTGTGGGAATATTTTCTAATTTATCAGAATAATTAAATCTTGTTTACAGTCCATGCATTCCCATTTCTAAACTATCCATAGCAAGAATTTTAGACAGAAAAGAATAAAGTAATGAATTTTGTTTCTCCATTTCATTGATGCTGGAAACCTGGTTGAAAAGAATTGATGACTTCATGAATACTTTTTTGTTAGAACAGTTACTTTATTATGCTTGTTTCTGTGAATAATCTATTGTTGTTCTTTAACTTCAAACACTAGAGCATGCAGCTTAAAAATGATATTTAAATAAAATGACATTTTTTGGCCATAAAAAGACCTCAATTTCCATTGTCTATTACTATAGCTACCTAACACAAAAGTCCTTAAGAATTCTGAAGAGTTACTTCCCTTAGCTACTACACCTTTTTTTCTATTTGCGACTCATTAGTCTAGTTTTAAAGAAGAGACTTTTCTTGGAAGCATCTTTCTGATATATTTTGATCTATTTTTAATGTCTGACAAAAACAAAAAAGTTGCAATATTTCATACTGATCATACATTTTATCAATTGGTTAGCAGTTAGCACACTGTCTCACCCAAACAATTAAAAATTGTTCTTCCAAATTGATATCCATTGTCTGATAAAAGTTCATCTAAATATCTCAATTTGACAAACTTTGATGAAATATCAACTGTGATATCCATTTCAGGAGAGGAGTAATGATGAATCAAAATTGGATCATATTCTTCTTGAATTCTATTAAAAATAATAACTGTTTTCCCAAGCAGCAGTGCCTACATTACACAGGGCTATCAAGTACAAGTCATACAGTTCATCCAATAAATGATAGTGACACAATCTTGCATGTAATTTTTACGGTAATATAATGTGCCACATCTTCAGAAGCAGGTGATTTTGATAAAACCATTTAGTTGATAAACACAAGTATAAAGCTTGGACTTATCACAGCAATACTTTTAAACAACATTAAATATTCAGGAGTTCATGTTTATCAGAAAAGTCATGACAGATGTCAGAAAGACACTAATGTTTTTTTCCTAATCTTATCTTAAGAGTCAATGCTAAATTTTAGTTCATAATATACATCCTTGAATTCAGCAACTGAGACATTTAATTTGTAGTTTGAAATGTAGATAAGGAAGTATTACTGAGAAAATAAATAATAGATCAGAATGGATTTATTTTTAATTATTAACAACAACCCTCCTCATTTAAATCAGAACTTGTGAAGATCTTTGTGCAGTAAATGAATCAATTATTAAATATTCTACCTCCCATTTACCATACACTGTACAAGGAGCTAGATATTTTGATAAAATTAACCAGTCACAAGTATTAAAGTTATTCAGTCACAATTCTTGAATACGACATCTAACAACTTGGTAACAAATAGAAAATGCTTTTTGATATATCTTTTGGCTTTGTACTTGATAAATGAATGGAAAAAATGACTTTTATAGATATATAGGGTTGTTGCAAAATGCTTTCCAAAGAGTGCCAAAATAAATCCAAATGCAATTTTGATTTTCCTGAAATAACTTATCATGTGATTTAAGCAGAAGATACAAAGGCATAAACTTTTGCTCAAATTTCTACCCAAAAAAAATGTTTCCTTACTAAAGAATTAGAACTACTGATAAAACTGACCAGAAATGATGAATAAAAATTCTTTTAACAATCCAAAAAAGCAATAATTAAGATATCACATATTTTCAAGATGGCATGCCTCAAAATATACAAGAGATCATTCCTTATCAGAAGATAATTTGTAAAATGTTGTCACTTACGATACACTTGGCATTAACTTTGCTATATGATATCCAAAATATAGAAGATTTATTTTTGAAAGAATCCTACATCTAATTTGTCAGTGAAAATTGGCAAAACCTGATATTGGAGAGCTTAAAATCTTATCATAAAAACTGTCATTGTCTAAGAGGCAGATTCTTGGAAAAAATATTATATCTTCAGCATTTCAAAAGTAGACCTCGAGCCAATGGGCAGATAATAAATCAGTTCATTAACTTATCACAACTTTGGATTGTACTTCAAATCAGTCTCTTTTTCTTGATATTTCCCCCCATATTGTTACTATCGATCGCGTTGAACCCATCCATGGAAGATGTATTTCATCTTTGACTATTACTGTTTCTGTTTCGAGATGATTGTTAAAGGTCACATTATCTGTAAACTAAAGACAGCTGCCGGAGTTATCTCCCCATAGACTACTAACCCATAGTTTCTCTCTTAATATTTAAAGTCAGGTGCTAAAAGCGACCGTTAAATGTCAGATTCGGGTTTGCCAATTCGGCGGCGTTTTTGTATGTTCTTCTTTCTGGCCAATGGAGACATTTTAGCTAAGTTTTTACCGGCTTAAAAAAGAAAAAGAAAAAGGGAAGCGAGACAAACTAATTCTCAGATTTTTCTTTTTTTAAATCAGTGAAACCAACTCGTTGGCTCTCCTCTGAACGAATGTGGCAATTTCCAAATTAATAACGAAAAGTAAACAATTCAAAAACCATCTGTCGTTGTACTTTCGTGAACCGAATAGGAGAGGGCTTTCTTCTCACACCGAGCCTTTTGTGGTGGGGGAGAGAGATACTTAACTTAACACGAGATTCCGCTTTAACTGTTCTGAGTGCGGCACCATGTTGCCAAATGGCTTACAATTAATGAAGGGGAATAGTAAATTGAAAAGAAACTACCCCCCTCAAATATTTTATTACCCTCACTCACTAAGTTGAAGTAAATATCGTTTCACTTATTTCCTTATTTGTGCACTTTATACGAATAATCGTCAAAAACATACAGCTTTAGTTAAAATGTTGACGAAGCGACATTTTGCCTTCTGGGACACACACACATATATATATTTTATTATTTTTTTTTTTCAGAATGATGCCATATACTAGAAAGCAAATGTAATTTTCAAGACAAACAGGTGAACAAAAGAAAAAAAACAAACAAACAAAGTTTGAACGAGAAAGTTCGAAATTCTGCAGAGACGAGAAGGTTTCTGTGGAGAACGTGACGTCATCACAAATTTTTGCAGACGATAGGCTACGGAAAGGGTATGTATGGCTTCTGGCCGCGAAATCCCCCCTCCTCTTCCCACGTGTGGCTGCCCATTGTTCCGCTTTAAGGTAAGGTTTAACTTGCATAAACTTTTATTTTTTTTTTTTGTTTTTTGGTTGTTAGTTAGAAAGAAAGCCTTCCTAAGTTGTTTGGTGACAAAGGGGGGGGGGGAAGGCGCTAGAAAAGGTGGATACTAATAAAACTGAATAAAACACCGCACAGCGGGTTGTTGTCATTAAAACAACAAACTCTCAACAAAAGAAATATTTGAAGTTTCTTTGTGCCTTTGTTTGAATTTGATATTATTAATGCACTGACTATTAAATGCATTCGTTTTAATAGTATTATTATTATTATTATTATTATTATTATTATTATTATTATTAACAAACTACCTAACGGGGCCTGTGACCGACCGACCGACCGACCACTAAATGTTTTAAGATTTCTTCTTCTCCCTGTGATGCAAACTTTGATTTATAAAACAGACGTTTACTAAATGAGGTATTCCACTCCACTGTCCGGAATTATAATTACCATGTTTATTTAATTAAAATTTCTAGAGACTTGAATTAAAAAAAAAAAAAAAAAAAAAAAAAAAATTAACCCTCTGTTTGATTTTCATTGTTAGGGGGTTACCTTAACCCTGACTCTCTTTAAAAGTAGATTATTATTATTATTATTATTATATTATTATTATTATTATTATTATTAATGGGGATTTCGTACTTGTTGATATTCTGATGAATCGGCTGCTCTGTGAATGATAAATCACTAATTAAAAAGGTGTTCAGAAGATGATGATGGTGCAGCTGTTGAGGCTTTGGTTTGCCATGACATCAGCTTGGTGGTGTTGACTTGATGTTGGTTTAGGGGGAGAGGTGGGGTCTGGTTTTTTTTTTTATGTAGCTGTCGTCACTCGCCATCTGTGGCATGTCATTGTCATGTCATATATTGATGTAGGTAGATCACAAGTAAGTCATTTTCTGTGTTTATCTAAAGAAAGAAAGGTTGGCCACTGAAACTGGATGTCCAGTATGTGATGAATTATAATTACTACTGTCAGAATGACCATGAGTTTGTTGCTGTATTTAACCAAATACAGTTATCATCATGCTGTTTAGCAATTCTCTCTCTCTCTCTCTTTTTTCAGGATTCAGCTAAGTATAGATTTACACTTGTTCTGAAATTTAATACACATCTCAAAACTATTATATGCTGGAACAATGGAATTTAGAGTATGGTTTGGAAATAAAAGGTACACCACAAAAAATTCCTTTATTTCAAACAAGACCATGATTAAATAACTGTAGAAAAATCTTTTAGTTGAATTTGCTACTTGGATATCGGCCACTTGAAGTTGCAACACATCTTTGATAGGGTTTTTGATTGTATCTCATCTGGGTTTTAAGTGGACAACCTTTTTTTGACACTGGGGGACCCTTAAAGGCCCAGCACTATTAATCTTTGTAAAGCTTAATTATGTGAAAACCAAGTTGTCTGTTGGAGAATAGTAGTTAAACAAAAATACTTAAAAAGATAAAAACATGAATACAGAAGATCTTGGAGGCATTTAAAATCTTTTATATAAATATATTTACAAAAATGTATACAAAACTTTCAATATTAAACTTGAAAACAAAATTGGCCAAAATACATCTACATGTATAAATATAGATATATTATATAATAGAGGCTCAAATTTGAGTTATGGTCTTTAATCTTTTCATAATTCATTATGCAGCACTGCAGTCATTGCAGATATGTTTCATCATTGAATGAATTTTGCAGACAATTTTTTTTCACCTTTCACTTAATTATTTTGTTTTTCAGTCCTTTCTTTAATCACACAGGGGGCACCTTGAATATTTAGTTGGTGGTTCTTGTCATAAAAAGACTTAGAAAAACAAGTAATATTTTTTCCAGTTCTTATGCCAGATGTCACCACAAAAGGCATTTTGTTCTTGAAGAATAAACAAAAGAACAAGGAATATGACTCCATATGAAGTCAAAGCTATACGTTTAAAAATGGTAGTCTTGGCCTGAAAGTGCCAGTTGTCCGCTTAAAGGTTAACAAAGTTTGCATTGATATTGAATTTGTATGCAAGGTTGTCACTAAATTAGTAAATAAAAATACATTTTTTAATAAGAAAAAATTTTAAAACACATTAGCATTTGATTTAGTATTTCATTCTGTCCAGTTAATTTTTATAAGAGAATAATTCATAATTTTTTTTGAAATGTCAGAAAATGAACAGTTAGAATTGTACTGAATAATAATAATAATAATAATAATAATAATAATAATAATAATAATACAGTCAAGTTTTCAAGACTTTAGTGTTTACATTCTTAACATAAAACATGTTTACCTGTATGGACTTTAAAATATTTTCCACAAAATTTTGGATTTTATATTTTGGAAAAAAAAAAAAAAAAGTTTGTTGTTGTTTTTTTCTAACATGCGTGACACACAATGCTTTTACTATGATTTTATAATGCTTAGCATATATATATTTATTTAGTTTTAAAATTTTGCTTGAGGTTGTAAATCTAAACTTTTATTGTTCTTTTGTTATCAATAAATTGTAACCTACAATTTAATGATTAACTGGTAATGAAACATCTCATGAGTGCATCTAGTAATGATCTAAATAAACTTGCATCTTGATTTCACTGTTTAGTGGCTTTCTAACTAAATTACGTTGACTCAGTAAAGATATCAAGACCTAGGTATGATTATGTTTGTCTACAGCTTCAACAAACCAAGTAAATTTTAAAAAAATCTTTAAAACAAGAATGAAGTTTTATGAATAATCCAACCAAATATGATTAGTAAATATATTTATTTAAAAAGAAGTTTAAAACTTGAATATTGAAACATTTAAAATAAAATTAGTAATGAAGTTTATTTGCCATACTTTCCTTTAAAATATAACAAGTAAGATGTGTTCATTTAGAAATATGCATAGCTTGTCACTTTAAAATATTTGTTGTATATTTATGTGATGATGGTCGTCCTGTTGATAGTCCACAATGACTACAACAGGATAAACATGTATGGCTTAGTTCTATTCTGGAAAATACAGTAACCAAAAGCATCTGTTTGATATTGTTGCTGCTGATTTGTCTGAAATCTTTTTTCTTCAAGACTTTGTATTTTTCTTTCTTTAAAACAGCTGGTAGTTTTGTGTTTTATATGGTGCCCCTGCTTTCTGTCTTCAACAGTAGCTTGCAAATCATATGGTGATAAGTTGTACAACTTCATATTCTGTTTCAGAGTGTTCTTGTATTTATGTTGTCCTCACTGAGCATGTGTATTCCTGATGATAATTGAGCACTGGGAATTTGCTTGCAATCTGAATTCAGACATTCTGATGAAATACCCAGTCCATCGAAGTTGAGTTTTCATGAGGATTGCTACATTTGTGTAATAGAGTGCAATCTAAAAGAAGTGCTAATACAAATTTTAAAGGAATAAAAAATTTTTTATGTATTTAATTATGAGGATCCTATAAATTTTGATTTCCATTAATTCTGCCTCCCAAAATAAATAAAAAACAACAAAACACTTATAGTATTTTAGTTAAGATTCCAATATATAAGTGCATGCAAAGTTTTATAGCTGAAACATTGCTAATATGCTTTTTAACTTGTAGAGAAAAAAATTATTGAGAGAAGCAAAACCAGTCTTTTTAAAACATCAAAATTCTTAAAGTTTCAGGAGAAAGATTCCAAGTCTTAAAAAAAAATTACAAAAGAAATGAAAACTGTATAGTACTTTGCTCTTTTAAGTCATCAATCACACAAAGTTGTTTTTATTACCATTTTAAAAATTTCATAAAAAGAATAAAATATGTGATCTTTTCTTTTTTTTTAACCTAATAACTTTTGCTCTGAAAGCTTTTCATTTGCTGTTGATGGATGTTGGTTGATTACTACTATTTTAAGGTTGTCTTTAGGTTTTATCAATTAAAATTTCTTTTTTATGATATATTCAAATATATTTTCTTAAAGAAAAGAAAGAATAACACTTCCAAATCTTTAAAGGTGCAAGATTAGTGACATATTTTTCATAGGAAAAGCAACTATTTTTTATTGGTCAGTATAGTAAAAAAGCCTTTGATACTTGATAGATCTGATGATGTTTCTTATGTAAAGGATTCCATAGTTTGTACCACAATTGTTTTTTTTGTCTTGAACTGCTGCCAGTTTTTAAAAATAGTCCACCCCTATATTTTGTATGGTTTGATAAATAATCTTTGGGCAAAGTTGTTCCTAATATGAAATCTGAAACCATGCATTATTGAAAGATTGATGATGACTTCTAGTTGCTTAATTTTGCTTAATGGAAAATAAATAATTTAGGATTTGTTGATCATTGACTGGTAACTAACCGCATGACAACCATTTTACTTTTTTTCAATAGTCAACTTTTAGTTAAATAGTTTTGATATTGCTTTCTTTTTCCACAACAGGAAAAATAAATTAAAATGACTGAAAAACTGTTGAATCGCAGCTTTGAATTTGATAAACTTATTCAGAGTTATGGTAAGTATTGTACTGAAATAGCTTTTCACTAAAACCAATTTTTTTCTTTAAAATTTTCAGGTTTCTAAGATTTAACTTTTTGTTCAGTTAGTGTCACACATTAACAAAATTTAACTGGTAATGAACCTTTGGGAGTAACACTTATCACAGTCAAACAAAACTATTAAAACAACCTATGAAAATAGGGATTGTTAATATAATGTAATGCTTGTTGCTATTTTGTCAATGAAAACTATCAGACATCTAGCTAAATGTGGTGCCACAATGATTATTATAGAAATAAAGATAGGATTGTTATTAGTTTAAATTATTGCATTTGGATTATTTCAGAGTTTGAAAATCGGCAAATTGTAAAACTGATTAATGATGAAAACCAGCAAATTGAAGGTTAGTAAATATTTAGAATTTGATTTGTCATGATATTGAAAATAGTTCACGCTGTAATGTTAAAAATAACTTAAAATTATTCAGGTATTTTTCTGGGATGTTTCAAGTATGTGCAATATTTACATCTGTATATTGAACAAAAAATAAAAATATCATCATACTCCATCTCAATAGTAAATAGAAAACTGATATGATATTTTATTCAGTCACAAAAAAAAAAGTACAAGAATATTTATCACACAATTGAATCCTTCATTTGAATGATGATAAAACTTTTGTTTTTTTGTCTCTTTCCCCATAACTTTTCATTTACAATGTTTTCTTTTCTCAAATCTTTTTTATATTTGCAACACACTATGCTCTGATTTTTTGGGTATTTTGTGCCTTGGTTATATAGTATTTAGTCGATGAACTAAGGCATAATTTTAAATATTTATTTACTGTTTGCATAATTGTTTTATATCATTGATGTGATGTTTTTATTTTTGTTAGAATTTACATATATTTCTGCAACACACACACACACACACACACACACACACACACACACACACACACAAATTCTACTAATTTTAATATTTTTAGTGCACTTTTTTATGCTAACATTTTTGTCAAAATTTATTTTTGTTTATTGTTATTTGGCTCTTTTGGCAAGTGCAACTCTATATTTTCTTGCCAGGAATTGTAAATTGCATGTTACCAGATCTTTGACATACACACACTCTCCTTCAACAGCTGGGGTCCATAGATAAATGTCAGCACATGCTAGCTATTTATACAAGGTATTAGATAGTATCTAAGTACTCTGAGAAATGTCAGCACTTGCTTCCTATTTATAAGTACTAACATGGTAGAGATAGAAAAAAATAATTTTGGTAGAATGTGAAAGCATGAAAAAATATACAGTATGGTGAAATTTTCACTTTTGTATTCTTAAATAGCCTCTAAAAATCTTAAAAAAAAGTCTTTAAAACTTAGTTATAAAATCTAATAGAAATATCCGTCTTGAGGATTCTGCTGTGGATATAGTGTAATAGAATATTCACTACACTCATATATTTATTTTTCCTGCATAGTTAATTTGCTATTTGAAGCAATTTTCTGTCATAAACAAAATCTGCAACTTATCAATTTATATCATATTACCCTAAAGTATTTTTTATATCTTAGTGAACCCTTTGAAACAATGTAAAATTAAAAAAAACAAAAAAACAAAATAGTCTCACACAACAGAAAAACCTGGGAAATTTAGTGCACATTTTTAGGCCACAGACTCAGGAAAGTTAAGTGATCTTTAAGCAAATCTTAAGTGAGAATAGAAAATATTTTTTCTTACACAGGTACTAAATAAGTTTAAAATAATAATTTTAATAATTGAATAATGCTAATATTTGTATATTCAGATATTCAGTCTTTGTAGAAGTAGCAAGAAATGGAGAGAGCTAAGTAGCCAAAAGCATAGAAACCCATGCCTGCAATAGGAAACTATGATTTTAAGATATTAGTTGACATAAAAAGAGCCACAAAAATGAAAGGCAGCACAAAAGGAGACTATATCTTCCTCAGATGTACATTTTGATGCAGTGTGTAGTTGTGCAAATTCAATTATCATAGTAAAGTGGTTTTAGCAATTTTTTTCTGTATCTGACCTGTCATAAATGATTTGATTGCTTCATATTTTTTCTGCTTACATTATAAATATAGATCTGAACAGGTGCAAAAGTTGGAAATTTCAAAATAAGTCAATTTTCAACTATGAAGAACTTGCATTCAGAAAGAATATATCTACAGTTGTCCCCTGGTATTCGCGGGGGTTATGTTCCTAGAGCACCCGCGAAGAGTGAAAAACCGTGAATATTGGATGTGGTCCATAAAAATGCCTATAAATGTCAAAATATAATGTAAAATATAATAAAAAATATAAGTAAATATATAATAATAATTTAATAAAAAATACAACACTCAGAGAAACACTCAGGGAAACACTCGAGATAGCTACATGCGGTAAACTGGGATGATGCTGGGCTGCATTTGCCTGAGACAGCGCCTCATGGGCAGCAGCCAATCAGCAGCAAGGAGAAATGAATAATGCTCTTGGATTGGCTACTTTCAAACCTCCAGCCCATAGCGTTTATTTTATATTGATATTTTGCTGAATTTACATTAGTATTTATATTACAAAATTAGTAAATTATATTGTTATTAATAATTTAGTGTTAAAAAGTGTGATAAAATATATATTGCCACAAAAAAGCCATAAAAATTGCGGAAGATATTTGCGATTCCATGAATATGCAGGGGTTTCCACGAACAATTATTAGTTAGGTTCTAAGGAAAATTCCGTGAATAACCGTGGCCGCAAATGCCGAACCGCGATTACGCAGGGGTCGACTGTATTACCATTTGCATGTTCCTAAAAGGTTAAGTAAACATTACTTAGAGTGAAGGGTTACACTATTGAAATTTTAATCTTATGTACAAGATATCAGCTCCCAAAATGTCTAAAATTATGTGATTATTAGAGTGACCTAATTTCCAAAACAGTTGGACTTAAATTTAATTAAGTTATTTTGTTAGTTTTTTTTATTAGTATCTGAGATCACTTTGGCAACACTAGGTGATTGGGCATGGAATGACCTTATCTATTTACAAATCTAAACTTTTATTGTTGATAGGAAGTTCCTTTTAATATTGGTTGGTTTGTTATATGTACATGCATGTACATTTAATTCTACTGATCTTATTTGCTTTTGTTAAAATGAGTACCTCATCCTTTTATGGGAATAAATAGTAAAATTTTTTTTGTTCAAGAGATTGAGTAATAACTCATTGTGACAACAATATAAACAAAATTAAATTAAAATGTGTAAATATACAAATTGCAATGCAGTCGTTGTTAGAAATCAATAATATATTTAAAATTTGAAAATGTAAGTTTGATTACTGTGTCATTTTTCAAATAAAATTTCTATACTTAAGCATTTTCCTTTCTTTTTCCCTCTAATAAAAAGTTGACTATAAACTCATTGAAACTAGATGGTTAGTTTGGGCACTTCCCACCACCTTAGTAAAAATAATTAAAGAACCTACTTTTTTTGTTCTAAGAAGGACTCATTCAGCATACAGTAATGGTAAATTTCAGTGGGCATTTCTATTTTTTGTTTAGTACATGTGGTTTGAAAATATGACATGTTGGTTGCCAACCCCACCCAAACACAATTTAGGTACAATTCTGGACAAATGGTAATATGATAAATAATTGAAGACTATGATCCTACTCATACTTCAGAATTATAGAAAATAATTTAATGAATTTATTTGATTTTATAAATGAATAAATATTTCTGTTTTTAGCCTTGAGGACTGGCATCAGAGAAAAGAGTGAATCCACTGACAGATTGTTGAGAGTTCTTTCACAACTTGATGAAAGTACTAAGCAGGTGCATAAACAGTTTAAGCAAAACAGGGATAACTGTGAAAGGTATACAAATAGAGTAAAAGGATCATCATCTTAAGGTGGAGTGCACAAGTTAGGCATCGTTTTCATTTTTAGAATAAGTGATTCTCAATAAAATTCCAACAAAAAGACAAGCAAAAGTAACATTTTGTAAAATATGGCAAAAATTGGTTCTAAAAATTCCGACATCAAGATTTTGCTAATGTCTTGTTTTGTTTTTCTCCACTGCCAAACTATACAACTATATTGCAAAAAATTTGATTAGGACGATAAAAGTTGACAAGCAAAATACCTTATTTGCTTTGAAATTTTTTGTAATAATCATGTTGTTGAAATAAAGTAAAAAGTAAAAAAAAACAACAACAACAAAATCAACCAGAAACAAATCTCAAAAGACAGCTTTTTTGTTTTGTTTGTATGATTCGGTAACTTGAAGGTAGTTTGAAACTCTGGGATTTGTATATCTCTATTCAATTCACGTTAAGTTAAATATCAGCAGATTAAAAATTAACAGACAGGAAATTAAAAACAAACTGAATTAATTAAACTGTTAATTTACTATATATAATGGTTGCTCTTGTTTTTAAATTTTTTTGGGTATTTGTGAATTTAGAATGCTTGAACTTTGTACCTTTGTCCATAGCACAGATTTTCCAAATATTAAATTTAATTTTCAGTGTAAAATGATGATTTTTAGTAGATTCTCATTTTTTAAAAAAGTTTAAATGTTTTGTATGGTGTCATTAAAATTAATTTTTTAGCCTTAGAAAAACTGGCAGTCTTTTGGTTCAGCATGAAGAAGCATTGGAGAAAAAACTACAAATGTTAATTGCAAAAACAAAAGAAGAGCAGTAAGTGATTGTTTTTTTATTTTTATTCATTCTTTTCTTAAAATGTTTTTTTATAAGAAGTTTTTCTCAAAATGAACTCTTACTTGAAAGGATTTCTTTTTTTTTCTTATCCCCTAAAAAAAAAAGCCATTTTTGGTCTTGGCTTTTATTCAGATATCAAAATAAACTTCCATTAAAAAAAAAAAAAAAGTATTTTAACTTTGCACTTTCTTGTGGTTAAAAATAACTAATTCTTGCTTCTATTACTTTAACTTGCAACTAAGTTTTAGACTTTGGACTTCACATTATATACATTTTTATTATTACAAAATCCATGAAATTTATTAAAAAGCAAAATTAATTTAACGAAAGCCTGGACTAAATATATACCATAAAAATGGCTTTTCAGACATTTTTATTTCTTGGTGTTTACTTTCTCTAATCTATATATTTCATGTTTTTGCCTCCTGTACAAACTACTATCTTCCTTTTCTGTAGTTGTTAGTTTCTGTTGTTCCAAAATGACAGTATGAACTATTCCAATTTAAGACAGACAAATTGGTTTTCATTTAAGCTAGGTATTGCAGCTCCTTGTTTGTTTTTCTTTTCTTTTGAACAGTGAGATTGTACAGCATTCTTTTGAGTATGTTATCAGTCTTCTCTTTTTGGATAAACACTATTTTTTTAAAGGATAGCATTTTCATCAAGATTTCATGAGAAGTTGCTTTCCTTCATTGGAACTACACTATCTGAGAAAAGCACAAAAAATAACATTTCAGCTGATTTAAGATAAACCACCGTATTATTTATAATAAATACTTTAAAAAAATTATTACTTGCATGTTACAGCTAAGGTGAATAAAAAAGGCCTATACATCATATTAAAAAATAACAAAGTCTATTCTTTATGAAATCTTTTATCACCTTAATATATTGTAATGTAGCTTTTTTATACTGCCAAATTTCTGATGTCTATTGGACATAAATAAGTATATGAAAAATAAGTTCTGGCTCAATAATAATAACCAAAAATTGGTTATGACTTTTTGCTGTGGTTAACTGCTTAATATTGAGCTTTGTTTTTATCAGTTACCAGCTGTTATGTATGTAATGATGTATGTTCAGCCAACAAAAAGAGCAGATTTTAAGGTAGTAGATACTATAGGCATGAACCTTGTTAAGGAATGAGTATTGCCAATTTTGGCTATTCACTACATTCATTATTATCATAATATTAAATTGGTATGTTTAATTGGATTTTATTTTGTAAAGTGTGTTTCATATTTTCAAATGAACAATTGTTACAGTGGTTTTTGAAAATATGAACAATTTATACTGATTATACATGGAACCATGATCATTTTGAGACAATGAATTTATTTATTTTGCTTGCTTGTTTTATTTAGGAAACTAAATTAAAATTTTTTGAGGTGTAAGGAAAAATTTTATGCAGTAGTGCTCAGTGTAAATGATTATCTGCAATATTTTGATTGGTTTAGGAATAGCAATTGAAAATGGGATAAAACAAGAATAAAAATGTAAACTTAAACAACACACTTATTACTTTGTCATATTTTTAGATCTGTTTGTACTCTACTGCAACTTTTTAATTTTATTATTCATAAATGGTATTAAGTTTTTTTTTAATGAGACATTTTGAAGTGTGGAAAAAAGTTTTGAAAAGTCAGTGAAAATCATTAATATTTTGTTAATCTTTCTATTATCTAAAAAAAAATGTAAGCATTCTATTAGCCCAATCAGCTAAAAAATGATGTGTAGATAAACTTGTAAAACATTAATCTTAATATGTGTGTACTGAATGACTTTTGTGGTTTTTTATTTAAGTAACAAGAATTTTTCTGATTTAGTATTCTGTTTCACAAAAGAAATTTAAAAAGTAACCATGGATATTGCTTATGTCTTAGTCAGCTATCAAAGAAAAGCATAACCAATCTGATTAGTAAACACTTTTAAAACTAATATTGATAAAATTAATGTTCCCAAAAAACAAACAAACACAAAGAAACAAGATAAAACTAAAAAAAAAGAAATAAAACAAATTAAATATATGAAAAAAGTAAAAAGTATATTTTGGACAAATGTGAATATGAATTATTTATTTACAAACATTGTAAAAATGTGGTAGCTATAGAGCAAAGAAAAGGAAACTAGCTCTTTTGTAGTTTGTTTCAGGTAATGCTAAAGCAAGTAGTTTTTAAATATAGTTTAAAAAGTAAAAAAATTAATTTTTTGTACATTTGTTGAAATTTTTTTTCCCTGTCTCAAACATTTCTTTTAATGGAAAAGATTTCCTGCAGAACAAAAATTGTATTATGGAAAGTAAAAAAAAAACAAAAATGTACGTATTCAATATGATATTTACATTTAATTTAAAGTTTATTGTTTGACTTAGCAAATATCAAATAAAATTTAGACTTTAAGTTGTTAGATATGTTTAAGACTTAAAATGGCAATTTTTATATCGATTGATCAAGAATAAGGAGAAATGTTGAAATTTTATAAAGTTTGATATTTTAAAATGTATTTTTGCATTGATTGTGATCAAATTTATAATATGAAGTGAGGGGAAAATTCTTTTTCAGATTTGAGAGAAGGAAACTTCTTGAACATTATCAATCTATAGAGGCTGATTACAGAACCAAATATCAATCCTTTCAGTTAGCAAAGGTTTTAGAAACACAGATGCAGAAGTTATCTGTTGTGGAAGCTGGACTAAACAATTTGAAGAATGAAAGAGCAGTACTACAGAAAAAAATTAGTGATATGTCTGGTAAGATTACATTGATGGCATAAGAGAAATTCAACTATCTATCTGTCAATTTAGTGTTGGTTAAAAATTAACTTTTGAAGACAATTCCTTTAATATTAAACTTTGAATCAGGATTTAAAACAGTGAAAAGCCATTATGAATGAACAATAAATATTTGTATGTGTGTCACATGTTATTTTAATATTAAAGAAATCATATTTGTAGTAAATAAAAGAATAGCAATTATCCTTTTTTTATTTTAAGGGAAAAGTGTCCTGAATTTTGCAGAACTTCAGAAATTTATCATTGAAATGTATCTTTTTAAAAATTTGTTATGCATATATAATGAATGTATTTGTAAATTGTTGCAGCTATAATTCTGTATGTTATTTGCAGTGACTTATAAAATAAATGTTGTGTATATTTTACAAAGAATATAAAGAATTTCAGAAAACAAATTATATTCGAACATATGAACTGATAAGAAAAACTGATATTAGTAACATTATAAATTGAATTTTGTTTTGGCATGACAATTTTTAAATCAAGCAATTATTATTACAAAAATCAGTATTTTAATTGTTATAGAGTAATTTTTATGGTGTGTGTGTGTGTGTGTATGTGTGTGTGTGTGATTATTATCAAAATACAGAAAAATCAAAGTAGAAGTCAGTCAGTTAAAACATTGTTCTGAACAATTTGATATTTTTCATGATCTTGTGGCCATTATGAAAAAAGGTGAAGATGCCTAAAAAGTCTCTATTTATTTAAAGTTAGAGAAAAGGAAAATAGTGTACCTAATGGTGTTAAAGTAACATGTTTGATGTGAGATTTCAGATTATATTTGCATTTTTTATTTCCTTTCTGAAAGATGTGTTGCATAAGCTCTAATATAATTATGTATACAACTGAGAATGATTAACATTTGATATACAATACTGTAATAAAAATGAATGCAAGAAAAAAAAAACTTGTAATGATTTCTTGCTCATCTTTAGCAGGTTGTTTAGCTAAAAAGTGTTTACAAATGTCACTCATTTTACATAATTATCTAATGTGTTGCATAAAGTGCAGATGTACTTTAGTAACCTTCTAGTCCTTACTTCATCCTCTATGTAGAATATACAAGTACACCTGTAGATGTTTTAAGTAGAAATGGGTTTATATACTAGACAGTAAAATTATGTTCTTTGTATACATTTAAAAAGAAATTGTACTAATTTTTGTGTGTGTGTGAAACTTTTATTATTAACAGCATACGGTTCTGACAACAATTAACTGGAGCAAGCTTGAATCATAGTAAAGGAAAAACCTTGCATGTAATAATAATAATAATCTTTTACAATAAATTAATGCGAAGTGATGTAAAATGTTGCTTTTACATTTTTTGTGAATAATAATTTTAGATACAAAACTGTATTATTGTTTATTTAAAAAAAAATTCAACAATGATTGGTTCCAATCTTTCATAGCTATTCTTTACTTTATAATTTTGAATGTGGAGATTTTTGTTTATAGTAAGCATATTCAAAATACTCTGTTATTAGTTTTCAGTTTGTTCTTTGTTGACTTCCATAATTTTCTCGTCTTGTATATATCAGGTTTAGACAAGTGATGTGAACTTGTATTCAACAAATCACCATAACTTTTAAAAATCTTTTAACAGTTTGTACTAACCTTTGTTTTATTTATTTTTATGGCACATTTTGCTAAATTCAGTTCTGATTATTGATAAATAATAGCTTGCTTTTTATTTTCATGTTGCTGTATATTTATTATAGTACAGTTTCTTGAAGATGTCATCAGTGACTTAGATACAGGTTAAATTGCAGATGTTATTCATTTTTATTTTTGCAAATCATTTGATACAGTTCCACTAAGATGAATGGTAAAACAAATGGAAAATCATTGGCACAGGTGAACAGCTTTTATTGTGGAATGGATATTGTTTAAATAACAGAATTCAGGGCTGTACTAGACAGTAATATGCCTGAGATTTACTTCAGGACTCGGTTTTTGGGCATATTTTCTTTTATGTTGATACTGAATTCTAACAATATTATGAAATTTTCAGTTGTTACAAAAATATATGGTAGAGTTAACAGTATGAAATGTAATCCAAAATATTGCTTAGTGGGCTGGTTGCACAATGGCACATGAACTTTGTTGTTTCTAAGTGCAAGTGTCTTAGTATTAGTCAGGTTGAAGTGAATTACTCATGCTAGACTGAACACTGGTCAACAAAATTAAATGTATTATACTCATTATAAATGCAAACCAACTTTTTAAACTAATTTTTCATGCTGATTTCAAAATTTCACTCCATTTGTATGCAGCATGTATCAGTTTTTCAGTAGATACATGCAAATATTTACATATTTGTATATATGAAATCATTAACGTAATAAATGACATATTATTTTTAGAAAGTAAATGAGTTTATTGAGTTAAAAATCATCACTATCATTCTACAAAGAGTGAATACACAAAAATGGGTCAGACAAAACAGACAAAGTTAGAACAACAGAGTTAGAAACATTGTGATTTGGATTTCCTGCGGTGTTCCTGATCTGGTTGATCACGGTAAAGTGTCCAGCAGTAGTCAGCCAGCATACTGTCATTCCAGAAGCCTTGGTACTGTTTCTCCATATCACTAATGTCCTGGTGAAATCTTTCACCATGTTCATCAGACACTGCTCCAAGGTTATCTGCGAAGAAATCCAGATGGGAGTCCAAGAAGTGAACTTTCAGTGACATGCGACAACCCATTGCTGAGTAACATTTCAGAAGATTCTTGATGCCATCCTTATAGTCCATTGCCTTCTTGTTGCCCAAGAAATTCTCACAGATCCAATTGAAAGCATTCCAGGCAGGCAGTTCCAGTTCATCCAGTGTTGACTTGAAGTTGACATCTTTGAGTACTTCTCTAATTTGGGGTCCGACAAAGATACCCTCTTTCAACTTCGCCTGTGTGATTTTGGGAAACTTTTCTACAATATACTCAAACCCTCTGGCATTTCTCTTCCCTAGTGTCTTTACAAACTGTTTCATCAGTCCAAGCTTTATGTGCAAAGGAGGCAATAGGACATTACATGGATCTACAAGAGGTGTATTCTTGATGCTAGACAGTCCTGGCTGGTATGATGTTCTTGTCTGCCAGTTTGATTCCGAATAATGTCTGTCAGTTGCCCGACTATCCCATAGACACAAGAAACAACAGTATTTTGTGAAACCTGACTGCATTCCCATTAACATTCCAATGACTTTTAAATCTCCACATATTTTCCATGAGTATCTTTCATAGGCAATGGCATGAAGTAAAAGTTCCATATTCTCATGGTCTTTCAGCTTCCTCCATATCTTTGGAATGGCAAAAGGCATGGACTTCTTCCTCTTATTGAACCAGTCACGTTAACCATTTGAGCAAGCTGAGCCAATAAAATGTGGTGCCCATAACTTGTCCTGATCTCCAAGAGGACAGTCAAAGTATAGCTTATAAATCTTCTTGATCTCTGGTGTTATTGTACGTTTTTGAGCTTTCACAATAAATTGTCCACAGACATAACAAAACACATCAGGAGGATTTCTACACTGTCTTGACATTGTTAACACTGTAAAACAAGTAAGGAAATAGATACAGTTATACTTATATTGAATTTGAGATGATGAAATATTTTGTCAGACCAATTATGACTGGACAATTTGAGATGTTGAAATACCTATTTCATCAGACAAAACTTGATTGGTTAATTTAAGATTATGAAATATTGCATCTGAACTATGCAGCAATGAATAGTGTATTTTAAAGGTATGTTTCCACGATGTAAATGAAATACATGCATACACATCATTAATTGGAATTTCTATATAATGCATGAGCTAAAACCAAAAAAGTTTCTCATCTTGAAAACTGTACGTGATGTCAAAAAACTAATTGTATATTTGAAATCAGCATTAAAAACTACACTAAGTACACCTTGACATATGCTTGATGAAAAATACTTGTTGACCAGTGTAATAGATAAAGTAGCTGAAAAAAAGGATTTTGGAATTGTAGGTATTATATGTTTCTCAAAGCCAATGGGCAGGAAATATTAATTTGTACTATACTCAGTAAAACTTGAGGTGTTCTGGTGGTTCTGTAGAAATTGATAAGATCTCTTTTAGAGCATGTGGTTCTGTTGCAGTCATATGTCAAGGAAAAAGATATATTGGAATAGTACATGCAAAATATTTATGTAGAAAAGTTTTAAAGACTTCAATTACCTAGTTTGTCTTACAGGCATCTTTATGAGTTATGACTGAAGTTTTCAAAACTTAATACAGGTTGAACCTTCCTCTCTAATCCATCACCCTTGAGACCTGATCGGTTTTGGACCATAGAATTTTACAAATGCAGGGGTGGTCAATATATTACTGTTCCAATACACCCTAAATAAGCCTACAGCTAGTCTAGGTGTATCAGATCTTTTCATAACATTAAGTGTTTGTGTTGTTACACAATTTTAATATATTGGCATGAGGAAATAAGTAGATAAAGCATAAAAAACAATAATATGAAAAAGAAAGAGATAAAAAGTTATAATGATAAATTATCATTTACTCGTCTAAAATGATGCCTGAATTTCACTCCTAAAGTGATATGATAATACAGAGTAATTGATGACACACATTGGTATGTGCCTTGTGAGAGTTTTACAATGTGCCCTTTTCCGATTTATGCAACAATTCCACCTTTTGCTGTATCAATATTAACACGTGCTTAAGCTTAGCAGCATTACCAACATTTCCCCTGCTTACTGGTCTCTTACAGACATATTTAGGGGTAACTTAGAGCTAAGTAACAGCACAACTAAGAGCCAGGACTTCCAGATGTAAACACTTTAAGATCATAAGAACTTGGTTCCACCCTTCCCAGTGACCATCTGGAAAACTAAAATCATGATGGACCACAAAATGCCTGATTAGAGAGGTTCAACCTGTAACAGATCATATGCAACTAGAAGACACATACAAGATTTATAAACATTTATTAGTCATTAGGAAACTGTCTTTTAGTAATTATGTAGTGTTGGTTTGGAATGATTTTTCCCTACCAGTTAATGGAATATTTGTCCAATTGGCATTTCTTTGAGTATGGGAATAAATTCTGAAAACCAAACCTTTTGATGCATTATTATGTGCTGATTTTGTACATAGGTATTCTGTATCTAGTCATTGTTGTGATTTGAGGAATACTTTTTTATTTTAAACATAAATTTTAAAATATGGTGAAAAAAATATTGTTTTATGTATAATCTTTCAAAAATAGCATTATTGATGAATGCCATGATTACTTAGTCTTGTAGGAACTACAAAAAAAATATAATTATCCACTCATGCACACACTTATCTTAATTTTGAAACTTAGATACTTATAGCACAGTGTATTCTGTCAATTTGTGTTTTGATATTTCAGTTACATATGAGTAATTATTTGAATTATAAAGACACATCTTAACTTTACTCAGAGCTGCTATTAAATTGAATACTAAAAAATGTGCAAAACGGATATTAATATTGAATGAAATTCTGAAGCAAAGGCAGCATGAGGAGGTAAGTATTTGTTTCACATTTTCAAACAATAGTTACATGTTTCACTTTAAATTAGCTTTCGATGTAACAAAAAGTTTTTTTTAAATAATTTTTTCAGAAAAGTAGTTTTAGTTATTCTTCAATTTCTAATATGTTCATTTTTAAAAATTAATTTCTACAGATTGTACAAAAGTGACAAAAATAAATTTTATTGTATGTCATTTCTTCGTTGACCATGATAGAGTAGTGGTTGATTATTTAAAAACTTTTTCTGTCAGCTGTCTTGAGTACCTCATCTGCTATATACATTTTGAGATTTTGATTTCTCATTATTGCCTATGAAGTGCACAATTTAATAATTAAAATTTTTTTAAAAACATGCTATATTTATAATAGTTTTAAATTTAATACTTTACAGTCCATTAGCAGATTCTGGTTGCATATAAAAGTAATTGGGAATAGTCTATGTAATTTTAACTAAGATCTATAGCAAGGAACACATTTACTTTTAATAAAATAATCTGAAGGGTTTGGTTAAACTTTTATCATTTCATGACCTCTGCTCTGTGTACACTGTTGCATGTACTAAATATACTTAATCTTGGTTAAAATATGAATTTCTATCAGTAGGTGCAAATGACTAAACAAAAATATTGTTTAATGTATATATAATTTTGAAATAATTTATTTTAGGACAAAAACTGTAAATATTATTTGGAAAAAAATAATATTTCAAAAGCTCAGCCAGAAGAAAAACAAACAAATGCTGAAGAAGAGAAAGCTGAAGAATGTTCCAAAACAATCAGGTATCATTATTTGTTTCAAATGTATAAAATTGATATAGGATTTAAAAGGGCAGAAATTCTAAAAAAATGAAAATATGGTAGTAAATGTTTGTTTTGAAAATGATAATGATAAGCTACATACTATGTATTTTAAGGAAATAAATTTAATGAATAGTTGGATTTAGAAGGAAACAAAAGAATGTAATTTGTTAATAAATTTATTAGAAATGAATTTATTGTAGCCGAAGAATATGCAACATCTCTATATTAATTATCCAAAAACTCAATATTATTTGTCCTATTAATACAATTCAATGTTCCATCAAAGTTGTTGCAAGATTTTTGCAGTTCTCTGTTTGGCTGACAAAAGTAATGTTTATGGATGGGCTTTTCAGACCAATTAAACTTTTCCCTTTCAAATAATAATGAAAAAAATTAAAATCCAAAGTAAATACAGAACATCAAACACACACATTTATAATTCAAACCACTACATGCAGTATTGAATGGTAAATCAAGAACTGATTGGCCTTCATTTATGGTAATCAATAAAATTTAGATTTCAGCTAAGACTTTGAAATATATGGAAAAGTATGATATCAAGAAAAATGAAGTCATTACTTGACATAATTAAAAATATATAAATACACACCTCAACATAAGTAAACACTACATAAATTTCTTTTATATTAACCAAAATTAAGATATACATTTTATGGTTTAGTTTGTCTAAACTTTGATCTTTCACTTAGGCCTTATATCTTTAATACATTTTGATTGTGCATGCTTGTGGGGTTAGCTATGCAAATAATAAAGTATAATATCATGATATATACAAGTGTTAATCAGTATAAATTTGGAGTGTTGAGAGTCAAAAACTGCCATTGTGCACAAGTATGGCACAGATGCTGCACAAATCTGAGATATGGCAGATAATTGGAACAAAAAAATGTTGGTGTCCTCCCAGGAAGGCAGCTTGGCATTCAACAAACTGTTATCAGTCATCCTTTTGAAATGAATTCATAACACTATTGTTGATAAAGCACATATATTGGATGTTTTTATAAATTGACTTTCAAAGAAGACAAGGCAGTTATTCAAGAGATGTCCTAAAATTCCTTTGACATTGCCAATAACCTGATGAACCTTTGGAGAACCAACAAGTGGTTTCCATCATAGCTATCCAGGAGAATGAAGGACCTTGGTTATCATGGATATTGCAGAATTTGAGGACTTGGAGAAGGATACATTGATTTGATGAGAGTTGGTTTCTTCTGCACTGTCAGTTTTCAAATGAGAGTTGTGACACAGCTAATAAACTTACAATAAAAAAAAAAAACATTGCTGGAATTGTTGGTTGTAGCATTGCAGCTGTTAAGGCATGGTAATGTGTATTTTATGATTGTAAGCTTGATCTTGTTAATGTGCAAACCTGTAATACCAACAGATGCCATGAAAACATTCCACTACTGTTTGATACCAGACCAGTATACAGGGAGGACTGTTTCTGAATTCTGTGTGGATGCAGTAGTACAATATCTTTAGGGTAACGCAAGTCTTTTGCTTTGCCTACTGTGGGGTTGGATTTAAACCTGATATAGGAAATTTGAGATTAAATTAATTTGGTGTAGTGTGAAGAAGAATAATCTTCAGAATATTGCTGAGCTAGGCCAGATTTTGCACAAAGAGTGGCATAGAATACAATAGATATGTATTATAAGGTGTTGTAAGGAAATCATTTGTATAAAGTAAAGTTACACTTTGTTAATGTTAAATATCATGCTTGAGCTTCCAAATCTTTAATTAACAATTTCATTGTAAAATACTGATGATGCAACTAATCACATGAACTTTAAAATGATACTTTTTTCAGTAGACAATTTTCAGTTTTTCATGTCATTTTGAAAATTTTAGAAAATAAACCTTATCATTTAACCTTTTATAACTTAAAAGTTGGTACTTGTTGTTTCAAATAGGTCACCTTTTAGTCTGAAATGCATTTTATAATTCATGTTAAGGTTTGTTTTTATGTATATAAATTTACATATTATATTATTCTTACACATTCAGTTAAGTACCATAAACCATATAAGTTCTAAATAAGTGTCTTGAAGCTAAAAAATTTGAAAATAATAACAAAGTCTACATTCTATCTGATTTCCATTTGAATTATTCCTTTACTATAAATAATTTCTTTGTACTTTAGAGATGATGATTTTGAATGTAAGAAGGGGAACAAACCAAAGGATATCTTACATATCTTTTGGACAAAATGTGATATTTAAAAAATGATGGGTGAAGATCCAGGGGAAAAAAAAAATTTCCTAGTTAATACTGATGAGGGATAGTTACCTTTATTTTATGTTCTAGAAAATGCATTGTAAACTATGGTAGAATAAAAATTCTTTCAAAGATATGGGTTTTTTTTTTTTTTACTTGATTGGATTTCAAGTTAGTGAACAAAATTTGAGAAAACCACTAGGTTAGTGGAAAGTAAACAGCCAAGAAATCTTTTTTATATGAATGTTGTTAGCAGAAACTTATGGTGCATGTTTTTCTACCTATATTTTATTTATTGAGGTGCTTCCAATACCTGAGGGAAGTCAGCAATTTCTGAGCATCTTGATTTCTTGAATGATTGCTTTTGTCACTGATTTACCTCCAGTATTTTGAATATAGGAATATAAAAGTGAAAAAATGAGAATATTTTTGTGAATTATAATTATAATGAATAAATTTAGATAATCTCCACATGTTAGATAAATAAGGTACATTAAAAATGATTTATAAAAGTGATTTTATTCTAGAAATTAAGTAGAACAACAACAAAAAAATGATTATAGTAATAACTAAGTATCATTGGTTACATTAAAAAAAATTCTCATAATTAAAAAAAGTTTAGGAAAATTTGTTTGGTAATGCTTGAAATGAGAGAGATTAAGTTGGCACTATTTAAGCTTGAAGATTTTCGTTCTTAATTCCTTTTGAGGAGCAGCATGTAGACTTTATTATTTTTGGTAGCTCAATCCAGTACATTAATCCAGAATGGAAGAATTCAAATTTTGTATAGATTTTTGGTACTGGTATTCTCTAATAAATTTAGAGGAAGGAAAGTTGTTTCCTAAACTTCAGTTTGGTATGTTATCAAGGTAATTCATTTTTTTGTCTTCATTTTACACTTAGCAACTAAATTTTGACAGGAGTCTTCAAACTGCTAAAAATAATTGTAAAATAGATCCTTCCACCATTTTGCAAATTTTCTGCTGATTGAATACATAGTATGCAGCAGGTTCCCAAAATCTGTACCTTTCATAAATTGGTTTAAAGTTTGATAGCTTCTGGACCCAAAAAACACCTTTATTTGTTCATTCTTTTACTTTCTGTTTAAAATTTGTATGCATTCATAATAAATATTTTTTCTGTAAAAAAAACTAATAAAATATGCTTGTTCTAGGCAGTGGCAATATTTCCTTTCGTTATTTATATGCTTTCATCTTGAATTTTTAGATTTACATCAGCAACTGCTATCTTTTCTGAATGTTTTGCAAGCAACTATTTCTTGATTGAAAAGAAATTGAAATGGACTGAAGAAAATAATTACCATAACATATATTATGACCCTTTTCTCAAATGTCTTAATTCAAATCTTTGACCAGTACTTCTGCTAACCATTTTAGATTCTTGTTTATATGACTTAATCTGTTGTGGAGAATATATTCATTTTTCTAATCTATAACTAATGATTTTGATAGTAATATGAAAATCGAGGTTGAGATAGAGTGGAATCTTTATTGAAATGGATCATGAACTTGTAAATTTTTATAGCTAATGTTTATATAAAAGGTTTTTTTTACAATTGTATTGGTCCCTAAATGACAAGAATGGTTTTCACTTATGGGCCAAAGGGAACACATTGATGTAGTCATAAATCTTCTGGCCAGATAACTTTAGCTATAGTAATGAAGTCTTGTACATAAAAAGCTTTACTTTTTAAATGTTTGGTTAAAACTAGAATGTGTTAATTTACATTATTTTTCACTTAATTGCCTTATTTTTTATGTCAAAAACATGCATATGGAAATGTCATAATATTATTGTAATATTTCAAAATTATTTAACTGTGATAAGTTTAAACCAGATGTTTTGTTAGTGCTATAAAGAAAAAAAACAAGCGTAGCTCAAAAAAATTTGTTAATGTTCTTAGAATGTTATCTCAGTGGGTTATCTTATGATTTAACATTATTTATTTATTTATTTATTTAGGGTTACAGATAAAATTGAATATGAAAGCAATATCCATCACAATTCAACAAAAATTTCTGAAAAAGTAATCTTAGAAAAGGCAGCACCAAGCATGCTAGCATTTCAGATATCTAATAGTGAAACAAGAGGAGCATCAGTTTTCAACCCACCACCCACTTTTGAGCATTTGAAAGAGCAATCACAAGTTAGTTATGAACCAAGAAGAGACACTATCTTTTCTGGCCACAGAAACCTTCACTTGGTGAAACCACTTTTTGTGCCTTATGAAAATTTGAATTCTGAACCACCAACAGCATCACAGAGGCAGGAATTCAAACACCCTGAGTCTATGCTGTCAATTGCTATTCCTAGCTTCAAGTTTGCTACTACAACTGATTTACATCTTAAGTCTATCACCAGATCTCCACAGCCAGATACTCACTCAAAGAAAAACAACATACCATTTTATGGATACCCAAGATTTACAGTTTCCATGCCAAAATCTGATACTTGCATTCAACAAAAACAGCAAGTATGTTTTTTAAAGTACTGATTGTTTAAGGTATCTGTTATACATGGATATATATATATATATAAGTCTATACAGATATTATGGGAGAAAGTTAAACTTATATAAATCATCTTTTGCCAAAATGTATTCATCAAATCAATTACACACTTTGCTTGCATTATCTTTTTTGGCAAAGCATTTTGAACAGCTAATAAATAATTACTAGAGAACTATTTTGTAATATTTAATCATGAATGCATTTCTACCTTAAACTTGACCCCTAGTGTTATGTATCCCATATTGAAAAAAAGTATGGTATTATGGGTTAATGAGTAGCATCCAAAAAAAAATTCCGAATAGAGAAAGCATTTTAACTTAACATATATCAGTAAGTTTTAGTGATAAATTATTTAACAATGAAGCTTTCACTTTGAAAGTTTAATTTTTTTTTAGCAATCTGTATTTGGATTCCATCTTGGAAGTTTTACTCTTATTCAAGGGGCTTTCCTCTTTTCTTTTTTTTTGTGGCAGTTTTCAGTGTAGACAATGCATCTATTATTGTCTCAGTAGCAGGTATTCTTCTTTTTTATGGAACTCAGCTTCTAAATTTGGAACATCTGATGAAGATGCAGCCATTGCTATCCTCTTTTTTTCTTTTGCCTTTTTCATCCAACAACCTGCTTAGGTACCATAGGAGGAGTTGAATTCTGGTTCCTTTCCTTTAGTACTTGGAGGCTTGGTTTTTAAAGTTTAGGTTTGGTTGGTACTTCAACTTTCTCTTCCCTTTTTAATTCCACTGCTAAATAAAAGTTAATGGTGTTTTTTTGCATCTTATATTCTTGGAAGAAAGGGATTATCCTAGATTGTTTATGATATAAAACTTCCACTCCATAAAATACTGTCCATTGTACCCTGAGGCATCTTGGAATGGGCTTCGTGATAATTTTCTTTGAGCTTTGACCAGAAAGAAAAGGAAGGCTGGGTAACATCATATTTGAAAGCCATCACAGTCCTCCCATAGTTTCCTAGTAGCACATCAACAACCTTCATGGGGGCCTTCAGTGGCAGACTTCATACCTTTATCCAGGTAACTGGGTTTGGGCTATGAAGATCCTAAGTCACTTTGTTTATTTCTAGGGGAGTCACAGATAGCATGATGGCAGCTGAGACATCTATGCAAACAATCTCAACCCAGCTAGTATGATCTGTATACACCAGGGGTGCACAACATACGGCCCGCTGGCCATATCCAGCCTGCCAACACACACTATCTGACCTGCCAATGAATGTGCCAAAATGAAAACATTTTAAAATAAATATAGCATCCAAGTCAAAATTAGATAAATTAGTTAAATGTGATACATTGCCACCTAGTGGTTGTTTTCCAATGTTTTAATCGTCATTACATTTTCTGCAGCTCATACTTTTGTCATCTTAAATGGTTGGGTAACCTGCAGACCCTCGATGAAGATAGCTGTATATTGGGTCATATGCCTGGCAGCACTGACATAAGGTGCTGAGTGCTGGACCCTGTACTGTTGACATCAGCGATGCCTCAAGGAGTTTTGCATTCAATGCCAGCATCACCAGGGGGATCGCATGCCCCACGAGGAAATACTCTGGTGGGCCGACACACCCAGTGTTGAGACCATAATCGCCAGGAAGAAACCTCACTGTTATGAACCTAACTGCAGTTGAATACTGTATGGAACTGTACTTCGCATCCCCAAGCATCATTGACCCTTGCTTACCACCATTTACTCGCTATCCATCGCGTACTATTGTCACAGCGATGGCTCATGCTTGCATCACAAGCCACCGACTGCCACCATGGACAGGGGCTGGCAGTTGAACTGTAACCGCCAGTGTGGCTGATGCAATTGAGGTCATGTTGTCATTGGCTAATGCCGTTTAGGTGTTCTGCCTGGGAAAACACAGACCTGCCACATGCTGCACCTCTTGGGCAGGCGGTCAGCAAAAGGTATTTGCAGACAGTGACCCAAGTGCCAGATGCAAGCCAGTTCGGCTCTGCTCCCTAGATAAGCTAGGTGCCAACGACCTGAATAGACAAATGTTATTTCTCCACATGCTAACATGTCTTTGTCAAAACCAACTGTGAGTAAAACAAGAAAGGTTGATCATGAGCACAGGAAAGTTATCCAGAATGGACGCTCAAGTACTTTTTTTTCGAATCAAGTCCTGGCACTTTCACATGCCTAGTGTGTTTGGAATGTGTAACAGTGTCAAAAGAGTATAATTTATGAAGACATTATGAAACAATACACCCAAAACTTAGCAATCTACAAGGTGAGAACAGAACGCAAAAGATAGAAGTCTTGAAAAAGTAACTGGTGTGTCAACAAAGCGCATTTGAAAGGAGAAGAATGGAGTTGGAGGCAGCTACCATTGTCAGCTACAGGATTGCTAAATTTATTGCAAAATCTGCTCGTCCCATCACCAACGATGTTTGTGAAAGACTGTATGATGGAAATATGTGACGTACTTTGCCCAAAGGCCAAAGATGTTTTCAATGACACTAGTCTTTCAAGAACAAGCATTCAGCTATGCATTTTTGACATGGCCAATAATTCATACAGTCAGTTAAGAAGCAAAATGAATCATATCATGTATCTTTCTGCTGTTTTGGATGAGAGCACAGACAAGACCGATACAGCACAGCTCTCAATATTTATCCATAATGTTACCGAAGCATGTCAAGCCTTTCTATCAAGAACTTGCATCACTAGTGCCCTTGCATGGCAGAACAACCAGGTCTGAAATTTTCATTGCTTTCAAAAACACAGTTGAGAACCTAAGTTTACCATGGAATAAGTTAGTATCCATGACAACCAATGGTGCTGTTGCCATGATTGGTGAGATGACTGGCTTCATTGGATGTCTGAAGAGGCACCTAGGACCGGATCTCTCAGCACAAGTAAAAGATTACCACTCCATAACTCGATTCACCAGAAGGCATTGTGCAGAAAACATTTAAAATTGAAAGATATAATGGAGTTTGTTATATCTACTGTTAATTATATCTCTGCAAGATTACTAAATCACAGAGAATTCCAGTCTAAGGATGTCAGTGCGACTTATGGGGATGATCTCTATCACACAGAAGTGAGGTGGCTGAACTGTGGTAATGTTTTGAAATGATTTTTTACTTTGTGAAATGAAATCAAGCTGTTTTTAAAGCAGAAAGGAAAGGACATTTCAGTCATGGAGGATGCTGACTGGATTTCTGATTTTGCCTTTTTGACAGACCTCACTGGACACTTGAATGATCTCAACCTGAAACTGCAGGGGAGAGAGAAACTGATTTGCAACTTGTTTGAGGCAGTGTTCAGAGTTGCAACCACCTCATTAGAGCCCAACGTTAACCAGTTGGTGTCAGAGAAGTGCTGCAATGTTCTCCCACTGACCACGACCTTTTTTTTTTTTTTGTAACTGACATCCATGTAAATAGAATAATTCTATATAACAAATTGATCTGAGTTTTTCAAAAAAAACTTTCATGTTATAAGGTATAGAGATGGATGCTGAACTTTTGTAGCCTGCTGATGGAGGTGTCATGTGAAAGTGGCCTGCATGAAAATAAGTTGTGCACCCCTGGTATACACTAATGTTTTTATCCTACCTAACATAATAGGATGCATAGCCTTTGCAGCATTATACAAAAGGAAGGGAGTGCATCTCTTCCTGATTGAACTGCTTGGGCCAAAATGCTCCAAACCAGTTTTTTTCATCCCTTTATACAAAAGGTAATTTAAATGTTTCTACTGGAACCAATTTACATATTTCTTTGATAAAAATTGTTTTATGAAGTGTTTGTGTACATTTTGGTGAATAAAACTTTAACTGCTTTGGAATTATTTTTGTTTTTCTATTTGTTGCTTATTTTGGAACCAATGTATTTTAGTCAAATAAAAGTTAAAATGTTAGATTTTAAAATCAACTTAAATATTTATGAAAGTAGGGCGACAAAAACCTATAACTATACAAGCCTTATCCAGATAGAATACTTTAGTTTTTTTATAGGAAACATTTTAAAAAATATTATTTAAAAATGAAATTTATTCTGTATTTGATGTAAAGATATTTTTATATTGAAAAATATACATTTTCTCACTCAGATGTTTTTAAAATTAATAAAGTATATATATATCTATGTAGAATTGTGTTAGTGTAAAGTTTTATAAAATTGATTTTCTTTTTCAGTAGTGGCTGATTATTAGGAAGATCATATCAGTTTGTAATTCTATCCTTCACTTAAAATTCTATGAAATAAAAAAAAGTATGACAATTTAACTGTAATATATAAATATGCAGAGTTTCTAAGCTGTAAGGAAGATAGTTCATGAATTATTGAGCTTTTGATTATTTATTGAAAAAATGATAACAATTTCTCAAAAAAAAACATGACTGATAAAAACTTATCTTTACTGTTGTTCTTTTATAGTTATAGCAGACAGCATGAGATGCACTTTTCAGAATGGTTATATTTTTTTTAGGTGAAGAAAATAATTTTTCATGCTTGTGTGAAATCATCTTGGTAGTCTTACTTTAAAAATGTATTTATTAATTTTTTTAACAGTAGTATGTTAATTTAAGCCATTGAGTTTAACTATTTCTGTCATAGGAATTTTCAAAGATGAAACCAAAACATGGTGGTTTTCTTGTTTCATCTGAAAGTGATGTTGCACCTATAATAAAGTCTCGGCCATCTTCATTAGCTGCTGAAATAAAGCTGCCATCATTTCCAATTCAAGAACCATCATTTTTGGAATCTGCGGAGCAACATTGCTCCAATACATTGCAGAGTCAGCAACTGACTGAATCTCAGATTCCACAGAGCTCAGAACAATCTAAACAACAGAAGATTCTACACACTTCAACTCTGTCCCAACAACAAAAGTCTCTGCTAAGTCCAGTACAGATTGAAAAGCAGCTACCTACAGTATATACAGGTAATGAGACTAAAATTTATGATCAGTAGTAGGTTGACAATTTCATTAGTTCATTCTGCTTATCTTTGCAACCTGTCTGCTAGACCTGAAATTACTGTGTAGTGATTAACTAATTTCTATATTTTGTCTGCCTATTAAAATAACAGTAATATTAAAAATTTTTTAAAAGTTTATGGGTCATTAAAACTTTTGATTTCTCAGCCTCAATTTGTTTTGCATGCTCATTGAAAAGTAAACAAATATCTTTATATTGTTAGCAGAATAATCCTAGTCTAAAGACTTGACAAGTAAAATAGACACTATGATACTCAAATAGGTTATTCCTTTTACATAGTGAGCACAAATTGCAAGCTGTGAAAGTGGGTAAGGACAGAATTTTCAAGACACCGGATATTTTGCTGATGATTGTTAACAGGGTAACTAACCAGTTCAAGAGAAGCCATGAGATAATCTTTCAGATGTGTCCTGATGGATACTTTGTGCTCTGAAGAGGATTGTGGAAACTGAACCCTGTAATTGGTTGCAAATGTGGCAGAACATTCAGGTGGCATAAGAACCATCAAGGATTATCTTCACAATATGGAGTACGTTGGAAGAGTGCAAGACAAAGCACTCATCATCCTATGAAATTTTAGTTATTGACTTCAACAGACAATGCTGATACTACCATTCCTTTCTGACTTTTGGAATGCTGTCATTTTTTCTGAGTTACAGTTTTCACAGTTCTCAGAAAGTGGTTGTGTATGCATATGGTTCTGGATGTCCAGCATAGAAATTTCATTGAACCATATGAAAACCATGATAATATATGGTATTTTTGTTTATCAATGTACCTGTTTACTGAAGTCAGTTTGTGGCATGTAAAAGAACTGTATCTTCTGTCTGTCTATGCAAAGAGGATAGTAATTTTTAAGGAAGATGATGTGCCAACTCACATTCACTGTGCAGTGTAGAGATGGAAACAGTCATGGCATCACAACTCTACCATGGCCTGGCCAGTCACTGGACTTCATTGAGCATGTGAGCTATCCTTAGCTGATCCCTGTAAACTTGTTCCTTTGGATTGACTCCTTAATACAGATTCTGTGAGAAATGAGCTGAAATCTCATGGACTAGGAATATTGATCTAGTCCATGCAAATGTGTCAGTGCATTGTTAACTTGCATAAGGTACAGGGCTCACCACCAAGTCTAAACCTCATATTTGATCAACACTATTTATGGTTCCAGATCAAAAAGTTGTTCTTTCAAACTGTGGTGTCTATTTACTTAAATCAAGTATTTTTGTAAGTTGCTTCTCTTTTGAAAAAGCCTAAAATCTGATTTTAAAAAATGATTATAACTTCCACTTAACAGTGACTTGGGCATCTGTGTAGTAGCTGAGATAAGCAAAATGCTTTTTTCTTAGTTCTCCTTTAATGAATATCTTGAGAGTGGACAGGCAAACTGAAAATGTGCTTTTGTTTAAATACCTCAAATTAGCTAATTATTTTGTAGATTTTAAAGAATCCGCAGATGATGTCAGTAGTCCTTTCAATTTTCAAAAGCATCAGGAAGTCGTGAAAGAATTCTGGATGTCTCCAGGAGCACCAAACTTTCAACAAAGACCCATGTTTTCAGTTGTACCAGAAAAAAAGGTTGGTTAACAGAGATACTAGAAATAGCTGTAGTAGTTTTTGTGGACTGAATTGTGTTGAACCTACAATGTTGGACCAACTATTATTAATGATTATTTATATTTTTTTTGCTTACTAGCTAGCATTAGTGTACTTACCAGAAAAGTAAATTTTGAAAGAAGAACAATTTATGGTAACTTGCATTTTCAGACCATGTTGTATGATCATATTGTCTTTGAGTTATTTATATTTAAGTCTCTCTCTTTAGATTGATATTTACGTTATGTGAAACAGCTGCTAATTAAAGTAAATCTTAAACAATTTGTCTTTGAGATTTCATCTCTCCCCTCCAAAAAACATCTACTTTTTATTTTTATTTGATATCACTATTTTCAGATATCTTGATGTTAAAAATACTGAGGTCTGTAGAATATTACTTGTGGCTTATTTATTTAAATACATTTTATGGAAAACAATTGTTTCTTGTTTAGTGAATGCAGAACTAACTGTACACTCTAAAATGGTCTAAGAAAATTGAACTACTTTTCTGCTAAGATTTGTATTAATACATTTTTCTGTTTAAAAGTTTATTTCATAAACCTCTAAAATCTAGTATAATCTTAATTGTTTTAGAATATGGAGGAAGATGAAAGGAGTTTTGGAATGCAAAATGAATTTTTTTTCCATATTTTTAATCAAGTAAGTTTTGTTATCATCTCAGTTTTGTATTTTTCTTTAAAATCATTTAAATAATTTTAAAAAAATCAGATAACTCATCATACCTGTCATAACTTTTTCATAATAGTAAGAAATTTTATCCTGTTAACTGATTATTTATTGGCATATTTTATTAGTATACTGTGAATTTACTATGAAGTATGTCTGAATATTTTTTTATTTTTTAATTTTTTAGAACCTAAAATGCCAGTTATTAGTTTTCCAATGTGAATATTTTTTATATTATCTTTATTATTGTGCATATACAAATGCATAATTTTTATAAAGTTAAATTTGTTTTGTATAACATTTTGATTCATCAGTTTTTCATCTTCATATTTTAAATAGATATTTTTATAAACTTTATTATTATTATTATTGGACTGGGGAAAAATAAATGTACTTTAATGTGTGTTGATTTTAAGAAATAAATAAACTTCAGTTCCATAGATTTGCACTATTGACATTGTCTTGACAAGAAATCATGTGTTGATTTATGGACAAGTTGAAGTTTAATTATTGTTGTTGATTTGGTATAAGTTTAGTATCTGAAACAACAATAATATTACATTAAAAATTGCACTTAGCAATAAAACAATGCAGTAGCATATGAAATTCATTAAAATAATTTTGTGATTTATGAATACCTGAATTTTTAGCAGCATCTGCATGTCATTATTTTACTTTTAATAAAGAAAGATTCCTATTAGTGTCTAATTATTGTTTTGGCAGACAGTATTTATATTTTGACTGTTTTCACTAGGTATGTTTATCAACATTTTTCACTGAGTCAGCATATTTGTTGAATTCAGTTTGAATTTTGAATATTTTAAAATTGTTTAATAAAGAAAACAAAAATAAACAAAATAAAAAACATTGAATAATATAATATATATTTTATATTATCTCCAAAGTATTTCAGTAACAAATCACCTTATTAACTAAAATATATAATAAATATTGCTTGTGATACAGATCGAGAATCTCTTATCAGAAATTCTGAAAACCAAAAAGCTCCAAAATCTGAAATATTCTTGGAGCGCCTTCAGTGGAAAATTCCAGAAGGTTCTGGGAAGGTTCCTAGACGACGCACAGGTCTCAACATGCTTGATGTACCCACATTACTTACTGTAATTTTTGTGCCTTTGTTGTTGGTGTGAATATACCTTGAAAATGTCAAAAAGGCCTGCAAATACCCCAACATCTGATCGTTAAATGTACATCTTTTTATTATGGTTTCATGCACAAAATGATTTTAAAATATTTCATAAAACTACCTGTAGGCTATATGTATCCATATGCAGTTATAATGTTGTAAATGAACTTGTGCCCAGTCCTCACTCCCCGGTGGGCTAGTTACCAAATTATGCCAGTTTATCTATATTCCAAAATCTGAAAAAAATGCCAGAATCTGAAACTCATTCGGCACCAAAGATTTTGGATAAGGGATTCTCAACCTGTATAAATAATTTAAAATTATTTAAAATGCTATATAGGAGAAACTCAGATTTGTCCCATCACTTATCTTTGTGTGGGTTTCCAGTATGTTGCTTAGCTGCTTATAGTTATTTCCTTTTGTCACATCACTTCTATATATAGTATTATATATATATAATATAATATATTAGTTTTGCCATAATTTATTTTGGTATTAGGCACAAAGTAATCCTGAAACTGAACCACCAAGTAGCCAGAAAAGTCTTGCTGCAAAAGAATCAAATGACTATGGATCTGCATCACACAGTAAGTTATTTGTATGATTTCTTTATTACCTTAAGAATGGTTAGCCATGAAAAAACAACCAAACACAAACTTTGTAAGGACAAAAGAATGAATTATTGTATTTGGTTTTACACTACAGAAATGAAAAGAATATATTAATTTCAATTTTCATGAAAATATAAGGATAAGAAGCTTTTTATTTGTGTGTATTATAAAAAAGGCTGATAAAGCAGCAAAGTGGACTCAAAGATAGTTTTTGCACATCGAGAGCATAACTGAAAACCACTAAATTTATAGTATAACATAATGATTTGAACCAACTGATAAAATAAATATGGAAAGTATAATAAAGAAAACTGGATGGTACTAAAGATTTTATTTTTATTGCACTTACTATGAATATATTTTCTTACTGTTGTAAAATATTTAAGCTTGTAATTCTTTATAATATTCTAATAAACATTTGTAAGTACACATTTATTATGCATTTTGTCATGATAAATTGTGTCAAAATAATGATGATTATGTATAAACTGTAATGAAATTAGTTATGTGTAAGCATCTTAACTGTGTTTGGTTATTATTAATCAGCAAGAAATTACAGATGGATGGAAGCTATTTTTAAGGATTTGCTGAACAATCAGTAGGATTAACACACAAATGCCTTTATGATGCATAATATCAAATAAGTAGTTTTACCAGAAAAAATACACTGATTACTAGTTTTGAAGCTTTTTCCAGATCTGCCATGTTTAGTCATTGTATTCTACATATTTTATGGTCTCATTTCTAATAAGACTAGTGATACTTATGATAAATAATTTTAAAAATTTTGCTTAACTGATTTATTGAAGTTTTTATTTAGTTGCAACAGTTTTTTTTTTTTAATTTTCTATAGAATAATAATACTTTGGGAATTGCTGCCCTATTAATTAATCATAATCTCAGCATGACAACTTCTAGCATCATTGCAAGTTGCAAGCATGCAACCTGCTTTTGGGGGAATGTTCCCTGCAATATTTTCAAAAAAAAAAAAAAAAAGGGCAGGTTTAAAGACCATGGAATAATTATATCTTAAGCTGTTAGAAGGAGGTTAGTGTTATGCAAACTATAAGGAGGTTCAGTTTATACCATAGAAAACTGGGTATATATATACATCAGCAGCAGTCAAAAGATTAAATGCCACATGAAAATAATCATGATACTGGTTGACTTTGCGGCTCCATTTCTTGTTGTTGTAACTCCCAGTTTTGGAATTCCTGTAATAGGAAGAAGGAGAAGCCAGTATGATTTACACAAACTTTTAATCTCAAGGAAAAGTATTTATTGAGGCATTTTTCTTTACACGACAATTCACTCACAACTTTGTTGCTATTTTCCTTAGATTATTGTCTATGTACTGTGGACAGTACTTCATTGATATTAATGAGTCTGCCCATTTTCATATGGCAATCAAACTAGCTAGGATAATCAATATTTATTACTGATTGAAAAAATATATATTTAGTTCCATTAGCCTTGCTATGGATTTATTACTTGATATTGCTAGAATTTTGGCAGTTGTATCATAAATTTTTTTTCCCTATAGTAGTGAATAATTTCTTAATTTATTAAACATGGAGAACTGCATTGATTTACATCTTCTTTTATTTATTATATAAATCTATAAAAATATGCATTATTCCTCAGAATATCTTAATTATTATGATTTTAAACAAATACATATTCTTTGAAGTTATATAAATACAAAAAAAATATACCTTTACCATCTGACAAATTTTCTTATGATGATGATATGAAAAAAATGTGGTGTTTTTTATGGCTGAACAATCTTTAGATAATGCTAATTTAGTTGTTTTTAAACAAGAAGAATTTAGAGTTTCCAAATCTTCTAGGAAACCCTGTTTTTCATTTATAAAGGATACATAGTTTATTCTTTTTAAATAGATAGGGCTTCAAGGAAAACAAATGATATTATTGTAGATATTAGTGTTTCATGCTTAGCTTGATTGCTACTATTGTCATTCACTTTTAATTTAATATTAATTTTTTTATTGTATAAACTATATTTGGTATGTGGAGGGAAGTTCATATGGAAAAGAAGAAACTTTAAGTTCCAGGAAGAATAGATGGTAAAATGCTCTATTATTATCTTGATGAAACTCATGCATATTAAAAATTTTGTCACATTGACATTTCAATAATGTCATGGTGGACTCAATAATGTGACAAAGTACACACATTTTAAAAAGGCCTTTGGGATGTAGAGACTTCCACAAAAGTTTGATGCTATTTTACTGTCCCAACATTGCTCAGGTGTTTTTCATAGAATATCTGATTAAAAGTGATGTACCCTTGCAGAAAAAGTCAACTTTAGAACTAGAAAAAATTTTTAAACAATTTTCTAAAAATTCCTCCAAAATATACATCTGTGCATATACAAAATGACTTGTTAGCACACAAAAATTTAAAGACCATTGTCTATTACTACAATGGCAGCACAGGTTACAAATTCATTTTTTCAAAAGTTGGCAGATATGGAAATTTTGTAAGGATACTTTTTAAAAAAAAAACTTTTAAACATGGATCTTCTGTGATTTTGTGACAAAGTTTTGAGGAAAAAAATACACCAAACAAGTTCAAAGTTCTATCATTTGTTTAGATTTGATGCTAATTTATTTACATTTCAGAGCCTACTAACTCATCATTAAACATCAATTTTGAATTTGGAAATAACTACACTGAAGGAACTGCATTGCCAACATTTTTTTCTCAAAGTCCATTAAATGATGATGATGATGATGATGCTGGTTTTACATTTAATTTTGGAGATAATGAAACTTCAAGCCACACTACTAAAAACCCATTTAGTCTTTTTTGATTTAAATTTACTCTATTATTAATTGTTTGTATTAGAGCATGCAATTTTAGGCATTAAACACATTAACCGTAATAGTGTATGCTCTCTAAATGAAAGGATTAGTTGTGATGGTTTTTGACTATTGAGTATTTTGCAGGATTATGGTAAAAATAGCCATATCATATTTAATCAGTTTTTCTCCCTCTTCTAAAAGGGAATTGAAATTGATCACTTTGATAATAAAGATACTGTAAACATATATACAACCAACTTTTAATCTGAATTTTTATTAGCTGAAGATAATTTAATGATATTAATGGCATTAACAAGTTCAAATCTATGTATGTTTATTTACCTACTGTTGTTTGTTTTTATTTTTGTTTAAAATTTTTTTAGAAGTATTGATTTTTGTTGACTAAATAAAAGATCTTAATTTTGGTTCAATCTATTTAAATATTCTTATTATTGTTCAAATAGCAATTTTTACTCTATATTCTAATAAACAATTAAGTTGTGAAATGGCTTATCCACTGTCCTTTTATTGCATGGAAGAGTTTACAGTGATTTGTGATTATATTGTTTTGCCAAAGGAGACACAGTTTCATCTGTGTTGAGCAAGCTTGGAGCATTTCATTAATATTTCTTATTTTTTATGTTGCAGTCTTTAAATAAAGATAATGAGCTACTTTTCTTCATTTTATCTAAAAGTTGAGAAAAATGTTAGTGATGTCTATTTTTGTAATTTTCTTAACCAGAGGGAGAGAATATTCAGACACTCTGTTTTTCCTTTTTAAAATATATGCAATTCATTTTATAAGTATGTGAATACTGTTATAATATTGTTGTGTTTAATGAAAAAAATGATCATTCAGCAGTATACATACATGCACATTACTTTGCAGCAGTGGATAACAGTATTTCTAGTCATTTAACAAGTTAAATAAAAAGACAATTTAAGATGTTTGACCATTTGTGCAAGCTACAATAATTTTAGCCAAGTGTTATAAAACAAAAAGAAAAACTATCAAATCAATGGCAAAAACTGCTAAAAAAACTGTTAATTAATACCCAGAAAAGGAAGGATTTAGAAAGATGAATAGTAATAAAGTAAAACACTATGAAATTTAAAGGTGAAGTGCCCTACATTTTTGAAATATTACTAAATTACGAGATTTATGTGTATGTATAAAAGCCAGTTGTCCTGTCTTTTGGTAATGCTCTTGATATCAAGTTCTGACATCATTGTATGTGTTTAATGATGTCAGATCTGCATGTATGAGAACTGTGTAATGAAACAAGACTAATTGTGAATAGATTATTTGATAATTTTATAGATACTGAGATTTTAACTGGGAGTAATGAAGGTAAGAAATTTTTTTATTTCAAGAATTTATCTGGTGCAAAGTGAAACAAATTAGTCTTTTATGTTAAAAAGACAGCAGTTTCAGTTAATTCCAGCTTTTTTTTATAGTGAGGAATAAATCACAAGGACAAACTTTTGATCATGTAGGAATATTTTTACCACAAGAAGTGCTTGCTCATGGACAGCTGTACATTGCATTGACCTGAACAACATTAGAAATTAATTTAAAATATTTTTTGAGGACAAGAACCAAGGAAAATTATTGAAAAATGAAAAAGTGTTCATGAGAAATGTAATATACCATGGAATATTTACCTGATTAGAGAGAATCAAAATCAGCAACATTGAACAGAAATTTATAATGAAGTTGCAACTTTCATATATATTTTGACTGTTTAACTAAACTGCCCTTTTGGTTAAATAGCTTGTTTGTCTAAATGGTAATACTTATATATATATATAATAAAAATATAAAATTGATGATATATGTACATAACAATAATCTAATATATATATATATATATATATATATAAAAGCCATTTGACATTCTTTCTTTGGGGAGGGGACAGTTTGAATTTTAGTTTTTCTATGGCCCATCTCATATTCATGCTTTTAAAAATATAGTTATCCTTGTTATTTTTGACAGACAAGCACATTGTGTGTGTGTGTGTGTGTGTGTGAGAGTGAGAGAGAGAGAGTGAACTTGGGATACTGTGATTTTGGACACTTGTTTAAACAACATTGTAACACAGTTAATGCTTTGAACACAAAAATATCACTTGTGCCACTGTGTTAATATATGCTGGTAACCATAATTGTGAACTCACCAATAAAATAATTCATTAAGTATAAAAAAAGATATTTTGATGAAAATATTTTTTGATTAAAATTTGAAAATAAACCTTATTTTACATGTATGGTTTATTTTACACTCGTGTATATATATATATACAAATATGCACTGATAAACTGATTTATGTTTGAAATGAGATGGTGATTTCACAATATACCAGTTTAACCATTAACTGATGGAAATAATAATGCAAACAGAACTGCCTGTAACACAATTTTTTACAACAACTACTTATCTTATTTTTAATTAGAGTTAATTCATGCTGCTATTGCTAAAGACCTTCAAAATTTTAAATAAAAAAAGGAAAATCATTTGCTGATTTAAACTGCCCTGCTAGCAAATTGCGCTTAAATTTTTAAGAAATGCTATCAATATGAAAACTTTAATTTCTTTATTGATGGACTTTTATTGTATTTTTTAAAACTTATTATTAAAAAAAACAAGCAAATTTTTTTACAATTTTATACTTTAAAAATGTTACTCATTTTTCAGTATGTATATTTTATAATATTCAAAAATAATTCATATATATATATATGCAATCTACCTTTATCTATACACCTGTTGGCTTCATCACTTGTGATATCATTATTTAAGAATACCAGTAGCAGTATTTTTACACAGATTTTGTTTTCAGTTGCTCTACTCTATAGCAAGTGTTTAACACTTTCAATTGTACTACAAAAACAATTCAGAATTAGGTTTTTTGGAAACTAACTAGTTGACTATAAAACATGTTGAGATGTTCTGCTGTGTGACAAAGGTTTCCAATTATCAGGCCTGTTTGTATACTCTGAATTCATTTGTTCTGAGTTACCTTATTTTTTCCACTAGCTTTAGAAACATGACCACTATGGAGGAATTAGATGTGATGGCAGGATGATATTCATATTTTCCAGAAGAATAGCATTACAGGGTTGGCACAGGGATGAGAAATCCTTGATGTTTATCAGGTCACATATGGTGCTAATGGGGATAACTTCATTTTCATGGATGATAGCACCTGTCTACATCATACTTGGATATTCAAGGAATATTTGGAGCAGGAGACAATCATTTACATGGAGTGACCAGATCATTTTTAGACCTTAATCCAGTCTAACTTTGGAACATGCTTTAAGCTGCCATTATAAGACTTCTGTACTGCAATAAATCTTGCAGGAACTTGATGACCTCATTGAGAAATAGAACAACCTGGCCCAGATCAACATTCAAGACTTATCAGAAGCATGAGATGCTTATGCCAAGCTTTCGTTTGTGCTAGAGGCTCTCTCTCACAAAATACTGAATAAATTTCTGAATTGGAATTTACCACTTTGGAGAAAATTTCAGACTGTTCTCTGTTTTGATAACTGAAAATCTGTGTGTTTTGGGAGATATCTCTATTAACTCATTTTGATATTATTTCATGATATTTTTTTATATTGGCTAGTATTAACATCTTGAATTATAGATGAATACATATTCCAACTTTGCTTTCATTATAGTACCTAACACAGTTATGAAATTGACACCCTGGCCTTTGATTCACAGCAACTTTTGCTTACCATATTTTTTCAGGTTATAAGTCGATGGGGAGTATAAGTTGAATAGGTCAATTTTCCTGTTTTCCAAGCCTTCATTCACATATAAGCTGAAGTGGTGTATAAGTCAATAGTACGGTTGTACTTTTGTACAGTAATAACAGTATAAAATTTTTTTCAGGGTTATAAAACAGCAAAAGTGAGAGATTTGGGGAACAAAAGAATTTTAGGCAAAAGGAAGAGAATGAAGCACTTTGTGTCAAAACAAAGTCTTCAAGCTGATCTTCGACATTGGTCCATCTAGCTTTGAAACCAAAGTTTGCTTTTTTCAGTCTGTCATAATAAATCCTTTGCTTTTCGCCAATCACGAACATATTTCTCACTAATACCATACTGCCGTTCTGCTGCCATATTTATATTTATGTTTTCAAAACTGTGTGGTTTACTTTTATAATAACATTATACTTTTTAATTCACTGATACATGCAATATTTCAGCTATAAGAATGTTTTTCCAATGAATGTAAAGTATCTAATTCTAAATTAATAAAAAAAAAAAAAATTTAAACTATTGGTTTTATAAAATATGCTTTAGTAATCTTAGTAAAAATTTTAACTTTGATAAATTACTAAGAAGTATGAATTATGCTACAGTTTTATTTTATGAAGACTATTTTAAAACTAATTATAAAAATTCTAGTTTCAATGAAAAATCTGAAATTAACCATATAAAAATTACAACTAGCAGCATGTTTATTAGTCAATAAAGGACACTTTTGTCGTTAAAACATTTTAGCATACTTTATTTATAGTACCTTTAATGACTTTCAACTTTTAACATTTTTTTGTATTCAATAAGCTTAATTTGAAATAATGATTTTGTAGAGTATTCTTAGCACATCTGCTCTTCATATGATATCTTTATCAAGTTATGTTAGTAGAATTTTGACAGATATTTAAATAGCTTGCTATCTCCAAATCTGTAGTATCAGTTAAGAAATGGCTATTGCATAGAATTGTGTGTGCTAAGTATAAGTTTTTGTGAGATTTTAGTATAATAGTAGTTTTAAGAAAGATTCATCTAGGAAGTCATTTTGTAAAACAGATATTGTCCTTTTAATTTATAGATTATTTTTTATTAAATAATCACCATTATTCATATTACCTATTGGAAACAAAAGTATGAACTTTAATATAAAAATAATCAGATGTCTCTTGATATACAATGTTTGTCTTACTATCTTGCTGAAGTCTTCTAAATGAAAGATGGATATTAATGAAATGACATTGCAGTGAAAACTGAATATACAGTTAACCCTTGTCCAATGTGCAGGTTACATTCCTTGGGAATGGCATGTTAGACAATTCCGCATTGGACAAACTTAATATCTTATGGGATTAATGGGAATAAATGAACATGGCCGCATAAACTCCTCGATAAATACTTAGATATGTAGATTTTTATGCACAAATAAATGAAAAGTCCTACCTATATTGTATATGAAATAAGAATATAATAAAACTATAAACATAATGACATTCACATATGATAAATGAAAATATAATTCTTTTGTAACTTACCTAAGAATGAAGACTTCCGATGATGATGATGATAGATTTGGAGACTGAGGGGTTAATTGCTTGGGGCCGATTGATCATCAGGATCATCAGAAAATTCGGTTTCAAACTTTAATGAAACAGATGCAGAAGTTGATAGTTTGGGATCAATGGGAGTTGGAGTGGATGCTTTAGGCTTCATGTATTCAGTGATTTTCTGTTGTTTTGCTTTCCGCCGAAAATCTTTTAAGATTTCCATGTAGGGTGCTTTAAGGTCATTAAATCCCTTTGTAAATTTAAGGCTTCTCTCCATTATGGGATCTGTGTCCATAACCATTTCTGCCAGCTCGTCTGCCTTGCAGAGAAAATTGGACACAGCCTTCACTGCTAGGATGGGTTTAGCATGTTCTTTCTCTTCTGCATCATTACTCACTTTTGCTGGAGGCTATCAGTACTTCAAACTCATCATTCATTGGCTCTTGGTAATGGGATTCCAGCAGCTCATTCACCTTTTTGTTCCTCATATCACCAAACTCCTCGCCTCCAATTTCTTTAGCTAGTCTCACAATTTTGGCAATCTCTTTCTCAATCGTTGGAAAGCCATTGAAATCATTCATGACTTCAGGCCAAAGACTGTGCCTGCATGCATTTATGGTAGATGCTTTCACCCCATCCCATGGCATTTTGATGACATCAATACCGTCCTTGATTTTTTATGCTCTCCAAAATTCCATTAAATTGTTGAAAGCACCAGAGTCTACAGCTGGCATTGCACATCTGTAGATCTTTCTTGTATAGTAAGACATGAATGTCTTAATAACTCCTTGGTCCATGGGTTGCAGGATAGATGTGATGTTCAGAGGTAGAAACATCTCGACATTAGGATGGCTGAATTGCAGTGCTTCTGGATTATGGCCGTGGGCATTATCCAAAACTAATAAAACCTTAAAGTTGTTGTTCTTTAGGTATTCTATCACCTTATGCACAAAACTTTTGAAACCAGTTGTTGAACAGCCTCTTTACCCAAACCTTTTTATTTGGTCACCAAACAACAGGCAAATGTTGCTTATTCATGCCTTTTAATGCATGCAGGTTTCAGAATGGTATACTAACAAGGGCTTGCACTTGAAATCACCCAATATATTCCCACAATAAAGCAAAGTTAGCCTATCCTTAAAGGCCTTGAACATAAGTGTCTGCTCGTTGTTGATGTATATCCTGTTGCCAATTTTTTTGTAAGAAATCTGTCTCATCTGCATTGAATACTTGTTCAGGAGCATATCCTTTTTACTTAATAAATTCAAGGAACTCAGGTTTGAATTGTGCAGCTGCTTCATGATTGGCTGACCCAGCTGCACTTGTAGCTTCATGTTATGCAGGTTGAAGTGTTGTGTAAAGTTGGCAAACCAACCTTTGCTTGCTTGAAAATCACTTGCACTCATATCACGTTAATTGGGGACCATGTGTTCATACAAACTAAGAGCTTTCTCACATGTAGCTAAGCCATTAACAACACAGCCTTTTTTATTCACTTGTTCACTTATTCATACATTCAACATCATCTCCAATTTTTCCATAAAAGGATTTCTCCTAGGTACTTGAGAGATACCTTGGCACTTACAGAGGCAGAGGTCTTAACACTTGCAAGTATCTTCTCTTTTTAAAATGGTATGTATGGTGGACTCATCCATGTGATACTCATGGCCAACTGATGCTACACACATTTCACCATGCAGCTTATCCAGAATCTTAATTTTCTCACCTAATGTCATAACTTCACATTTTTCTTCACTTCACTACCACTTGGAGATGCCTTACATTTGGATTCCATACTGTCGGCCAAGGGTAATAGCAAAAAAAAAAAACCGGTAAAATTCAGCAAAAATAAATCAACACTGCACTGAACTCAACATGGTAGCAGCATAAGCAATACTGAGGCAGAATTACACAGGCATGGTAGCTGTATGGGATGAGATAGATTGGATTAAAAATAATAATAATAATAATAAGAAAAATAACAATAATAATAATAATAATAGAAAAATAATGTTTTAAAAAAGTGATACTAAGTTATATATCAGAGTGAAACGTCTGGTATATATTTGTCATCGCTGGCAAATCCTTTCATTGTTTCCAAACCTTTAACACATTACAATGGACAGTCATTATTATCATCATCATTATCATTGTTAAACTGAATGAAAAAAGGAGTTTTGTGTATCTTTAAATATACCAGCTGGTGTTGTATCTGTCAGATTGTTTCCAACAACAAATTGACTATGTTGACATAAACCAAGTGCATTGTCTGCACCTTTAACAATAATATTAGGAAAAACTGTTATAGAAAAATAATAAATAATGAAAATAATTCATTGATAGTAATACTTAGTATTATTTCCCTATAACAGTTTTCCTAATATTACAGCTGTAGCATGTTTGGCGGACTGTGCATGTTCAAATTTTACACTTTCTGCAAATAATTTTTTGCATTTATTTTTGCACATATAAGTGAATCTACATTGGACAAATGCATGTTGGATGAAGGTTGACTGTAATTGAAATAAACCATATTTTAATTAATGAATTTTCAAAAATTTCATCTTGACTATCATTAAAAAAAATAATAGGTTGAGATTGCACTGGGACAAGGATACAATCAAAATGAAAAATAAAAAATTTAAAATGGATTCGAAGTTAATAAAAAAATTGTCAATAAATATTTTACTAAATATTCCCTTCCTCATGGGGACCTTGTGAATAAAATTGGATGATATATGTTTAATATTATGCTTGCATTTGTGTTCAGTTAAATCTATTTGAGTACATCTTTTTGTGTATTTGATCCAGAAATCTTGTTAAAAATAATTAAGGTTAGTATTTTTGCAACAAAAGGTTTTAAAGATTGAATGAAATAGTATTGCATAGCATATTACTTTTTATGATGTGTAGTACCTATAAATTTCTATACTTTTTATATATTTAAGCTGGATTATGTTTTCTTTAATCACTTTGTTTCTATATTTTTCATGTCAAAAGTTGAATAAGTGACCAAAAAGTCAAAACTTATTTACTGAAATGTTAATATAAAATATTTTTCTATGTAAACTAACATTTACTCTGTTTTGCTTGTGCAGATCATAGATTCTATTTAACTAGTGAAATACACACCATGCTTAAACTTTATCCTGTTAGTTGATTTAAAATATTTTGATGGCTCTGTTTGGATCGTGTGACTACTGGATGTAGAAGTCAGGCTTCTTATTAGGTCGTTACAAAAGTTTTGTTGGTTTTTTTTTACCACAACAATGAGACTTCATATAGTCGCTGAACATGAAGTTTATTAATCAAAGTAAGTTCCATTACAATCAATACACTTCTGCCAACGAATTACAAGTGCATTTATACCATTTTGAAAAAAAAATCTATTTCTGGAGTCAATAAACTGTTGGAAGGCAGTTTCATTTACTTCTTGGTTGTAGAAGGATTTCATACAGAGGAAGCTGTCGAGGTATTTGAAAAAGTGGTAGTCTGTGGGAGAAAAGTCTGGTGAATAGGCTGGGTGAAGGAGAACTTGGTACCCCAACATATTCAGTTTCTGAAGAGTCACCTTCACAACATGAGGATGAGCATTGTCGTGGAGCAGGATTTGGCCTCTTTGATTCACCAATGCTGCTGTCGTTGGAAGAGTTTCTGATGAACAACATTTAATTCACGACAGTACCTTTCAGCTGTGATGCCCTTCTTTGGGTTGAGGCTGGGTTTTGGAATGTGGTTAGATGCCTTGTCTCTGTTGAGCCACTGTGCTGATCATTTGCAATTGTCGTAAAGGATCCATTTTTCATCACGTGTAATGATTTGGTCAAGAAATGAGTCGTTTTTGTTTCTTATGACAACAAAGAGCAGATCTCCAATTGATGATTTTCTTGTTGTTCATTCAACTTGTGAGGCACCCACTTGTCAATGTTTTTCACCTTGCTGATTGCATCAAGATGCTGGGAAACAGTTGCAGTGCTTACGTCAAGCTCTCCAGCAATTTCTTGCACTGTTTTTCTTGGATTGACTTTAAATGAGGCTTTCAGATGGTTGTTCCTTATCTTCGAGGCTCTCATCTCCTGATCGAAACTTTGCAAACCATTGTTGTACTGTGTGCTCATTTGATGTATCCTTGCCATATGCTTGCTTAATGTTATGGGTTGCCTCACTTTCTCTGTGGCCTACTTTGAACATGTGAACAAAATGTTGTGAAAAACTATTCTATCCATGATTCATTCAGAACCCTGAAAAAGATATCCATTTTATGATTTTTAAAAAGGAAGGTTTTGCATAGTGTATGCCAAAACACAAGTTATGTAACGTTTTGCATACACTTTCACAAGAATGCACAAAATGAACCCCCAAATTAATAACATAATATAAAAACTCAAAAACTTTTGTAATGAGCTAATACTATCTTTTTATCTGGCATAAGAATTATTACTGATAAAAAATTTTTCAATTAAAATGAAACTTTTAACTTTGTAATAATTTTTGTTCAGTAGTTTTCAGCAGGTTCTGCATCTGATGACTAAAAACAAATGAATTCTGAAAAAACAGATACATCAGACAGCCATACTTCTTATTCCTTTCACTAATCCATACATGCTCTTCACCCTCTTGTTTCATTTTCTCTCTTAAAAGTCATTGAATAAAATAAAATAGACTGATATAATTTCTTAATAATTTAAAAAAAAAAACATGAACACCACAAAATACATAGATTGATTAAAACATTTTTAAAACGGGATATTTTCATTTGTCTAAAACTACTAAACAAAGTGAAATGGTTCCTTAACTGTGTGCCCACTTGTATTCTATCTCATTCAGAAACAACATTTCTCACTATCTTCATTACAGGTTTTTCGTTAAATTTGGATTAATTGTAACTTTGCTGGTTCATCTAACTTATCCATACCTAAGCTACTTTTATTATAAAAAATAAGTGAATGCACTTTGTTGGACAATAACCTGAATTCAACTTGTCTATGGAGAACAACAACATCATTAATGTTATTTCTGATTACTGATTGGGTGTCAGCCTTGGTAATATATGGATCCAGAAATTCCATATAAAACTTCACCAAAAACTTATTGGTAATTTTGAAGGTTTTAGTATCCACTTTGAAATAATTGCCTGATTTACAGCACATGATTATCAATTTTCCACCAAATACTTGACCTTACTATACATACCTGGCCAATAAAGTCTCTGATAAAGAAAAAGCTTGGTTCTCACAATTTCTTTAATTTTCTCATGCATAGGACTAAAGATTGTTCTTTTGCTGTGTTACTGGTACTGCAATTTTTTAAAGCTGAGAATTACAAAATTTAGCATTTGGACTTTTTATTTCAGTAACTTTTATATTATGTAAAGCCTTACCCCTCTTGTGCTGCAGACATTAATCTTATGATGTATCAGCTTAAAGCCCGGAAAGACAAAATTTCCATAAATGATTAATCTTATCATCAGCTACATGCACTAGACAGGTAAGTTTAATAACTTATTTGGCATAATTGTTTTCTCTATATATGTTAATATTAAAACTTTCATGTGTTATAAATGTTGGATATGCAGAAGCAACAGAAAGAATGCTTTGGCATTTAACAAACAAATCAAAGGACTATCTATTTTTTAGGGTTGATCCTGAAATGCCTCAAATATTTGCATACCTTTTAAAAATTTATAAATAGCAAATTTAAGAAGTGAATTTAATTTACTTCTATATAAAGGAACAAGAATTAATTATACTTTTTACTTTGGTAATATCCAGACAAGCCCCATTAGTTGAAATTGTTGTCTAACAGATTTCCTCTGACTGACTCACACTCTTTATTTTATCAAAACTAACTTAAGTTGGTTTGCATTAATTACAGGATCTGTTTCATGGCACCATGCAAATGTTTCATTTTATATAAACAGAAAACACACCTAGCAGATTTCCAATGAGAGGTTTTGTAGTTGTTTTTTTTTTATCGTAAATCCAAATGAAATGGTAAACAGACAGAAAAATCTATTGTTACAAATATAGGCAGAAACTTGATTGTTTAGCAAGATCTGTTTAGAAAAATCTTTTTTGCACAATTTTTTAAAACAGAGATCCTTGCATCTTTAAAGAATATTTAATAGGAAGAGGATAAGTTCTCCAACTTCTGTTCTATTCATTTTCTGTATGTAGCCATTCTAACTTTTTTTTTTTCTTTTTGCACCACAATCATTGTATTTCCACTTAGAACATTGATTTCTATAATACTTGATCAAAGCATTCTAGCTATTTGTATTTTAACAAATTCTGTTATGACAGTCTTTTATTTACTGAATTACTAATTTAATATTTCTTTTGACTATAACTTTGTTCATTAACCCCTAATATTACATGATTATGTCTGATTCAAAACATTTTTTCCTCATTAAGGACATCTCCTTTAGCATTAATAACTTAGATTGGGTTTTTGACCACTTTACCACCCCACTCAATATCAGCAGTAAAGTAACCTTGTGTACTAGATATTTTGTTTGTCTATATGCTGCAAATCTTTTTTGTTTGACATCTGATATTGTATAAAATTTTTTTCTTTCTGATCTAATATCTAAAACCATACTACTTTGCTAATTCTTAATGATAAAAAACACATTTTCTATGACCAAATTTGAGTATAAGTTTGTATCATTGATTTTGTTGATCTTTATTATCTGCCAGACTTTTCTTTTTTTCAAGCTAGTGTCAGATATCCTATTTGTGGTAATACAATAATTTTGCTTCCATAACTCTGCACTTAGCAATATTTTCTGCTTTTATATATGTATCTAATTATGTCTACCTTTGTATGTTTGTTTTATTTTTTGCTGTGTGTTAATTTTATGAGTATTGCTGGTGAAAAATATACCATATCTAGCTAGTTGTCAGACTCTTCTTATGCCAGTTTAAACAAAATGGATTTCAAATATTTTACTAAGGAATAAGGAATGGTAATTTTGTTGAAAAGATTTTTCAAAACAAGCTAGAATTACACCTTTCACCAATATGATCTCCAAACATCTGCTCCTTAAGGTTGCGAAGATTAGACATTCAACTTTTGCAAGGCTGTAATGTAATTGTCAATAGACTCATTTATCTTCTGTGAGCAAAGCCTAAACCTGTTATCATTTAACACTATATTTGACAAAATAATTATTTAAGGCTGCCTTGTCAGGTGTAAAAGTATGTTAACTCTTGATCTTGTAATTATGTGCTGATGCTGACAGTGCAAATGTTAGCTTTTTAATTTTTTTAATACTATATTGTCTTTGGAATTTAGTTTCATAGTTGCATAAAATATTTTAAAAAACTTTCTACAATTGATGTTTATGGCAGAGATCTAATGCAGACACATTCAGGGACAATAGAGATGATAGAGCAAGCTTTCTAATTCTTGTACTCCAGTACATAAAAATATTTAAAGACAGTAAAACTGTAATGTTTTCACCAAACAAGCATGTAAATTAAGTAGTTGCCATTCTCATCACTAATTTATGTTGTGACTGGTTCAAGGTCCTCAGATGATGAAACTATTTGATAAAGCTTTTGGTTTCTATGCCATTTGTGTACCAGATTATCTTTTGGGCTTATGTTTTATTTCATTATTTTTTTATTTAGGAAGGCAAGGCAAGCGGGCATGGGATAAAAGTAATGACAAAAATATCACTAGCTGTAGTTTTAATGCGTAGTAGCATTTTTCATTGCATATTTTCTTCTTTTACACATAACTGAAGAAGGGTGTTTTACAACTATGAGGAGAGTATGGAACATCATTGCTGAAGCTGTAAGGTGACATGAGCAAAATACTGCTAATTTTGGGTAGGGGACTTTATAAAGTTTTTTCTAGAAATAAATAAAAACAGGTTTTTTTCTGCTGAGTTTTGTTTTGAATATCAGTGGACAAAAAGTTATCTTTAATGACTGACATAAAAACCAAAAGACTGTCTTTAAAAGTAATTCCATGGTAACACCATGTAAAATGAATTAAAAAGTGATATTTTTTTCAACTATAGCTTCATAGATAGCTGTTAATTGTTATTGCCATATTCTCAATTTCCTTTTCTAGGTCAACTACTACCTCATTTTAATAGGGTATTGAGTAGTGCAGTAAAAAGTTAATCTTAACAGAAAAAAAAATCACTATCTGCTACCACAACCAACACTAAAGCCAAGAAGGAGTAGGTTTTCAGCATTATTTGCATATTTAGATAAAACGTCTAGCAGGTTTATTTTAAACATGAATGGTAATTATTTCAGAACATTTATCTACTTTTGTTATATCTTAAAATGAAAAATATGCAGGAACATTTTTATTCTATTTTAAACATTGGTGGTGGTGTAAAAATGTTTTTTTTTTTTTTGCATATATTTTAAAGTAATTACAATTTTTTGACTACTTTATGACATGATAACTGGTAAATTTTTTCTAAATAATAAATACTGGCATTTATATTGCATGTGTGTTCCTGCAGTAGAAAGTGCTTATGAAAATGTGCACCTGTTATTCACAGATAAAACTTTAAAATTATTTTGTTTTGCCTTTCTGAAAAAAATGATACCTTTTCCCTGTCTCTCTAGTAGGAACTGCTTACATTAAAGTTTACTTAAAAAAGGAGAAAAAGATAAAAAAAAAAAAAAAATGTATATGGTATGACTTTGAATACTGTAGGCTGATGAAGGATGTTAATGAATCTAGCCTGCATGAAGTTAATGTTCCCCTCATGAGATAGACCAGAAAAAGCAAAAGAGGTTACTTTTTTACTATATCTGGTGATAGGAAATCCTTCATTTTTTTTGTCTGCCTATGATTGAAATGTGTCAAGTTTTTCCAGTATGAAAATTAGCTTAGGTGATTAAAGTGAAAGAGACTTTTTTGAAGCTTTCAGTGTCACTGATGTTTGTTCTATGTAATATAGTTTGTAGTAGGAAGTAATATATTTTGATATTTATTTAAAATAATAAAGAGTGCATTAGAAATACATTTTAGATCTATAATGCATCTGATCTAATAAACTGGATGTTTGTTCCAGGATTTATTTTGAATTTATTAAAAAAATAGTTTAAGGATGTCAAAAATTGATAATTTTTTAGGTATTGGTTTTGACGGCACTCTGGACTTTGTTGTGATATATGAGCATCTCATATGACATAGTAAATACATTTATTTTATTTATCTGTCAGTGTATCGAGAAACTATCTGCAACAAAAAATTCATGACCACTCGGTGGTTCATTTGTGAGTAACTAATCGTTCAACTATGATTGTAAGCATGATATTTGAATGCAGCACATTTTATTTGTTTAAATTTTCAAAGTTTATATAAAAAGAGATTCTCTGTAATATTGTAAACAAAATTAAAATGCATAACTTACCTGTGAACACTCAGTATACTATGTATAGTAATCTCTCTGGAGTAACACACTACCATTAGCTACAGTCACTACAATAAATCCCACATACTGGTATATTTTTAAGCATTTACTTGCATGTTATTACTTCATGATGCATCATTATGGAGAAATTATTACTAGAATTTGTTTGGTTAATTATGGAACACCCAGTATAGCTAATCCAGTTTTTATATTTTATTGATCAGATTAAGAGCTGAATTTTTTCTACTCAATTTTTTTTTTCTTTATTTTAGTTGTAATTTTGTAAACTATTAGATTTTGTCTGACAGTAAAGTAACTTAAAAAAAAATTTCTGATTTTAATTGCTTGCAGCAGTTTGATCAACATCAGGAAATGTAATAACCTCATCAGTATTTTTGCAGTTATTCCACTGTCAAAACATTACATTGAACTAATTCAAATAGGCTTCCTCTAATTATTTCTTGCTTGGTATTTAGTTAGGATCATCCTCATGAATTTTCATATATTGAATATTGGTATTTCTCAGCAGACATTTAATGTAGACAAAAAGAAGTCACATCAGAATGTACAGCACACTTCATCAGTAAAACTTTGTCAAACTTGTTTTGTGATAAGTGATTGTGAACAGGCTAAAAAAATATCAAAAGCATCTGCCAGTTTTGATTGTCAATTTTTCAGCAATTTATATTTATGATTTACAAAAAAAAAACAGTTAAGAAAAATAGATATTGGGTTAGTTCTTGCTTACACGACCATATAATGTCTGAAAGTTATAAAAAAACAAACATAAATGTACATAAATGGTTTGTCAGCTGTCACTTTAAATAATAGTAATAAAAAATATTTGGCATTATATACAATGATATTTGACGGGAATAGTTTTTTTCCTAAATTATAGATTACATGCACTATAAAGTTTTGTGTGTGCATCTTGTCTGCAATGATCTGATGATACTGGTTGTACATATGTGTGTTTTTTATACCAGGTGCCTTTTAAATAATCATTTTATTTAATTACAAATTCAAAACATTTGGCTTCATCAAAAAGGTAGGTAATTATGAGTTTATAGGCTGGGGACTTTTAACTCTTTAAAATTTTTGGTAAAATAATCATGTGATGTTTCATCATCATTTTCTTTGTGAAATTTTACTGTGAATTCAAGATTTTCCCCCTATTTTTTAGTTAGAGAAGGATGTTGAAGGATGATTGTTCTCTCGTATTTTTCCATATTTATTCACAGTAATGTTTTTTAAATAGTGATAATAAATTAGGAAATTCTTTGAACTTTAAGGAGTCCCTTTTACTTCTCATAGTATATTTTAAATCTTAATACAGATGTTTTGATTAGGAAAGAATTAGATATGAGTTACACGGGCATGTCCGTAGATATTTTGAAAGTTACAGATTGTTTTCAAGTTATAATATTAAAATGTTATGATTTCTTTGTTATAAAGGTAACAGTGATTACTGTTAATAGATCTCTGCCATAATAATTTGAGTGCACAAAAGGAGTGAATTTACTCATGATTTACATATATGGGCACATCTAAATTCTATCCTAAATGTTTATATTTTACAAAAATAAAAACCGGAATGGATGAATTATGTTTCAGTCATAAGCTTAAATCTGTAGTTTACAATGATATTAAGATCATTCAGTGAATCTACATTTGGCTTTGATGCAAGACTGGAGGTGGTTGGGACTGTTGTCAATGGCATTATTGAACTGTTTTTGAGAATTTGTCCGTTCCTTGTGCAACAGCAGTTCAAGCACTTGACATTTTTGTATGGTTTTTAGCAAGTATTGTTCTCCAAAATAACTCAGACGGTGAAATCCATTGGATTCAGATCAATGACTATGAGTGATTGCCCTTGCTTATGAAGTTCAGAGAATTCCCAGACAACCATGTCTGCATTGTTTTGGCTGTATAGGTAAGTGCACCATACTGTTTGGAGTGTCCAGCACTTGAGCTTCACATAGGTCTCCAGAAAATTGTTCTTGTAAATTTTGACATTGATTTGGTGCCTTAGGGATGAAAACCTATGGGTTTATCTGTCAGCAGTGATACCATCCCAAAACACCACCAGAAAGTGCCTTTGCATTCAACAAATGTTGTTTTTTTTTCAGGTACATTTTGGAATTTGTGCAACTATTTGATTGTGAACGTTTGCTCATCTGAAAATATGATGCATGAATGATCGCTACCTGCATACTTAGTCATGAGTTGATGAGAATGATCTAGTCACTTCTGTTATGTTGTGCTGTCAAGGAATTTCCTTTCTGGAATTTTTAGAGATAGAGTTTGAGCTTTTTCTGCCCATTTGTGGACTGTTGAATCACTGACCTTGAACTTTGCCATTTTTTAATGGGTTGCTGCTGGTTTAAATAAATCTGATTGGCTATGACTTTTTAAAATTTCTTTGTTGAGACATAATTAGTTGCCATGCTTTTGGTTTGTTTTTGATAGAGGTTTTGATGAATCAATTGATGGTATTGGGTGATGATCTTCCATATGCAGTTTTAATTTCTGAACAGATGAAAGATTTTATTTTTTCTCTTCCTGGTTTGAAATAGTGCCACAACAGCAGAACATTTCTGTTCTATCTTGCATAATTTAAATGCAGAACATGGCATAGTTATTTTGAGAATATAGTAAACAATTTGGACTTTTGATCAATACATATTACAACAATTTTAGCCATAGTGTTAAAACTAGCTTTCAAGCAATTCTGTATGATCATTATCACTACTATAAAATTGGATATTGAAGTTGACAGATGTTTTAGAAAATGTAGTGTTGAAAGTACAATAGTGATTCAGATTTTTTCAGTTTATCTGGTTTTAGATAATTTGTTGATAGAGTGTAGTTAGAACACACTGTATTGCCACTGTCTTTTGACTGTTTATAGATGTCTATTGGATGAGTCATTTTGTGAGAAAGGCATAATTACTGCTTCAACATCCTGGACATTTTGAAACTATTGTTTTCTGCACAGAATAGGCTATTGTCCTCCAAAAGCATTCACTAACAATTTCTTTCAGTTGCTGTAGCATTAATATCATTGTAATGGTTTCTGCATACTTGGATACACCAGAAGGATTGCTTGATGGAGATATTTGTGATAGGTATGAATCAAGGTCCTGGACTTGTCTTGCTTGGTGCAGTATGCATACTGTCAGTCTGTAAGTCTTCACACATGAATCAAACCTTTACCATTTACATTTTCTTCAAATATTTGGCAAAATTATGTTTCTTACATCCAGTAGGATTATGGATACAGTTGCCTTCATTTTATTGAAAATTTTATGCCATGCCATAACTGTTCCCATGAAACTAGGCCAGATACAATTACAGTGATTCTATTATCAGACAGGTTTCATTTGAATGTCCCTAAAGTAAAGGTGCTTGAAATGCATGTGAATTTGCTCTGGTAAAATTAAATTCCTGTTGTTATATTTAGTTTACGCTGAACAAAAAAATATCTTTATCTTTAATGACTGATGTAGAGAAACCAAAAGACTATCTTTGTGACATTTACTTAGTATTTTATATTGTTCATATGTAAATACTATACAAAGATGATATTTTGGTCTTTTGTCAGTTATTAAAGATGCCTTTTTCATCCAGTATAAAGTAGACAGTAATAATAATATTTTTTTTTTTTTTTCAATTTTTAACATGTTGGTATAAAATAGTAGTATTAAAATGAAAGATTTTTATTATTCTGATAATTCATGCAGCAAAAAAAAATCATAGTTATTGAACTTTTACTGGAATATAACTGACTGTTTTTTGGAAAAGTAATTTATATTCCAGCAAAAGTTCAGTCTCCATTTAGCTACCAATCTGAGCGTTAATTTGTTATTACAAAATCTATGGATATTCCTTTAATAAAGATAAAAAATTAGCATAATTTACTTCACTTAGCAATAGAGAAATACAAACATCAAGTTATTAATAAAATGATAATTTATTTTAAAAATCTAAATGTTTTCCCTGTGTAAATCAAAAACTCTGAGATCGTGTGTGCCTATAAATGACTTCATACATCTGATGACTCCATTACTCTTATTCAGCATATATTGATCCTCAAGAAACCAAAATCTTCTATGGTTTTAACAAAGGGAAATATAACAATACAACAGCTCACTTTTGTAGAGAAAAGAATGGACCTTTGATTGTAGCATATTGTATTGTTAGTGATCTGAAAAAAATTTCTTTGTATCAACATGTTAAGAAATTTGAGAATTTTAAATCTATTATAATTCTTAGTTTGTGAACTCATGCAAGAATAATATTCTACTCTATTTCGTACATATATTGTGAAAAATAAAGTGATTCTCATCTGCAGAGGATCTTGAAGAGTTGTTCAGATGAAGTTTTCATACAATAGTGACAATTCACTTAGTTTTGCATTTTATTGCCAAATTTCTCATTTGTAGCATTCTTTTGACTTACTAGTTCTTTTCACATTTCAGGATTTAAAATTTATAATTATGCCTAGATCTCCTTCTGATAAAATAAATGTTTGTTGTAATTTCCCCTGGCAGAATATCTTTTTGTTACAGATGAGTATTCAGAATTACCAATTGCTGAGTGTGATTAAAGTACTTGAAAGAAATGGTTTCCTGTTTTTATTTTATGCTAATAACTTTCTAATGCCATTTATCTTTTTAATAAGTCATAAATAAAATGAAATTTTTGCAATTTTTCCATTATTTGTCTGCTTTAGGCATATCCAGATTTTGTGGTTTACTTGGATATAATCAAAGATGTAGTAACATACAATTAATTTTGGGAGTCTTTTGTTTAGTTTAGTTTTTGTAGCTAGATTCTGTCATTATTGGAGTTTTATCACTAGTAGTATTTATAAAAACTAATTTACTCTTCTGGCATCTAGCAGCTACATAAGGTTCTCTGTACAAATTCTTTGATGTTCAAGTCTTAAGTTTTCTTTGACGATTGATAATCTTTTGTTGGCAGAACTGGAATAAAAAGTCATCACAGAAGCTTAGATTATCATTTCCATTGCATTTGATGTTAGCACAAAAATTAGTAGTTCTTTTGCTAAATCATGATAGATGAAATAGATATTAAGTAATTTATCTACTTCTTGGTTTCATCAGATGTGTGCAATCAGTACTTACAGCTGGATGTAATTGTTTATCTTGGTCTGTTTAGTTTTCCCTTACAGGTGCTTGATGCTGACCAGTATGCTTTGCTGCCAAGACCATTAATCCAACAAATTGAATATCATTCTTAAACAGTATAACTAAGGCTTAAAGTGGGGGGGGGGATTTCCCAGCCCCTAACCAGCTAAGAAAATTGCTAAGGAGAACTTCCCCTGTGGTTAAAATGAGGCAGGGGGACCAAGAGGCACAGAGCAAGGACAACTACTGATCACCCAGATATGGTAATATATACATACACAAATAATCAGTATGTATGAGGTAATAAGATGTATTATCAGCTGTTAGGGTGAGTGCAAGGATAATATTAAGCGATAAGCTCAGTTTGTCATCACAACTAAACAGAAGTGGCTCACAGGGATAGAGAAGGTGGTGTCTAGTGATTAATTTGGGGCAGATGATGTAACTCTCAGGATTATTACCTTCCAGGTCATGCTTCTGCCAGTGCTCTCTCCCCAAGCTACAGATTTTCATTTTAACCACTGACTAGGATTCAAGCATAGGCTCTCAATTTGAGTAGTCTACCACTTGACCATCGTGGTGTCCACAAAAATCAACTGTTTGTACCAAACTAAGTGATCTAATATTAACAGATTGACAGAGCAAAGTTAGCAGTTCATTTTAACTTAGGAATTATGCTGATATTAGCTTAATCACTTGTGGAAGGAATGATAAACTTGAATTGTTAAAAAAAAAACAATAAATGAAAAAATTGCAGTGTTACATTTCCTAGAAAATGTATTAAGTCTGATCTATAGAAATACTTCAGTTTCATGCATCTTAAGTAGAGTTGATCTTATTTACATTTCAGAATTTTCAGGTAAAACAATGTCATCCATTTCATATATAAATAAAATTGCTTAATCATCTGTTCTTTTTTCTTTTCCATTAAGTAATAATTTAACTGTATATGTTAGGCTCTACTTATTTAAGGATGCATCAACCCCCTAAATGAAGTGTTTTTAGTTTTAATTTAGTAGCAACAAGTGAAGTGATCAAGGGCTTCAGAAAAGATAAATGGCCTCAACATGATACCTAAATTGATTAATGAAGGCATTATTAACCACAGTTGTTTTTAATATATTTCACTTGTTAATAATTGTATGACTAAAGAATTATTTTCTGATATGTAACTAAAATATAATTTCAGCTATATTATAACTATGATCCTTGTAAGTACAGAATGCAGAAAAAAATAATTTTTTTCCATATGCTTAAACCATTCTCCAATTATTTTGAAAACTTTTATTGGGTCTCTTCAGACACTTACAATTTAAACTTATATCTCTCTCCATTTTTAATGTATCATTTATCACATTTTAAATTCTTAAACCCACGCTGAACTCTCTAGTTCTATTTCCAATAAAGATTCCATAATATAATTGGACAGATTCAACATACAGATGAACTAAGAATTTATTTAACAGAATAACTTTACTTTTATGTTCTGAAACACTGTTTAATTACTTCTAACATTTTTCTTTTATTTGTTTGCAACTGAAATGTACTGATTTCCAAATTTTAGATTTTGGCTAATTACTCTTAGATTCTTTTTAAAAAAATTATTTAGTGTCACCCATACAATAATGGTTATAATTTTTTATTTATATCACTTGTTTGGATGTTTTTGCATCTTTTAATGTTAAATTATGCACTTACAAATTTATCTCAAAGGTATTAATATTATTAAAATATATTCTAATATCTGCAATGTTTTAAATATCAATATCATTTTTATAAATCTGAAATAATTGTGTACCAAAAAAGCAAATCTCATGAAACACCACAAGAGACTTGTTGATTTTATAATGATGCTCTATTTAACTTTTTATATTTAAAATTTATCAAAAAGCCTTACCAAAGTCCAAAAAATATTAACTTTATTTTTACCATTGACAAATTTACTTATTGTCCAAAAGTTAGATTTGTCATGCAAGATTTTTTTTTAGTTTGAAACCCATATTAAATTGTTGTTGTTGTTCACCTGTCTCAGCAATGGTAATGAACTCTGCGCAAGGGAGTGGTGAGGGACCATAGTGCCACAGTTAACCACTAGAGCATGTTTCATATTTTGTCTCAAGAGGCCCAGCACTTACCATGTTGGCAGTGAAATTTCTACTAGATTTAATCATTTTTAGATACAGTTTCCTTTCTTGAATTCCTGGAGGAAATCCACACAACCTGCTAGTGAAGAGTGAGAATGAAACCCACCAGGGATATTTGCTAAACTCCAAACCAAGCTGACCCCCAATTGGAAATTGAAAAACTGACTCAGTGGAGTCTGGCATTAACCAACTCTTCTCAATATTACAAGTCATGTGACCAATTTGTCATCAGATTGTTGCAGCATAAATATTACGATATTAAATAAAATTGACTATTAAGTGCATGAACAGTCATTTAGTACAGAATCAGTGTATTCATACAATTAAATAGAAAACAAATTATCATCACAAAATTAATAATTTACTGTCATTTCAGAAACTTTTATAAGTGAAAAAATTACTTCTTATTTGAAAATAATGGCATGTCTTGTTAATAAAAATAAAACAAATGATTAAACTATTTTTTTCCTTCCTGATAGATTACTGAAATCCTTGTTGTTATTGATAATATGGAAAGTAATGATCATTATGAATTTGAAAGATCTTTGTTTATATTTTAATAGTAGTTTTTGAAAAGTCTTAACGTGAACTTCTCACCCTTGGTTTGACCTGGCTATAACAAGTTAAGCCTTGTAAAAACCACTGTAGCACCTCCATTCTCTATCATTCTACTTGCATCTGTTTTCCATTCATGCATAAGATCCACCTATGGTATTTCTGGTTTGGCTGTATATTTTCCTTTATGAAAGGAACTTATTAAATGCTTTGTTTATAAGACAGTATTTCCTTAAAAATATAAATCCACTGAGCGGGTTAACAGTTACAGAGTTTTAATAAAGATTTGTTAAATTATAAAAACTATAGAAAGATGATAATGGTTGTAAAGGTGATGACAGAGTGTCAGTGAAAAGTGGATCTAGAATGATGTGTACATTCAGGGAATGACACGTGGAACAACAGAAGTGGTTTAGGGGATTAAGATCAACAAACACTAGACGATGGTTATGGGTTAACACACATGGAATGGCGTTTAGCATTCCTTCATCACTTATCAATATAGCACCACCTTTTTACATGTTTAGTACATTATCTACTTTCACAGTTCAGTAAACCTGCATTAAGACATTTTGTTATCTGACACTCTTTTTTGATCTTCACGTTTGTTTTACAGTGAGTCTGGCTTTAAAGTGAATAGAAATTAGAAATTTTCTAGAAACTATGCAATTTCATTTTAATGTTATTTAAAAACAATCAAAAACATTAACTTACAATTTAAAACAATTTAGAGTTCAAATATTCCAATTAAAAAGTCATTGCATAACAAATGAATACTCTTTTTACTTGAAAGTAAGTAAAAAAAAAAACCTTTCATGATTAGATTGTTAAGAAATAAACAGTGGGGAGAGAGAGATAGAATGTAAATCTTTGTAATTAAAATATTAAGCAGGAAATTGAGGGTACTTCAAGACAAAAACACATTTTTAAACAGGTAATTATTTATTTTATTATTATACTCTTAAATTATATATAATTCTTTTTTTTTAGCAGAGACCTTTTATTTTCAAAGCTATGGTAAAATCTCATTAAATTTAGTTTCAATTATTCATGTAACTAATGTGGTCACTACACACACACAGTGCGTGTGCACACATTTATTTTTGTTGGTTTTATACTTAATTGTATGATTTTTGATCATGTATTATTTTAGACTAACATGGTGTCACATCAATTAGGAAAAATGATGGTTTATTGAGACATGACACACTTGGTTTTTGTTAAAAGCGTGGAGAGTAACATGGTGGACAGAAGTAGGTGGAGAACTGAATGGTGGAAAAGTGAAGCAGCTGCGAGAAAACTGAGTCAGAAGCAAACAGCAGAAGGTTAGAGATGGAAAGACAGGAAGTTTAGATGAAGCATCAGGGCACATTTTTAGAAACATCACAGATGGAAGAGCATGAAGAGAATTTTTTCTTACAACAAAGGCAAGTAGTAACTTTTTCTTTGACGTCAAAGGACTATACTTTTCACTCATAGGCTTATCTTTTTTAAATTTTAAATTGAGTTATAAAATTACAAATCAGTATAATATTTATCTAAGATATTGTGTAATTTTAATTCTGAATAATTAAATTTGTTGTTGTGAAAATATGCTCTAATGTTTTTGTAGGTTTATTTCTTCAGAGGTAAAATAGCAGAGGCTAAGTTTCTTATCATAAAGGGTATCATTGAGACATTAGAACAGATCTCATCAGGAAGGGAATGGTTGTAAACATTGGAATTGATGGTCTCTTTCTACAAAGTAGAAGGTTATAACATTGTAGAATATCCATCCCAAAGGGAAAGGCTGACAAATTAGAGCATGTTTTGTCGCAAAGGAAAGGTGATTGTCAAATTTTTAAAATTTGGTCTTTTGAAATTCAACATAAAATAAAATCAATTTGGAAATTAAACTTTACTGTGAAGTCAATTTTCATATGTTTATTATTAGTGGTTTTTTACAGTATTAATCACTTACATGTCAGTCAGATCGAATAAAGTGATCAGCGATTAATAAATTTCTCATTGTCATGGATAATGGGAGGGTTGGTGCTGATCCCCTGATGTATGCAGAGGTGCTTTCAATACAGGGAACCTGATAGTATGCAACTGCTATACACTTGTCAAAATTATAGGTTTCACTTCTAATTGTCGCTCTAATGTTATCTCTGGATTCAGAGGTGTGAAGGTTTTGTAATTTCTGAAAATGTCTGTAAATTTTCTGGATGTCTTTCAGAAACAGAAATAAGTTTTTTCAATAAGTATTTATAATTTTTATTTTGTTAATAAAGAGGCTTAGGTCAAAATAAATAAATACAGTTTAAACAGTCATTTGCCAATTAGCTGCAGATCACTAATTTGAAAAACTTTACATTTAAATAATTTATAAAACAAACAAACAAAAATCGGAGTAACTGAATAAACAATAATGAAGTATATCCTTGAAAGGAACTTAGTTGAACAAATGGAATTATAGCTTTCTTTTACTTAAAATTCTTTACAGAAAATATTCAGTAATAAACCCATTCTTAACTTCACTCCAGTTATAAATTTATTTAATAAAAATATAAGGAATACTATAACATTAAAAATAATGGAGTAACAAAAAAGAAAGTAAACAAGAATAATGCTAAAATCAGAATTTTTCAATAAGTAATCAGTGAATAGGATAATTTAATAAATATTAAAAATATAATAAAACAATGAATTTAAATAGACAAATCAAAATACTTTACAGATTGGATAATATCTCAGATTAAATAGAAAGGTGTTACAGGTAGAAATGATGATCACTTGACATGTACAGCCTTTCCTAGACTCTCAAATTTAAATTATTTTTATTATTTGACTTTAGACTAGTCTTTTATTTTTCCTTCAATAACAGTGAATGGGGAAATTCTGCTGACTACCAATCTGAGATCACGAGATCACAATAGTCATTGACAGCTTTATCAATCAAACTACTACAACATTTTTATACTAAATTTTAATTTTAAGAGTGAACAAATGGAGAGTAAAATAAAATAAAATTAAATCATTAAAATTTTTTAAAAGATATCACTAACATTGCTTAAGTGGCACAAGCCATTTTAATTTTTAAAGTACCAAATAGATTTTAAGATATTCTAGTGGATTAAAGTTATAAACTCCATAATAAAAGCCTGCAGACAAGTCTTTTGTTTGCTGTCAATTAACAGATTTTATATTTGTCTATCATTTTTACTTCAACCTTCTGTGTAAATGAGAGAGAGAGACCTCATCAGTTTGTCTGGACAGGTTCTCTTTACCATCAGCAAGAAAACTTGTTCTTCTGATGTCATGTCCCAGATTTGCTTGTAGCTGTTTTCAAAATCAAGCTGAGAAGAAAACAAACAAACAATAGATGTTTCAAAGCTCACAATAGGATGTTAAAAAGGAATAATTACGATGAAATTTCTGCTAATGAAACTCAATAATGTTTTGCTGAAGCCAAGAATACTATGAATAAAATAATTTAAAATATGTAATTATAAATATATATAATACAAAATAAAATAAGTTTTAAATCTTAGACACATGACTACCTTACTTTTCAGCAGCATTACAAAACATAAATTAGTGGTTCCCTGACTTACAGCTATGCATCACTTAGCACTTAGCCTTTCTCTATATTCACAGGTATATAAATGTAAAACATTGTCTTAAAATTCCAAACCATTGCTTTAATCCATTGTGAAAGTCTTCAGTTCTCAATAAATTTCATTTCTGCAGTTGCTTTAAAAACATGTCTCTAGCAAATTAACCCTAGAAGCCAAATTTTTTAGTGGTATAATTAGTCTGGAAAGTCAGATTTTCTGATTGAGATCATGAGAACCAAGAATGAAGGAGTGAAGTTCCTGATGAGTGAATTTAATCAGAAGTGACAAGCATCAAGCGAAAAATACTTCTTTTGTATACAAAGTTGTATTCACAAAAATCCTATCATCTTCTAACCATTTTGTAATAAAACCTTGACCAATAAAGAACAAATTATTGCATTATATACTGTAATATTAGATAAAATTAAGGATGACTGAATTCTAACTAAAATTACTTCTAGTACTAATTCCATTATGTCTTAATTTATTGCTCTAATAATGAGATCCACATTTGAAGTAATTCATCTACCTTCAGTTATATCAATTTCAAAACATTTGTTTTTTTTAACATCAGCTGTGTAAAAATTATTCTTAATTATAAATTCATTCTGTTATGATGAGATGCATGAAGGTTCAAGAAATCTGGATGAACTATGAGCTGTTGATGTGGTGATAAGTACATGTTGTAGGTATTTGGTGTGAGTCCAGTTATGTGGGTAATACAGGTTAACTTATTATTGATTAGAAGGAAAAAGTTTTTTTATTTTCTATAGTCAGGTATCATTATGTACATTAAGTGACTTCCTTGCTCAGAATATTTTTGTAACAAAACACATTTTATGTTAATCTGCCATGGATATCTCACTAACTATGAGATAAAATCAGTTTGTTTTACAATAATAAAATGTATCACCACCTATTTTCTTTCTTTTTAACAAATGAAAACTCAAGAGTGCACATCCAGTGTGATTCTTTAAAACTACATCTTTCTCTTGTAGTTTCTCATCATTGTGAAGGAAAGAAATAACGAATACCACTGTTCCTGTGTTTAGTAGCATCATGGGCATCTTTTACTATTTTTTGATCAGCTGTTGTTTTAAACTTGTAGAGATGTGTTCATGATTATACAGTGTTATTGCTGCCCCTTTCCTCTTTTACATGTTCCTTCGACAGTATTGTTTAGCAGGAATCATACAAATTAGATAATCTTGGTTAATGTGGTGGTGTTAATCATTTATGATGATCTAATATGATTACATACGTCATATTGCCAAAGTAAAAGTGACTTCTGATATAAAGAGAGATGCATGTTTTGGTGATATCAGTTATCAGTAGTTTTTATTACTCTTTAGAAGAACAAATAATAAGAGTCATCATCATTAATTAAAATTTCTGAGGAGACTCTCCATGATTAAAATGAGAGAGACAGTGTTACTGAACAAAAACAGAGCTTTAAATAACAAATACAGTAGTATATTTATAATACTGTTTTAAATCTCCATAGTTGTTAGCAGTATTCAATTACAAGTTTAATCTACTGTGGTTTCTGATTTTGTTGAAAATTAGGAGGAGGGTTTTATGAAATGTATGGTTTCGTCCTTGGGAAACTCCAGTTATTGGAGTCATGCATTGTGGTTGTTGATTTTTAGTTTTCAGCAGAGGGTTGGGAAATGTTTTCGAATTTAGGAATACAAACATATTTTCTATTACAAAAAGAAAACAAATTTGAACATAATACATTTATAATGCAATTTTACTGTTCATCCATGTAATTTTTAAAATTATTAATACTGATTTTTGACATTTTTACAGAATTTCTATCTATTTGAAAACAAATTGTTTACAGAAATCAAAACTTAAGGTATAAATAGATTAAACATAATTTACTATAGTTAATTTTGCACATTTCAATTCCTTATTTATTTATGGATTTTTTGTTAATTGATTTTGTGCATTACTGTGCATAGGTACTGATAGGTGATTGTAAATATTTCACTGTAACCTCAGTGTGAAAACTCAAGGGTCCCATACATTCACTTACATAAAATTGGAAAGTGCACTAATGCAAGCATTTCAGAAAACCCCATATAAAAGGGTCAAAGAACTTTCACTTCTACTGTGCACATGAACAAATAGCATATTTTGTGTACAATTAATTAATTTATAATTAATTAATATATGCAAGAGGAGGGGAGATAATTTGATTCAGAGAATGCCTAAAATTCAGCATTTGGTCCCTGACAAAACATAATAGAAAGAATGTAAAATAAACCCATCAAAATGATCTTTTGTATCATATTTACCTGAAATTAGTTTGCTTTATTTTTTTAAAAAAAAGATAATATATAAGAGAAGTTTGGAAATACTCTAATGTATTTATAATAATTAACTATCAACACTTAAAGTCTTACTTGGTGATTTTTCTTTAAGCAATATTAGGCACTTATTATATTATCAGCCTACTTACTAATTATTGATAAACAAAGTTTTTATATCTTTCTTTGAATTTCAAAGAGGAGAAAAAATAACTTAAAAAGCATCTATTCTTGGTTATTGACAGAAATGTTGTTGGGATGTTGTTGAACATTCATTCATTGTTTGATGCTCATGTCTTTGAATCATATAACAGGATTTTAACAAGGTTCAACTGCTTTACCAAAAGATTATGAAATTCTGCAGATTTATGACATAATAATTGGAATGGCTTTGCACATATACATTTATTCTCCAGTGTATGTATAGCTGTTTAAAAAATAATTCTTTACAGCATCTCATCTATTGTATCTTAGGTATAGAATCTGTCAAGTTATCAGTGATAACCAGTCTAGGTTTTCTAACAAAGTTTGCAGGTATTATTTGATCTGCTGCTAAGTTAGTCTTGATCACATGGTACTTAATTGGCTATCAAGAATGCTTCTATAGATGCTTGAAAGGAATCATATTAAGGCTCTGAGGATCCAGGGTAGTAATTGCAGTCCTTTACACATTTTACAAGCTGTAGCAATTCTGGATGTAGCTCCATTTTTTTTTTTAGATTAGAAAGGAGAGCTTTCCAAATATTAGTTATGAAATTAGTAAAATCTAGTCATCCTTTAATGATTGCAAGATGTGTTTTTTCTTCCATAGCAAAATGCACACACGCACGCGTGCGCGCACACGCACACACTCACGCGCACAATACACACTGTTTCTCAAAATTCATAGTACCTGAGTGTTGGTTTTTGTTGCATTGAAAGTCTTGCAGACCTTTCTCCAGACCTATGTGCATGCAGAGAAAAGTTTGAGTTTCTCATTACTATTTAACAATAAATATAAGGGCACTGACTTGTCATCTTTTTTTTTTTTTTTGCACTTGCCTTAATCTAAAGCAACCTATTTTGACCATTTGTTTTAGCCAGATATCTCTTGGATGCTATCTTGCTCAAATTACTTAGAATCTGATTTCATTTTTTTCCTTTAATTGTCTCTATTGAATATTGGAGGGAGTATGTGTAATATGTGGATAGCCTTAGAGGTCATATAAAGACATAATATGACCCCTCTAGATTTCATTTCATGTTGATACACTAAGCCATACCAGGTAAATGGTTTTCCATTTGATTTGAAATTGCTTATACACTTTGTAAAGAAAATTACTTAAAGTGTAACAACACTATTTTGTATATTAAAATTTAAAGAAAATAACTTTTCTATAAAACTTAATTATGATGTATTAATAGCACAGTCTTCATTTTAGGTCTGTTCCAGAAATTGAAGTTAAAAAAATAATAATTGTTTGATTTGTTGTTGGTTTGACTTCATCAAATTATTTTGAAAAATTCTATTTTATTTTGTTATTTGTGTTTATTCATATTAATAGGAATTTTTATATTTTAAAAATTATTTAAATAATACTTTTATTACAAAAGAAATATTCTGCTATATTATTTGTATGATTCTCATAATTTACATTGCTTGCTTTCATTTTTAAAATCTTACTTAGTCCTGCCATCTTTTATCTCTAGGAAAAGCACTTGTCAGTGAAGATTACAGATTGAAAATATACATATTGCACCATGCAAAACAATAGCATTTATTATTGTTATCAGTGGTTTTTATCAAGGAACCTATCCACTATATCCAAGTCTGTTCAGGAACTATCACATAATCTTTTGTTGTGATGTTGATACTGCAATAACCCAAAGCATTTGTTAGTAGTCACTGCTGATTTGATGGACAATATCGCATTTGTGCATGTAGTGGTAGTGACAGGATATTGTTACTGTATTACCTCAGTCAATGCGCCATGGTGCACTAGCTGTCCCTTTGAAAAACGTCTTTTTACAAATAGTGCACCACCTTGTTTAATGCACCATAGCACATTAACTGAGGTATAGATTTTTAAAAATAGCAAAATGTTTTGATGTGGATAAATTTCCTACATTGAAGAGTCTCTTGGAAAGAAAGTTTTGATAACTTACTCTAAAACAAGTTTCTGAGATCAACAATTATTATAGAATGACACATTATGACGTTAGGAAAAAGTTGATTAAATTCAGTGAACACAATTTCTCACAGAAACCATTGAGTATTTATTTTATCCTCCTCAAAATTGATCGCTGTGAACCCCACCTTCCTCAATCAGCAGAATCTCAGAGTCTGAATCTACTCAGACTCTTCGTCTTCCACGACCATCTTGACCTCAGTGTTTTTGTTGGTTGAAATCAATTCCAGCAGCCACTTGTGCAAATCCTCATGCAGAATGTGCACACCATTAGTCATTGCCACACAGAATGACTTCTGAAGCAATTCCTGTGTCAAACACAAAACAGCTTCTGACACCATATTCATGATATCCTGGTAGGGAGATAGCTTATGTGCTCCACCTTTCATGAACATCATCACATTGTTATGATAGCTCAAGAATTCACACTAAAATATTGGAATAAAGTTTGGAGTAGATGGCCACATTGTGTCAATGTTTTTTTCAATTTTTAAGATCATGTAGAAAAACTTAATATATTGGGGGCAAAATCCGCTATAAAGCTTGTGGTCCAAGCTTGGCTTTGTAGCCATAGAAACACTGGACTGACTAAGATTGAAAAATCTTTTTTTCAAATAATGTGCCATATCATTTAGTATACCATGGTGCATTGACTGGGATAATACAGTAATAGTTACATTTTCCCCAGACAGAGAGAGATTATTTGATGCACAGCGTTTATGGACAGTGAAAGATTGGTAAAACTATAACATGACCAGCCTTGACTCATTCAATTAACCTAACTTCAAGAAAGATGCTTGCTACATTGTTTTTTGTTTTATAAATCAGTTTTTAGACATAAGCATTATTAAAATGGTGAGGCTGGTTATAAAAACGAATAATCACTGTTCTTTTTAGGGTATTCAAATTATTATGGCAGAGATCTATACTTATGATACTAGATAGGTATCATGAATTGACTAAAGGCATGTTATTTCATTATATAATCAAACATTTAAAAACACAATGGCTATTGTTTGCCATAATAATTTGACCACCTGTTGTTATTACAGTAATTAAATTTATTGCAGAAAATGGCAAATTTATTGAAATTCTTTATTAGTACTTGATTAAGCACCTTTTACAGTGCACAGAGCCTTTACTCTGACATTAAACCATCAAGATATTATCTCTGTGAGATCTTCCTTTGATTTTATCATATTGGTGGGACATGGATAAATTTCTTTAGCTGATGATTTTCATGCCCCTACAGATACTTAATTTGATTTATTTCAGGGGTTTTGGGTACTCACGAAAGAAGTTGAATGCTTTGATTTCTGTTTCAGACTATGGTCACTCAAGATGTGGCATTCAGCATCAGCTTACTGAAGAATATTGGCATTGATTACAGCCTATATCATGAAACCCCCATCTTCATGCTTAATCACGGGCTGAAGATCTTTGTTAGGTCTTCTCTAAACCAGGTTGCAAAATTGCTGAAGTCTGGACTCATTAGAGAAGATACACACTGCCAATATTCAAGCATCTTTCTAGATATGTTTTATAACTAGATCTTTCAAAAATTTTTATTCCTATTAGATAGAAAAGACTCCTTATGCATCACACAGTCTGTACCCAAGTAGTAAAAATGAAGTTGGACCGGTTTTTGACTGCTAAAAATGATTTCTAGTAGGAATTTTTTTTTTAGGTATCAAAAAGTGCTGGTGATACTTTCTATCCAAATTACCATTTTAAAAACTGGTTACCCACCAAATACTATTTCAGCCCAAGACAGAGCCAGTGGGAGAAACAGATTCCTGGACAGGTATTAAATTTTCTCAGGAGGGGGGTGGGTGGGTGTGGAGGCACAATGATTTTTTTTACACAACATAAGAAAAATCGTAATAAGAAGATAGGAGCCAGAATTCAAACTGTTACCAGAGTAGGATTAATGTACTCAAGCTGCACTCCCATTGGCTAATGCCAATGGAGCCTGCAACTAAAAGACTCAAACCACAACGCCTGTGGTAGCACGCCACAAGGACTGGACAGTGACTTTGGCCGGATGCACACTAGCCAGCTTGGCTTTAGGCCAACTTGGGCACCAACAAATTGGTGCAGGGGGCTATAGACCCAATGAGAGATTTACAAAGGTGGACTGGGCCCACAATGCCTGCCCATGCCGCTGGGTGTGGCCGAAGATGAAATGCTGAGGACATTTTTCATTGTCTGTGATGACTTAGAAAGCTATTCAAATTACAGATGGACAGGCAATGCCAACAAGAGAATAATGACAGTGAGTGTGGATGTGGCAAGTAATGGCTTGTTTTTGTCATAATTTCATTGTTAAAGACTTTTCAAGTAGTCTTGCTACAGTAGTAGCATTCACCATGGTGAACTTCATGATAATATTGGCAATAAATCCACAGGAAATGTTGAGATTTTTGGCAATCTCTCACTGACTCTGGCCACAATTTGAATATAACATGACCTGAGGCAGACAGAGAGATACTGCAGGATCTTCCTATTTTCATTACACTGGTTATCTGCCCAGCTAGACATTTAAACCTTAAATATTTAAATTTCAGTCAGAAAAAACTCATTTATGAAGATGACCTGATTAATATCATAGGACATTGTATAATGACACATGAAAATTACCAAAATAGAGTTGGAACATTACTGAACATTCTTGGCTCTATAATTTAATGTTGCATCTCCCAACAGTGTATGGTCATCTGCCACAAGATTTTCAGCAAGTCAGTATTTGGTATGACCATCTGTTTTTGACATGTGAAGAAAATCTATGGCTCTTAGACTGGCTTAAATACATGATATTCTGCCTGCAGGAGTGTTATATTTATTTGCAATGCTGTGGCAAGCTGTCAATACATCTTTGATACTACATTACTTTGGCAGAGATGATTTTTTAACCTATTCCAAATATGCTCAATTACACCAATCAGAGTCAGTTCTTTTTGGAAATCAAACTTTGGGCCATTGACCTTAGCAGTTCAGTAGTCTACCCCTGAATTTTTTTTCCATCTATCATTTAAATAATGAAATTGTGATTTGACAGAAAATCGTATTAATCTGACATCTGTATATGAGACAATACTATTGATTCAGGATTATTCCACAACATGGCTTACAATGCCTTGTTAGCTTTTTGATGAAAGTGATTGGATGCTCTTGTACATGTTATGTGACATCTTCATGCTTTTTGGTAAAACTTTTAAACATTTACTTAATAAGAAATCATTTACTCTCTACATGCAAAAATCCATGGTCATTCATGAATGGTCACAATGTCATCAAATCTTGTTGAATCCATGTAAAATGCTGTTAACACGGCAACAAACATAAATACATTGGCATAATCATAAATAATTTTTTAGATATGGAATTGCATTTTAAAAGTGTTTTAGTACATAATCAACTACAGGTCAACTATCCTTTACGTGAAAAACTTGGGGCCGACTGCATATTGGAATGTGGATAATTTCGGTTTTCAGATACATTATGCATACGGTAGGTATTAAGACAATTACTACACAATCAAGTTTATTTTTTTTTTTTACCTCTGCAGAGTTTTTCTATTATTAACTTTTCAGATTCACTTGCACTGTAGAATTTAGATAAGTTTTTCTGATTCTTATGGTGGTGACATCTACCATATACTCTTCACTTAATTGTTTCACAGATGCACCACAATCAAGTCTCTGCAATATCTCAACTGTCTTAGTAATTGATAATCAATTATGCTTCCTCTTCCTTTTCTTACTATTACCAATAAGGGTATCTGATGATCTTTTTGACATGTTAACTGTAAAGTAAAAGCACAAATTCACTAAATAACCACAAAAGTCACAAGGTAAAGTGAGAACCAGTGACTATGAACTGTACTGATAAACAACTGGATTTCCTGTGCAAATTGGTGGTGATTGTGTGTTCAAAGAAACCTTTGGATTTTGGGTTTTATCAGATTTTGGGTGTATGGATAAAGGATACTTGATCTGTAATTTGTTTGTCAAAGAATGACAACATGAAAGAAATTTCTAATTTTGGTTACAATACTATTATTCATGCCAGTTTTAATTTTAGAGGTAATATTTAAAAAAAAACTTAAATTAAAATAATTTATCACAATAACAAAATGAATGAAATACAGTAACTAATGATTTAACTACTGTATTCTTTGTGTGGAATTTTTAGAATTGTTTTGTCAATAATTAATATGGTAAGCATTTCAAATTGTTTTTGTACACTTGACATGCACTACAATAATTATCTGCAATGTGGAATGGTGATGTTTGACAAATAAATAACAGATGTAATGTTACATACTGTGCAAATCTTCATATCCAAATTTATATATGACATTTTAAACAATTCTAAGAGTAACTTTTTTCATAATATTGTCAGATAATTGAAAAAAAAAAATGATACTAATGATACATTTCTTAACATTCTATAAGCTGTACCCTTACATTTAACTTTGTTTCAAAGAGCCCAGTTTATTTTTATTTTGCAAAATAAAATCATGAGAAAGCAGACTTTTTAAAATTGGGTATTGTTATATTTCAGCTGACTTATTAGGAAACTGAAAAGATATCAAACACCAATACTGTCCTAGCTCAGAATTTTATCCTTAGTTTTCAAAGTTATACTGTGTATGGTATCAAAAACTGTTGATGTCTTTCAATTGGTCACTTCTGAGTTGAATAAGTGCCATGAAGCCTATCTCTGAACCTGGAATGGTGGCCTAAAGGCCAGGCTCTGGTATCCTTGGATTTTGCCTTTGATCCCAAGGTGCCTTCCTTTTTGTTGGCTGCTAAGTTGCTTATTTTGGATGACTGCAGTGAGCTAAGTGTAATCTATAAGGCTTTTTGAAAAGTGTCTTTGGTGGCTTCAAAATGACTTTCAAGGCCAAGGTACAGTAGCTTAAAACTTTGCCAAGATTTTGAAGCACCTATACCCAAGTTCAGGGCATCTGGATGCTACAGTTCAGCTGTAAAAGAGTAACAAATAAACACTTGAAAATATGTTTTAGATGATGATCATAATTTTGAACATTCATCAAATTTTTTTTTTCAAAATGACAGTCAAATTTGCTGCTTTTAAAATTGTGTTATTGATTGATACTTTTATTATCATTTGGTTTTATTGCTGTGATATTTTTGGTTTATAGTAAAAAATTTCCTAGTTATAGGATAGAATTATTAATGTTATGTCATGTAGATAACTTTTCTTAGATTTGCAATGGTTATGCAGCATAGAATGTTTTGTTTTCACATTTGTATTCTTCTGCTAAGTTACACCCCTTTAAAAAAAAAAACAGCGTTTCTAATTATGTAGCACTTGTATAGTATGTCCATATGTGCTACTATTCTGGTTAAAGAGGACCTGAATATTGATCTAAACTTTACATAAAAAATCTTTGATGTCATTGGAAGCAAAGTTAAATTGTTGGTCAAAAACAAAATGGCTGTCTGAAATTGGCATCATTGCCGTTTTACATGCTCATTTAAAAATGATTACAGACAAAATGACATTGCATAAAAGGCTTTAATAATGTTTGTAACCATCATTGACTCCAATACAAGCTTGTACATATCTGTAATAACTATTGCATGTGTAGCCGTAGTAATCTTGGCCACATACCACTACCATGAAGTCTGTTGCAAACTGTCTTTGCCAAATCCTATGGTTGCCCTTTGGAGGTCATTATGGAGAGATTGTGGTATTGAAAAATGGCTGCTTCTGGAAAAGGTGACAAGATAATGATCCTCACAGGCAAGAGAGTTGTAATTTGAACAGGATCTCTCTATGAACTTGCTAATTTGGCAATACCTTGTGAGTGCCCTAGATATGAAACTGATGAATACTGTACTGGGAAAGAATGATAATCTACTGTCATCTTCTTGACCCATCCCATTTTGTGTTAAATGCTATCTAGGAATTTCTATATTAACTTATACAACAAACATGACCAGTTTATGGGTTTTGTGAAAAGTTGTAGACATATAAAGTGGAAGAAATGGTCATTCAGTTGTGGAGAAGATGACTTTAGCATTATGTGTTGTATGAGCAATGACATGTTTGAGTTTCTTCAAGATGTAGATCTTTTTTTAACTTGAATATGAAGATGTTTCAACAATGTACCTTACAAATACTGCTGGCTTAGAAACACTTGTAGCTTATTTTTTTGTGAAGCGTATATAATAACCTGTCAATTTTTCATTATCAAACATTTTTTTAAATGATCCAAAGTAATTTTTTTCTATTTTCTTTGCATATGATATAAAACCTGCTAATAAACATTGATCCAGATAGGAATGAATTTCATTTATACACATTTTCTCTACAGATTCCATGCTTTGCATGGTTTTGATTTACTGAGTCAACATTTAACTGTCAATAAATATTGACATTATTCTGATTTTTACTTTCAAAGTCTTAAGAACATTTTCACAATTTTAAAATATGCATACTGCCTGACTGATTATCTTTATTTTCACAGTTAATAAGCTTTTTGTAGATTTTTTGTAAAATTTTGATAACCAAAAATCTAAATTCAACAATATGCTTTGCTGCTTTATATATCCTGTTTGAATATTTAATGATGTTTGCAAGCTTCCATAATGAAACCAGATAAAATGAGTATTTCTTTATTATTTAATTTTTTAAAAAAATATGAAAGTTTAATCTGCATACTGTAATTAAAATGCTCTTTTTGCTGGACTGAATCAACTTAGATGCATTATGCACATACTTCAGTTTCCAGATAAAGAGAAAATGAGTAGACATTTTCTTTTCAGTCACTTTTGCAATGTTTCATTAATGTTTATTGTGACTTGTCATCACTGTTTGGTTATTGATTAATGTTTTTAAGATGTTAATCACTTCTTGATTTCCCCTTCCCTCAGCTGTTGGAAGGCTCTATTCATGCTGACCTGTCAGTTGTAAACTGAAATTTCATATGAAAAAGAACAACTTCTCAGTTATGGAAGTTAATACTAGAGTGCACATACCAGTGGTAAAGTTCTTAAAGAAGTTGTCTTTTTTAATGCTCAAGTTTACTGTTTTAAGCTCTGTTTTAGTATGTCTGTGTCTCATTGTTATTGTGCTGTTTCCTGTTAGATCATCAAGCCATCAGTAGATCCATCCATACATCACCTTCTGGTAAGATACTCTGTTATTGCAGTGTTTTGGAAACTAAAGTATTCCAAGCAGACACTGGTTCAGATCATTTTCATTCATGCCCATGCTTAACATGCATTAAACCAATTCACTTCCTTCAGAAAACTTGATTTAAAGGTCTGCTGTTTTCAGGATGATTGAGACCTGTCTATGCTGAACTTATTTTTCTTTCATAAAGCATCCACTGTTATTGTGTTCATGTTCTTTGACTTCATCAACAAACCCATATGTTATTTTCACTAAAGTTTTAAAGGAATTCCTTTAAAAAATTTTTATCAGTATTAAAAATGCATGGATAATGCTAATTTCACTTTAACACAGTTAAAATATTGAAGTAAAATCTTATTTTGAGACATATTTGGCTTTGGACTAAATGAAATCTTTAAATATGCTAACCCTGTTATTAATTTTTAAAATGTTAAAAATAGGCATAAACTTTAACAGATCTTTAAGTAAGTAAGAAAAAAAATGGTAATGTTTTAATTATTGAAGATGAGCATGATATCCACTTCACCTTTTATGAAATTTGTCAAGGAAATTTGTTTAACTCAAATGTTTTGGGAAGAAATATGGTGCATTAACCAATCTTAAATATAAAAAATGAAAAGAAAAATTACCTTAATTGCAACATATGTGATTTAAAAAAAATATTCATATAATAAGTAAATTTGTCTCATCTTATACCTTACTAGAGAGGGAAAAAAATTGCTTAGTTTTTATAATGGATTTTTTTTTTTTTGAGGATGTCCTTTAAAATTCTAATTTAGACCTTTTAAATTTCTCCATAATGATAAACAAACATGAAGATACCACATTTTTCAGTGTATAAATCAATACTACCCCTAACCCTCCCGGAAACCCAGTCTTTAATTATACTTTAAATTGACTAATTTGTGAATGAAAGAAAGAAAAATGGGAAAATCAGCCAATTCAATTTATTCTCAAAAATATGTGGTAGTATTGAATATTAAGAATTGTATGTGCACACTGGCAAAATTTCTTAGCTTTGAATTTTTAAGCTACTGATGTATCAATTTTTAGAGAAAAAGCATAATGTTAAAGGTCAAAAACATTTTTTGTTTGTAATGGTTTGAATAGCGTGAATCCTTTATTACATAGAAATCTCAATTTTGGAATTTCATTAATGAAAGGTGTGGTTAACTGCTTAAAATAATTTTTAGAATTTGTAAAACTGAATGATTATCTTGTTTCTTGGCTGATTTAGTAAATAAATTGTATTTTAAAAGATCAATTCAAAATGATAGTTTTTTCTTTTAGAAATGAAATAATATTTAGATCTGACAGAGGAAGTCACCCTTTAATTATTATGTCTCCTTGTTTATCTTTCTCTTTTTGCTAAATATGCATTTTAGGCTACTTTCAAAAGTAATTCCTGAGCAAGATGATTCCATGCAGTGTTCAGCCAGACAGCATCTTGGGGAATCTGCTGTCCCAAGCTTTCTTTTTTTAATGTACTTGGTGGTAAAATGGCTGCTGACTTTCTCTAGACAGAAGTAATGTGACTAATTGACATAAAGAAACTACACTTCAGTTTGAAGGAATGCACTAATTTAAGTGAAAACCTTAAGAAAACTTGCTTAGTCAGATAATTTTTTTTAAACCCAATGCTATGTTGTCTATCTTCAGGATAGATAAACATTTAAGTTTGGACAAAAAGTCCAAAGAATTCTATGTAAACACCCTACTAGAGGTTCTGGTAGGTTTTGTAAAATGCATGCAGTAGACATGTTAGCATCTAAAATGCACATTAAATTAAAGAGAAAATCATTTATAATGCTATAGATGAGAGACTGCATATTCTATTTTTTTATTTACAGTTAATTTGAAACTGGTAATATTTGCATTATATGTGAATTTAACATGCGGAATAGTATTAAACATGAATAAATTGGAAATCCTTGCATACTTCTGTTAAATTAGAAAAAAGTTTAACTAAAAGGTGGCATGCAAAAAAAAATTATTGATGCTACAATTACATTAACACTTGGAATTGAAAATGGCTAAAGGGATTGTCTCAAAAGGAGTTCAGTAAAAGAGTTTTAAAAGAAAATGAATAAATTTTAAAAATCATGAAATAATTTGAAATAAATTAATATTTTCCCTTGAAGTTAATGGGTTAAATAATTTACTAAGTTATAATAATAATAATAATGTTCCATATTGTACCTATTGTATAGTTTTGATAGTTTTTTTTTTGATCTGCTATAACTGCTGCAAATAAGAAGAAATGTGTTGTTTATGTTAGCTACAAAGTACTTCCATCTGCTGCCTTTTGTATCAGCTGCACCCAGGGCTGCTGATTTACCTGGGAAATGTTGAAGGTCATATTTAGACAGGTCATCCAGTACTTAGCAGTAAAAACAATGGTGTTAGTTACTTTCTGTGGTGGTGTAATTTTCAGTTTCTTTATAGGGTTACTACATAGAAACTTTCTAGGTAGTGTGTTCTCTCATATTTTGCACGAACATTTTAACGTGCACTACTGTATGTCAGTGGATACATTTGTTTGGACACTGTCGCATGGTTCTGAATCTGTAAGTAAAGGTGAGTGTTTGCTGGTATAAGCTCTGAGTGAGATTACCTAGGCTGATAATGGTAAAGTTGGATAGGCAGTGAGTTAGATTATAACAGAACCTATTATGTGCAGTTCTTTTGGTTAGATTATTGAGGCAACATCTTGGGAAACTTTGCAACCACAAATGGTTAATCTGAAGCTTTTTATATTTGAGTTATTTATAATTGACATCTGGTTAAAGTCTGCCATCAATATAGCCTTAGAATATTGGAGAAAGGATAATGCTGCTGCATCTGGATGCTTTGTATATTTTTATGTTGCTATTTTTAACTGTGTACACTTTTATCACAAGTTTGATCTGCCTCCAGTGTGATTATTTAGTTTGAGCTAGTAAATTGAAGCAAAATTATCAAACAAAATAAAAATGAAGAACATTTTTTTAAAAACCTATAAATAAAACAAATATTTTTAAACAATGGGTAGATGTAAAAAGTTTTATGTTCTCATTTTAGTATTAAATAATCAAAATTTATGTTGAGGCATTTTCTTTCTTCACACTAGGTAGGAATTATCTGCCTACATAAGATGATTTTTAAAATATTTTATACAACTGGGTTAAAGTGATAAGAAATAAATAATCAGGCTCTCTCTGTGGACCTTGCTTGTCTGTCTGTCTCTCTCTCTTTAAAATTTGTTTGTCTTCACATTAAGACTTAATTTGTACAGTACTCAAAGCTCCCATGTAATGAAATCTTAATGCTGAATTTTTCTGCAGTACATTGTATTTGCAAAAAAAAAAAACAAACAGTAACTATAATCTACTTAAATTGGAGAACTTTTCTTTGTTTGCTACTTGTAATGATATTTTGGAGTGTGTTCATTTGCAGAGTTACATGATGGATTTAAGCTTTGGTATCCTCAAGATTTGAGGGGTGGCTGGAGGCTTTCATGTTGGTCAGCCTCTGAAAAACCTTAGAATTTGTACCATTTGATGAAGGAAATTTTGGCGAGTTTTAAAATTTTTTCCATTGACAGTAAATTATTTTCCATGAAGTTGGAAACTATTTGTTAGTATTTGAAACAAAACCAGTGATAGATTTGGAGTTTATTTACTACTCATGTGATATCATCACATTTAATGAACTAAATGCTACCTAAAATGTACACACTGTTATTGCTAACATTGTATGTACAGTTTAACAAGAAAGAAGAATTTCAAAAATAGGACTTTTCTTATTGAAATCTAATATTACAATTTAATTTGTTAATGCATAGAGCCACATTTTTTACTCATGATTCATACTTTTAGCTTAAAAGGTTCAGGGTATTAAAATGCTGGAGTGAGCAATAGTGTATATTAGTTTTCTAGTAGCAGCTTATGTCATTCAAGTATTCTTAAATGTACATGTCATAGGCTAATCAATCTAGAAGAATGTTATCCAGATTTTTAAATGCTTTTTTTTTTTTTTTTAGTAAAATTATGTCATCATTTATATAACCCCCTTTTTGATTGAAATATCTATTAGGAACATGCTTTTCATTCTTTGCCAGCTAGGTGTGTGAAAAAGAAGTAGAAGCAAAGCTCTCTGCTGATAATAACTTTGAAAATGGACTTGAAGATGATTCTGATAACTCAAGAAAATTAACTATTATTTGTTTTAAATATTCACATATCACTACATTGCTATTGCTTATAACACTTTATGTAGAACTAGCAGACCTACTTTTTATTACCTTTTTGTACAGGCATTTTTCAGAAAACGCAGACCATTTGAACAAATTTTTTTTTTGGTCTATTCACAAAATGCACGAATTCATTTATCATGTACATTAGCAGTTCTACAGATTGCAATGATTTTCTATTAACAAAATACATATAAAAAGTAGTTTTTCGAAGAAAAGTTGTGATCTCCAAAGACAATATTTGTTTAGTTTTTTTTTTTTTTGGCAGGGGTAGGAATTCAAACCATCACTGTTAGTACTGGCATCCTGACAAAAATGTTTCAGCATATGTATTCATGGTTAACATGGAAACATTTTTATATTCATGCTGAACTTAGGGGCATGTATCACCTTACATTCTTGACACTGACTAGCAGCCAAGAAACTGAGGAATACAGCTCAAAATTTTACTATCAACCAAGACTTAAATATTACTTTTAAAGAGGAAGTACGTACAAAATCTCATTAACTAATTTATATCCTGAAAAATAAAACATTTTAATTTGTATCTTTCTGAATCTCATATCACTATAAAATTTTGAACAGCTCAGTGCAAATTCATTAATACCATTGGTATGCATGCAACAAACAAAATAAATATTGATATCAGTAACCAATGCCAACATACTTAATAATAAAAAATGTAACATTAGTTATGACCAATAAAAATTTTATAAATTAATTAACAACAAATAAAACATAGTAACAATAACAATAAAATTATATTTATAATAATCTTCACTGAGCAAACTATTGTTAAATGATCAAATCATGTTACTTATTAAATGCTTTTATGGAAAAAGTCAAAATATGTAAAATATTTAACAATTTTTTTTGATCTTCATTTGTAATTTATGATAACATTATAAAACAAATTCTGTAACCAGAAGTCCTCTCAGTAATTAAAATACATTTTATTGCATATCTGCAAACTTTAATCCTTGGTATATCTTTAATGTTTTTTCCTCATCCATGTGTCTGTGTTTCTATTGCTTTTGAAATTCATATTCATTTTCTGTTTCCATTTATGGACTCTTGGGAAAATATTAGGTTTAAATTTGATGTTTTATATTGGTTATTCCATATGGTGTGATAAGAAAAATATAAACGCACTGCAGTGTTCTTTCATTTGTACTTCATTAAGGTTTATTTCTTTTTGTCATTTGGTGATTTCTTGAAATGTAGTTATTGACAGAATTTTTTTTCCTACTTTCTTTTCAATTTTTTTGGTAGCCTTCACCTATAGATTTCTAGCAGGTATATCAGGAAATTTTTGTTGGAAATCTGCAGTCACAGGAAATTTGAAAAAAAAACCTGATTTGAAAGCTTCATTCTGTGTTCATGGGCCATTTCTGAAGCTTGAAATAATTCAGTATTTATGCAGTTTTAATCATTTTTATAGTTAAATTTTTTAAGGCATTGTGAGAAAATCAAGAAATATAAGTAAATTTTTTTATTAAATTAATTTTTCATAAAAATTTAAGAATATTGTTTTCCAGTTGCTATTATGTTAGGTTTCATTTGGAGGCAGGATTTGAAAAATGTAGAACATAAAAACTGACAAGAAACCAGTGTATTACTAGTGTTGGATGAACATTGAATTTAATGTAAAATTTATTGAGATTTATTTTTGACTCAATTTTTCATAATTTAAATTTTATGCAGTGGTTGGATTTCGGTAAATTTAATCTGAATTTAACTGAAATGAAAAATATGAATCTTTTTAAAATTTAAGTATGATGCATTTATTGCTTAATGGTTTGTGCTGGCTTTTTATTTGTTTGAAAAATGTAATTTAAGCTTGAAAAAGGTTTTAGGTTCTCTGTGGAGAACAGAATAGCTTCTAAACGAGTTTTATGTTTTTCCCTTTTTTGTTACTGAGTTTAAATTCATGTACTGTTTTTGTAACAGCTTTAATACACTGATAAGCTGTGGGAGAGGAAGATTTAATTGGTTTTTTTTTTTTTTTTTTCACAAATGTGAAGCGTTTTTGATGTTACATATTAACTTTAAAAATATTTTCTTTTTACAGTGATCACAAATGACAAAATAATTGACCTTTGCAGTTAATCTAACTTGGGTTATGATCAGAGTAGTTTATTTAGTAAGCATTGATGCAAAATTTGTTATACTCTGAATGTCTTTATAAATTTTCTATCAGCTGGAAAAGTATAAAAACAGATATTTTGATTGGTATATTTTCTCAAAAAGGGTCATGAGTACACTCTGGGAAGCTGTACTGTGAGATGTCCAGTATCTCTGAATTACTACTATTATTATTGGTAAAAAAACCAAAAAAAATGTTTGTTGGATGGAAACATGATAAGATTCCAAGATGTTTGTTTATTTTTAATTGCTTGCTTGCTTTTCTGGCTTATACATATATATATATTTCAGCTTTAAATGATTTAATAAAAGCTTTTTTTTAAAGCTGAACACTTAAAGGAATGCAGCCATAATGTATATACTGTAATAAGTTCTAGAATATATTAGCTCAAATAAATTTTCTGTTTCTACATCTAAATTTACTGTCTATATTTTGCTGATGCAATTCAGTACTTTTCCAGATATCAAGAATCTAATCTGTAACAACATGGAAATATTAGTGATGTTGGTAGCTTGCGATATAAAGGAATTACTTGACTATTATAAGATATCATAACCTCAAAATTCTCAAGCTTTCTTTTTCTTATGGAAACATGTTTTAGGAATTATTCAGTTTTGGCCTTCATTAAAATAAAGAAAACATGAAACTTTGAAGTTTGAAAATCTCCAATAATTCCCATAGGTGGGGGGGGGGTTAATTTAAAATTCTTTTCATAAATGATTAAGTAATCTTCAAAAGAATTATGGTTCAAGAATTCTTTTAGCCAAGAATCACACCCCATTTTTTTTAATGTTTTGCACCAAATTGTGATGATTGACAGAAATTGATTCACTGCATATGAATGGATGAGTTATTCACTATTGTTCTTCTGAGAGACTCTTATTCCAGTGATTATTCAAGCTTGCAAGAAAGCAATTTAATATCTGTCTATACATTAGATGGCTGTTGCTTCTGGGGGTAAATAGAAAGAAAACCGAATTTTATTTTTGATTCTTTTGTTCTGTACTCATGAAGAGATTTCAGTTAGCAGTCTAACATAAAGACCAGCAACACCCAAGGTTTATACTAAACTTAGAACATAACATAGTGCAACAAAGGGACAGGACTAGTAAGCATCACAGATATTTTCACACTGGCAACTGGTCTCATAGATGAAGATCTTATTTTATAGAAAGATAATTCTACAGTGCTGATGATTTTATTTGATCAGCTTAGTTACTGTAACTGCTGATGTTGAAAGATAACATTTATTCAGCATATACAATAGTGCATATAGTTAATGGATGAATTAACACAGTATGCAATATCAAAATGAAAAGGTCTTTTACCATCCCTCAGTATACAAAATGCATTATAATTTGATTAACCTTGTGGTTTGAAATTAATGTTATTGTTTGTGCAGTTTTTATAATAGGATCCTTTCAGACTCAACACAACTATTATACATTGGTTTATTTATAAGAGTAGTTGCAAATTCAAGCATTAATATATTAACATATTTGAAATTATGAAAGTGAAACCACTAATGGCTGTCACTTAATGAATAAAACAAATTCTAAAAAGCTTGATTTATCAAATACTCAGTGAATAATCAAGTGTAGTAACTTTCTTTTCTCTAATATAGCTAATGTAACATTTCCAAACAACTTCACTAAAGCAACTCTACTCAAACATGAATTTTAAAAAAAATCCTTAAAATAGCTTTTATCGCATTAGCACACTACTATATGCGGTTCAGTATCTTTTCATCAGAATACAACCAAAATGTTTCTACCAGTCCTTTAATTTCACTTTTTGTTTTTTTTTTCAATTTGCATTTTTCTTGTACCAATGCATATGATTTTCTTATTGCCTGTAAATTTAGTAACTGAAATTTACTTTTTAAGGTTAAATCTGAACTATGCCTGGTGATCTCATATTTTCAGACTTGTGTATGTTAAATGTTTGCATATATATAAAGACCGTATGTAAAACAAGCATTCAAGATGTTGATAGCTTTAGAGAAAATTAGTGTTCATAACAGCGAGTAATTGAAAACAGTTTAGTATTTTACTTTGGAACATTAGTTTTTTTTTTTGTCTGGCAATAATAGTTTTTTTTTTAATACAATTTTTTCCATTTGTTATATGTAGCCTGATAAGGTTACAAGTTAGTAATCTGCAATGCAATTTATCTGCTTCATTCAGTACAAGCACAGCACATCATAGCTATGAAGACCAACATTATTGTATTCAAAAACATTATCAGTTTATGACTGGGTTCATACAGACCATATGTTTTAATTTATTTTCAGTTCATTCTTCTCTTTGTATATCATTTTATTTGATAGCACATTTTCTTGTTTTAATTATAAAATGGTTTTTCAGTATCTAGTTATTTCATATAAGGCTCTATGCTTCATTTTGTGTTATACCAACATAATAGTGGCTAAAAATAATAGTAATTTATTTATTAAAAAACAAACAAAAGAGAAAGATAATGACAGACAGGCTCAGTAATAATAAAAAAGAAATTGATTTCACTGTAGATTCCAATGAATTGCCATACCATAATATTTGTTGATTGTTTTACTTTTACCCCTGTGAATCACTAGCTACATTATTCATTGCATGTGTGGCTACCATTGGGTGAATTTTTCCTCACCATATGAACAAAATTGTGCAGTTATAGTAATGTTTTGTATGTATGTTTAAAGAAACCAAAGTACATAGCTTCATGTATAAATTTGATGTAATTCTTGTTACATTGACAAAATGCCAACTGTGACATCAAGAGCAGCAGTTTGGTGGCTGAAAGTCAGGTTCACCTTTCTTGAGGTTATTGGTATCCACAAATGGACTATAAGCAAATTATGGGACTGATATAAATAATCCAGAAATTCCATAGATATTGCAAGGGTGGACTGACCCCATGTGATGTTACAGGTCCAAGATTACTGAGTATAGCTAAGGCACTTACAGAATTGGTTCCATACTGCCACATTCACCTGTGCATGATGAACTTTGATGGCGCCAGTAACTTAGGTCTTGGTCTCAGATGCAATGGATGGCAGTGTTGTTTATTGACAAAATCCTGTTTTCTCTGCACAGAACACCAATCACTTGCTTTTTTGCAGTGTGTTGAATAGGGGAAGAAATATAAAAGTTTCTACAGTAAATAAAAATTTGATGATGTTCTATAGCACCATGCTGTTCTCTTCATGGTGGGATACTTCAAGACAATGCTTGGTCTCAAGACTATTTATTTTGCACACTGCCAGCATCAATATGCTACTCAAGAAATCTTATTTTTCTATGCCTGAATTTTGTCACAAATCTTTGGGACAAGTTTGATTAGTATATACAATGTTGCCAGCCAGTACCTTAGACATGCAAAATCTACTTCAAGCTTCACAGGAAGATTTGAGAAGAACATCCCATAATAGGTTCTGTGATGGTTTCTTGTTTGTAGGCACCAGGCTTGGACTTTTATTGAAGCATATATACAATAATAAAAAAAAAAAAATTGAGCAAATATAAATACAATTTTTTATGCAAGAAAAACAAGATTTCGTTTAATTATGACTTTTTATTTTATAACTGTTATATATATGGACTGAGGTCTTGGCCCTTATATTTTAGTGGGATGAGGTCCACTCAGATGACCTGCTGGTATGTTGTCTATTTAGGTGATGTCTCATTTGGTAATTCAAATGGGGGCTAGACCAATAACTTAGTCTTTCTCACTAATATTTGACCATCTACTCAGCCACTAGTTACTATGGAAGATTCTGCATTCTATTACAAACTGCCAGGGGCATTCCCCATACCCTGTAAGCTGCTTTCTTGGCAGCTTCAGCTAATTCCTTTAGGGCATTTGAATAACACTGGCTCAGATAGACCTAATTGTCAGAAGAAATTGTATGCTGATGCTTCTACTAAATGGTGAGTCCCAACTCCAGCAGCAAACAGCTTTATTTTAAATCTTTGGAAAAGATACTTAATTAGTTTTTCATATTTTGCCAACTTATATGTCATGGTTGATGCTCATCTTGCTCTTGTATGGAATAATTAATTACAATGATAGTCTTGCATTTCTCTTATGTTAGCACCATCTTGTCTCCACCCAGTCCTAAATATTATTATCTTTGGGTATTTTTCCAGTCTACCTAATCATTGGCATAGTCCAGCACACAGTTTGAAAGATTGCTGGTCTATGTTTGGTTGTTGGATTGGCATTTTCTATGGAAGTATGTTGATTGTGGAGGGAGCTCTATTTGCATCAAATCATGCATTGTTTCTAGCTGTTGCCAGTTTTCTGAAGACTTGACTGTGATGCAATGTGTATTTTCCTTTTGCCAAAACCACTTTGCAAATGGTTGTCTGTGGTCTTTGCTACTACACAGCTTGCACTTTTGCTCATCACTTTTTCCCACCTAGTAACTTTGCCTTTTTTAGACAGTTGATCATAGTTCAATCTTATAATCAAACTGTTCCTCAATGGTGTCATGTGCCATATATTATTCCATGATTGATACTTTTCCAAAGTATTTTACCATGTTGTGTACAATTGTTTGCTGTAATTGCTGGGCTGCTTTTTGCACTTGTTTTTTAAATCATTTTCTTTTACTTTTGCAACCATCAATTATTCTCTCTCTTTTCTACAAGTTGCTTTTTACTACCACTTGGTTTTTATGTGACCAAGTTTCTGGGCCATTTCTTTGTGGTCCCAACAATCTCCTTGAACTGCACTGATGCTTCAGCTGCATTCACTACTAATTCTACTTCCTTCCTGTCTTGAGAAACAGAAAAGCAGGCCTGAAAATGTGGTCATTTGATTTCTTGAATATCACAAGAAGTCTTGCTTCTGGTGAACCTGTTCATCTTCACCTCTATTGTTTCCACTGTGGTCTACTGATTATAGATCAGCAGTGGTCATAGCAGCTTTTGGTTGAATATGAACTATAGGATTAAAAGCTTGAATTTGCCTAGTAACTTAGTTGTGTTATGTCAGCAAGAGGTTTTGATCTGTCATCCTTGGATAAAGCCTTGAGTGTTCAGGAAATATGTTGCTAGCATTGCTGTAGTTCTGACTATGATAGTTACTAATATCAGTGTTATATTCTTATAGCAACAATTTAACGGTTCTCCAGATGGTTAGCACTATGGCTATGAATGGGTATGAATAAAAGAAAAAAAAACACTTGATAGGTTTGTCATTCTGTTGAAAATTCTTGATCATCAAGAAAACCTGGTTGATGTGAGTGAGGTTGGAAGATGAAATAGTACTTGCAATTATTAACTTCACTGACAAATGCACCCAAAACTTTATCAGATGCCAGTGGAATGAATTGGTCACAATGTGGAAAATGAAGTAATTAGGCATTTCTTTGCCAGAATTTGCATTTGTTAGATGCCCTGATATAAATGGATTAAAAACAATGATGTTACTGTTTTGCCGTGATGAAATAATTTTGTTTACATTGCAGAAAGGAAGGCTCCATTTAGCCATAAACCAGATTGTAGCAACACATTTTAACAGATTTTGCCAGTATGTCTGCTCCAGATTTAATTGATCAAATGAGAATCAATACGTATCATAGTATCCTGCTGTGAAGTGAAACAAACATGGCATTGTGGTGGTTGGTCACTGTTCATGTTTGTACAAGCGACTGGTACACTTTTCCCAGGCAATGAATTTTGAAGTGAAGGACGACTCTTTTGTAGAAAACAATTTGCAGACATAGCAGTGAACAAATCATGCAGAAGGAAAGTATGCTAATCATTCTCTTAATGGTACTTCACCATTTTGTTTCCTTTGATGAAAATGTTCTTAGTCATCAGTTTGTATTTTTATACCTGCACAGTGAAGCAGAAATCACCAATGTTTTGGCTTGGCTGGTTTAACAAAATATAGTTATGCAATTTTTTATTGATTGATATCCACTCAGCAAGATTAACGGAATAGTTTGCTATGGCTTTGTTTGGACTGTCAGATTGTGCAGCCTCATTGGGAGTTTCAACTTGTTGGTTGGGTGCGACCAATAGTTCATTTGGCAGACAATAACAACTGCTTGGGTCTAGGATGATGTTTTCAGTGGTTCAGGTGTTTTATCACTTGATGTGGAGAATAGCACTGAATTTTTGATTTGGACAAGTCTTTCTAATGCCACCCTTTTCTTTTTTCTTGTTTTTACACTCTGCTGCTTCCAAAAGATCATTTGCTGTATTCAAATAAAATCAGACTGACTGACCCAGAACTAACTTGTGTTGCGCATTGACATGGGTAAGTTCTAGGTTGGTCATTTTGATTTTTGTGTGAACCACAAGTGAGATAGTTTTGGTTGGAATGTCAATAAGAGAAGTTCTTCTAGTTTGTATGTAAATTCATATGTGTTTTAAAAAAAAAAAACCTTCACTAATGATGTTTTTGTCCTAAGCCATTACCTATGTATTAATCCAGCTCTGTTCTTGATTGCAATTTCAGACAGGAACATTTCCCTATTTAATATGTTGTTCTTATTCACAGAATTTTAAAATTACCACACCATTACACTGAAATCTGCAGTTTTAAATACTATCACAGTTTCTGATTGCTTGGAGTTCCAAAAGTTATATATCTATATATATTTAGTTTTTCTTATCTAACAATTTTATTTTGCTACTATAAAATATTAGTTTAGATTTTTAATGGTAAAACTTCTAATTCATTAAATTTTTTGAAAATTAATTTTGTCACATTGTTTCAAATAACATGCTAAAGATGGCTTATAGTTCTAAAAGTGACATTGCATAAAAATTGTGGTCTGATTCAACAATGACACAAAAGTGAAGCTAACAAATGTGGCAGATATAGTGTTCTCCACAAAAAAACATGCATTTAAGTTGCTGTTTTAATAAGTTTTATATAAACTTAAACATTTTCACTTGTTTAATCTTATTACTAAACATGAAGATCAGTTTTACTGTTACAATAGTGACCAAAAATTTAACAGTGAAAAATGTATTGTTATTCATTTAGATAGAAAAAATCTTTGTCATTATTTTACCAGAAGAACTGATTCTGAAAGAGATCAAAAAGTAAGCCATCAGCAGGTGTAAAAAAAAACAAAAATTCTCCAATGAATCAGCAATAATCATATAAAGCACAACTTCTTGGTGTAAAACTTTACTTTTAAATTTGCAAGGCTTAGTATTAGAAAATGTTTCTTTAAAAATAGAATGTTTCTGATTGGAATAAGTACTTGCTACACTAATAATGTTAATGAGTTAAAATTCATTTACCCTTAGTGTCATATATATAAGAGCTGTGATAGATTTCTGCATTTTTATATTAATAAAATAAAGCAATAGATTAAAAAAATAGTCTGAACTTCACTACTACTACTACTACTACTACTGAAAAATAGTATATATTGGAAAGAAATATTTAAGCTTGTAGTTAAAATATGTACAATGCAGGCTAAACCTACATTGTATTAAATAGTGTTAAAAGTGTATTTCAGCAAAGGAAAATGTCACCAAAGGCAAGTTGAAATGTATAATTATTGTGTATATTAATAGCCTTTCAACACTATAACCTAATTTTCTTTCTTTCTAGATGACTTGATAAATTTCTTATTATAATAAATTATTATACCTTGCTAAAACAATTTTTAAATCAAATTCTCTGCTAATTTTTAAAGAAATAATATGATTATGTTGCTCGGCTCCATCATGGCACACAATCATCTTAACTATAGCCTCACTTAATTACTTTTGGATAATGCCTGATCCACAAGAAAATTTTAGTAAAACTTGCTGTATATGCTCTTTAAGAATACACTACAAATACCAAAAACTTTATTATAACTGAACAAACTTTGCATTCTGAGAATTCATTAGCTAATCCTAGTCAGATAAAAAAAAAAAGAGCTCATTCTCTCATTGCAGAACTCTCAGGCTTATAAATAGATTGAAAAAAAATTGAGAAATCATTTTAATAAAGCAATTATATGTGGATGAAATGATTATTTTTACACAAACTGATCACTGTCTGCTTTTGTCAGTATTTCTGGATAATTCCCAAACTAAGTTGTTTGATTAATTATTGATGTCAATAGATTTTGTTGGTGTGGACATAAAATCATGTATTGATTTTCTTGAATAAAGTAGTCTTTATGATTATGACAAAAATAGTGCAGGCAATACCAAAATAGTCTAGAATACAAGAATTAAGAGCTTTGACTGCTGATTTACCTTTTTTGCTTACTTGGAATGCGAATCTTCAGAATCATTTAATTAATGGCCTACATAGGCATGAAACTTTTAAACTTATTTTGCACAAGTATATTGTTTGTGAAATTTAAAAGAAATGTTAGGTATATTGGTTTACACAATATTGTGCATATCCCTAAGATAAAAGAGATTTTCTAGCTATGGTATTTTTAACATTATTCACTAAAGGTCTGCAATTAGCTAAGGGTTTTATTATTTTAATACAACATAGTCTGAAGCAAAATCAAGGGAAATGTTTATTGCTGAGTGTGTATAGGCAGAGTATAAACACACATAAGATTGTGATGGTTCTGCTATTAGGTCATTACAAACGTTTTGTTGGTTTTATATTATGTTAATTTGGGGACATCCTTCCAGCTGTGATGATGACCATCTGAAAGCCTCAGTTGAAGCCAATACAAGAAAAACTGAGAAATTGCTGGAGAGCTTGACGTAAGCACTGCAATTGTTTTCCGGCATTTTGATGCAATTGACAGGTGAAAAAGCTTGACAAGTGGGTGCATCATGAGTTGAATGAACAACAAAAAAATCGTCAATTGGAGATCTTGTCATAAGAAACAAAAACAACCCATTTCTTGACTGAATCATTGAGAGATGAAAAATGGATCCTTTATAACAATTGCAAATGATAAGTGCAATGGCTCACCTAACCACATTCCAAAACCCAGCCTCCATCCAAAGAAGGTCATGGTTACTGTATGGTGGATTGCAACTCGTGTCATCCACTATATATTTTTTGCAACCTGGCAATACCATCACAGCTGAAAGGTACTGTCGTGAATTAAATGTTGTTCATCAGAAACAGCCAGCATTGGTGAATCAAAGAGGCCCGATCCTGCTCCACGACAATGCTTGTTCTCATGTTGCAAAAGTGACTCTTCAGAAACTCAACACGTTGGGATACGTAGTTCTCCCTCACCCAGCCTATTCACCAGACCTTTCTTCCACAGACCACCACCTTTTCAAACGCCTCAAAAGCTTCCTCTGTATGAAATCCTCCTCCAACCAAGCAGCAATTAAAACTGCCTTCCAACAGTTTATGGACTCCAGAAATCCTGATTTTTTTCAAAATGGTATAAATGCTCTTGTAACTCATTTTCAGAAGTGTATTGATTGTAATGGAACTTACTTTGATTGATAAACTTCATGTTCAGCAATGATATGAAGTCTCATTGTTGCGGTAAAAGAAACTGACAAATGTTTTGTAACAACCTAATATATAGGCAGAGTGTTGTCATTATTGTTAATTGTTTCATAATTAAAAAAAAATTGTTTTTTAATGTTTTTGAAAACAATGCCACAGTATTTCAATGAAGACTCTGTTTAGTTTAGGATTGAATGAGATTTACCAGCACTAAATTATTTATATTTCTATTAGTGAATTTGTTTATTATTTTTTAATTGTTGTTTTGATCAGAAGTAGCTTTAACTCCTACTACATTATTAGATAAGCTAGTATACACTTTTTTTTTCATTTATCAGCCTAATGCCAGTTATTTTCTATTTTACTAAAATATAAAACATTGTATAATTAGTTGTAGAAAACTGCCAATATATTTTGTTTTTGTTGTTGAGATTTCCTGTCATTTGCTTTTATTAAATTAAGTTTTAAAAAAGTTTTCATAACTTGACAGATTAGAAACTTAGTAGAATCTGTCTTTTTCTGTCTAATTTCATGTAGTTTTCTGTTGCAGAAATAACTGTTTTCACATTTCCATTATGTAAAATTTGACTTGGTTAGCTATTGATTTTTTTCTAGCCCACAAATACATTTTAGTTGATATTTTGAAATAAAATTATCATCATAAAGACTGAAAAAAATAAAAAAGCATAAACATGATCAGTTTAAAGGGTCTCAGTGTTAGATATAAAAATTCTTTTAGTTTATTAATGTATTGATTTTTTAAAACATTTAAAAGATTCATTATTACTTTTTCAACTCTGGTTAGCTTTTTTGATGTGGTTCTCTTTCCTGGTACTGTTTAAGATTCTCAATCCCAGTATCCACTGACAGGCTATGCTACTGTGAATAAACAACACATAAGTTGTTTTAAAATATCTGCCAGACTTATATAATGCACTACATTATTTTACATTTACTGAATGATATATATATATATGTAGTATACTGGCATTAGGTAACCTTAGTAACCACCCAAAATGTTTCTGGATGTTATATTTATTTATCATCAGTGAGTGAATGCATCAAAATATGAAAAAAAAATGTAACAATTAAAAAAAAAATTTTTTTTGGTATGTTCAGTTAATAGATTCTTAACCTAGGTCAAATAAGATGAATCCGATATTTTTGCCAAATTACTCAAGTGCATATTAAGATAGCCTGATTATGTATGATTAAGTGCAAGTCCCAGGGCATGAAGTATTGGGGTCTAGTTTATATCAAAACCAGACAAATACTCCTACTGAAGCCACTGTTGGTTTGATACAAAACAAGTCAATTCTTCACATTCATCAACTTCTGGTGGTTTGTGTATAAACAGGTTTGTATCCACCACGTCTGAATTTGTCTCTCTATCATTATTTATTGCAGTTCTCCAGCAAAAAGAAATCTAAGCTGTCTGCTACAGAATAATGTATGTTTGCTCATCATTTTTCCACAGGCTGGCTTTGCTATTGTTAAATTACTATCTTATTAACTGTGTCTGAAAATAGAATCTTGTTGATCAGTTTTCATTACTGGGACAATCTGCTTTGAAAGTTTGTTCAGCTGTCTGACTCCATTAGCAGGTAACTTCTTACAGGATTCACAATGCACTGCATGTATGTAACTCATTAATTTGTATTCAGTTTTTATAATATTCTGTTGTGATTCTTAATTTTTAACTTTGGATTTTTGTTAGATTTCTTTTTTAATTCTGTTTAAATTTTTTTTCCTTTGGTAAAAATGCTAATGAAGTAAACAAATTATTTCATGGCATTGCATACAGAGAATGGCTTGACATTGAGTAATAGTTAGATATTCATTCTTTTTTTCTTTATAGCATCATCATCTTAATCTTTTTCAAGTAAATCAATAACTTTAAAGAATCATTGTTCTTTAATTACTAATGAAGTCTGATTTGTGAAAGAACATTATTTATTACCTCATGAACTGGTAATGCTAATTAATGGTCTGAAAATATGTTTGCATTAAGTTTTTGACAGATTGCTTCAGTGTAACTGAAACAATAACTTTTACTGTGTAACATATCAATTTTGGATTTAGACTTTTATGTAACCCTTTGCATATTTTTTTGAACAGAACTATTCATCTACTTGGAAAATCCTCACTTGTCTTTTGAGTTTCAAGGAGCTCTCACATCAGGGAGCTAGAATGGGAAAGGTATGGGTGAATTGGCCTTGGTGACCAAGCAAGTTATTTATGTATGGTTGGGCTCTTGACTGGAACCTGTATCTACTCTGTACTAGAAAATGCTACTAGAACTCTTCAGTTTTAGATGTGGGAGGAAACTGGAGTAGAAAACCCATGTTTCCAGCTGTTGGAGAAGAGTGAGAAGAAACGATCTGTATCAGGGAGGTATGACAGCTAAACTGAACCAATTTCAATCAGGATCAAACTCAAGTCTTCAACCATGGCAGTCGATTAGTAGAGTGCAAGTTCACTGATTGCCTAGTAAAACCTGTTTTAAAAAAAAAAGGAAAAATATTAGATGTAAGTAAAAATGTAAAAGTTAAGATAAATATTAGATACCCTTTGTCAAAATGTTTATTTAAAATCTAGATATTTAAATTGAAATAAACAAGAACATGTAGGAAAAAGGTTGTCTTTTATTAATATTGTTCATTAGGAATCATTAAAATTTTTACTTCAGTAATTTTTAAATATTTGACATTCAAAAAGTGTCTGCAGTCAAGATGTTAAATAAAGATGACAGTTGGTTTGAGTAAAGTGAGAGAAAAGCTTCTTTTCTTTGTTCATAGTATTGACTATTATTGAATTAGTCATTTAAAATTTCTGGAAAATATTCAAATTGGTAATATTCATGATAGAAATGCAATTCTAGTTTGTGCAAGCTTTGTCATTTTATTGAGTAGTGTTGGTTTGTATAAGCTGCCTTGGTGGCAAGAAATAGCAAAATGAATGTAAATGGACCTTATGATAATAATTAATACAAATAAAATTATGGAGAGAACTAATTTAGACATTCAAACAATTTTACTTTGAATAGCATTATTAAAAAAAAATAATGACTGCACACAGGATTTTTGACATATATCAAGTAGATGAACATACTTCAATCTGCATTTTGCTTTTTCTTTACATTTTATATCTTGATTATATTTGTTTCTTTCCTTTGGTCTCCCTTGAAGTATATTATTTATTAACTATAACTTTAAATTAAAGTAGAAGTTTAACTTTATAATTTACTTTTAATCTTTGGATGATTTGAATCTCCACTTTCAATTTATTTCTGCTACCACTTTCTTATTTCTGGAGCATGCTTGGTTGACAGAAGATATTAATTGAATTTAAAAGCAGTTTGCCACTGGTGTATGCATCATCTGGGAATTTGAGTGAGATAGAGTGATTAAAGAGATAGCTTCACTTGTGCTAACTGACAAACATTGAACAAATTTGAATGCAAAAATCAGCAAATATTTTGTAGACAACATCAAAATTATATTTGTGAGATTTTCTTGAGTTTTTTTTTTTTTTTTTCACAATCAGTTTTGTGGATATACAAATTGAGAATCCCCTACCCAAAATTCTGAAAACCAGAAAGCTCCAAAATCTGAAATATTTTTGGAATGTCTTCATTGGAAAATTCAAGAAGGTTCTGGGAAGGTTCCTGGGTGATGTGTGGGTCCTGATGCACTTGACGTACACGCATTACTCACTGTAATTTTTGTGCTTTTTCTGTGCTTTTTTGTTGGTGTGAATATACTTCGAAAATGTCGAAAAGGCCTGCAAATACCCCAACAGTACTGGTAGGGATGGCTTACCTTTCTGATGGTTAAATGTACATTTTTTTCTTATTGTTTCATGCACAAAATGATTTAAAATTTTTCATAAAACTACCTGTAGGCTATATGTATCCATATGCAGTTATAATGTTGTAAATGAACTTGTGCCCAGTCCCCACTCCCAAGTGGGTTAGTCACCAAATTATGCCAGTATATCTGTATTCCAAAATCTGAAAAATTCTGGAATCCAAAACACATTTGGCCCCAAGGATTTTTAATAAGGGATTCTCAACCTGTAATACTTTTTTTAACTGAAGTACTGAAAAACAGATAGCTTGAGGAATCATAGCTTATTAATGTAATTATTTCTAATACAGTTACTTTAGCAATAATCATTGGTGTGCATCTGTTTTTAATTCTAAAAATTTTCAAAGGTGAGATGATTATATGTTGTTTTTTGATATGAAATTCATTTATTTTGCTAAAATTTTGAAATTAAAATACTACATAATTATTCATTTTAATTTGCTAGTTTATTTTTAAAGATGTCTTTTATTTCTTAAATTATAATTATGTGAATGAATATAAAATATTTTCATTGCTTGCTTAGCCTTAGATCAACATTGTATTAGAGTAGTACTAAGTGGATTCCTGTTATCTCAATTTTGATTATCTGAAATTTAAAAAAAAAATTACTTGTGAAATTCTCCTACAATTTAATCAAATTAAGTCTATCTCAAAGTATAACCTTTACCCCAACTCCTAACCCCAAATTCTCTGATCATATCAAAGTGTTTCTTTGAAAAAATGTTTAGATTTGATGAATACTTAAACCCAGTGAAGCATGATCAATTATCCCTCTTGGCTGTTAGAGGACAAACAAGACTCTTGTCATAGAAATATTTAACACCTTTTCAGGTCTCAATTCAATGAATACCTGTTGAAACAAAAAATGATTACAATAACACTTTTGGTTGACAAAAAAAAAACAACATTACCATTGGAACAAAGTGAAAATTGCATGTTGGATTGTTATTAGTTGTGTAGCGTCAAAGTGAATTATGAATAAGAATTCAATGCATAATTGCTTAATTTATTATAATAAACTATTCAAAATTAAGCTTATGTCAGACTTTGTATTTCATAGTCATTGTATTTATTTATAGTAGTTTTTATTTTATTGTAATTGTTGTTTGCTGACATCATTAACTCTGCACAAGTTAGATATAAAGTTTATTGAAGATAAATATTAAACCAAAAAGCCATGAAAGTTGATGAGAAGAAAAAGTCAGAAATCACCAAATACTTCACTGTCTTATCAAATAAACTAATCAATGTAGCTGAAAAATAAAGACAGTATTACTACTGCATATGAGCAATCCACATTTGGCCCAGCAACTCAATGAGTAAATATTTTCCAGGTGATAATTATGATGAACTGGACTTCTCTTCAGAAGATGCCCAGAAAGTCATATGCATTACACAATGTTGTCACAGTGGAAGAAGCAAAGAGAACAGTGTATTTTTATCTCTACCATTTTTCTACATGTAGATTAGAATGCCCCTACCTCAAGATAGCCATATTTATTTTTTAAAGCTCCGAAACTCTGGATATCTCAAACTTTGGTTATCTTTGAATAAACTGCCAACCCCCAGAACTTTGAGATAACAAGTGTCTACTGTATGCGTTAAAGATATACTGCAGTAATTTTAGTTTTACACAGTTAAATTCTTCCAAGTAACTTCATTAACTTTATCAAAAAATAGTCAAACCTATATATAATAGCCACTTGAGGGTAACTGCAATTGTGGTCTTTATAGACAGGTGACCTTTCTGCACAGGTTAAGTGGGTGGTTATTTTGTTTTCTTCATAACCAGTTTTCTTAAAGTATTAATGTGCAATGTAGATGTATTTACACTTAATGGCACATTTGATTTGCATTATTATCTGTGCAACTTATATTTTTCAAAATATATGTTAAGAAGCTCTTTTAACAATTTATTTTTAAGTGTTCAGTAATAAATTTGTCTTCTCAGTGATGGTACACAAAATAAACTCTTGCTGTTGATGCATGTCTATATCCTTAGTCATTTTCCTTTGAGAGAGAGAGAGAGCTAATGTCAAGCCAAGCAAGTGTGCCAGAATTTACATTTGTATTCCGCAGTAGTGAAAGAAACAGCAGTAAATGTGAGTGCTTGCTTCAGCGAAAATTGATGAGCGAGTGATCGTGAATTATGTATGCATGTGATATTGAAGAAAATTGTCATGAAAAAGATAACACAAAATTAAATGATGAAAATGAGTTGGCGTTTTTCATTATATCTTACATCTGCAACCTGATTGGCCAACTGATTGAAAGAACAACCTGAATGGATGTATTTATTGTTGTGTGTAGTGATCTATCTTGGATTGTTTATGAGTGTTCAGACTCTTGCATTGACAGTGTTTTTAGTTTTTTTTATAGGAAAATTGTATACAGGTTTTTGACTGTTTAAAGTGTTATTTTGACACTCAATTGATTTCACAGTTTAGGGAAACAATGTCTGTTGTGTATAGTAGTGGAGAGTGCTGGCAACATTCTACATGGGTTTCCAGTGTGGTTGCTATGAGCTGTTGGTGGTTCTTTAGACCTGGCTGCTAAGTATCCAAGTGATACTTAAGTAAGTATTCATTACTTTTCTCTTATACTTAATTGCTTTGTAATATAATAGTAATAAATATGCAAACAGGAAGGTCCGTATTAATTTTAACATGCATTCAGCATTGGCAACTTCAGTAATGACTAAGATAATTAAAGGTAGATAGCATTAACAACAGGAAATTGATCTTTCTAGTCTGGATATCCATTTAGTAATTATTAAGTCTCTTTAAAATGTATTTAGTAAGTAGAATTTTAAAAATATATAGTAAAAATGACAAAAAAATTTAAATTACCTTTTTAGTGTTTATTACACAAAATTTACACGTCTCATAGTTTTTTTTTTCTAGGTTTGTTCTGTAAGTGTGAATTAGACTTTCTTGTGTCTATCTTTGACAGCATTTTAGTAAATAAAAACTTTTAGTTTGTGTTAAATATTTTCTTCAGAAGCATCTTGAGTGTATTTGAATGTCAAATGTAACTTTAATAGAGCTGTGTCAAACTACTAGGCATCTATCAAATATTCAACATTATTTATGCACCCAGCCACAAGGTCTCTTAAGGCAAAGTATTCTATGAATTACCAACTAGTTTTTCTACACATTTTCCTTCCTAATATTTAGTCAACTTTGAAGTCTGGAGAGTTTTAGAATGAATTTGTGTGGAATACATGTACTGATTTAAAGAAAAGGCTTTGAATTGTTGACCTGATCACTGCCTGATAATTTTGTGAAACACTGACAAGTCTTTTCTGAAAACATTGATACATCTAACTAGATTAAGTTTAGTAGGATGTTCTTATTTATTCATGCATTTGATCATGTAAAATATCTCCAGGCTATTAATTCTTTAGTATAAACTCCAAAATTGTTCTGATCGATGACTTATAAATCTGCATTTGTTGTTCTATAGTTGATAGCTTGACTGATTTTTGTTTAAAATTTGATTTGCTTTTGATTTCACACCATTGCACTGATTTTGCTTTTAAACGAATTTGTCACCTCTGCTACAAGGTCCTTTTCTTCATATTATATTTTAATGTTACTTAATTTTTAAACATAATCAGCTCCATTTGCCATTAACAGGAACAAATGTACACTTTAATTATATCATCTTGTAAGTTTATATTGACAATATTTATTTTGTCAGATAATTAAGTGTCATCAGCAGACCTTTAGTACAGAATTTTGAAGTACAGCCTTATATTATTTACTCCTATATCAAGAAAAGCAAAGAACAGAACCCTCAGGTATTCTACTAGTAGCATTCCTAAAATCAATTAAATTTTGTCAATAATTACATGCTCTTGACTATATTGTATTTTTCTAGCTGTAATACAATATATCATTTACATCCAGTTCTTTATATTTACTATTAAATATGAATTTGTAGTATCAGAAACCTTAGTGCTATCAAAATAAATATTAATTTTTTCATCCTTGTTTATAACTCAAGAAGATTTTTGATGAAAAAGAGCAGCCAGATTAGAAACCATGTTGATTATTTGGTATCACAGTTGTAATATTTTTAAAGAATTGAAAAATCTATTCTGTTTTCTTTCTTAAATATTGGAGTAATGTTGATTTTTTTTTTTTAATACTGAAGTGGAACACTTCCTGTATCTAGTGACAAATTAAAAAATTATACTAAGAGCATCACAAGTTTGATCATTGGTTGGTTGTTTTAGTCTAGGATAAATATTTTTTAAGTTAATTTCTTGATTATTATTAATATTTCTCAACAATCTAAATTTATTTGTAGATATATTTAGCAAGCATTTTTTAAAAATAAGTTGTAAGTTTAACTGACAGCATGTATTAATCCATATGACCCTTAAAAGGTTCAGTATGCTTTCTACAGATTTGCCTCTGATGTGTACACATGTTTATACAAGCACCTAAAGACTCCACAATCTTTCTTTGGCTATTCATTATTTTAGCACAGTTTATTTTTGGAACTTTATAATTCTCTAAGTGTACTTGGAAACTTGTTAACTTGTGAAGAGCCTTTTTCTTTCTTTTTTTTTTTTTAAATCAAACATTATGCATTCCTGGTCCAGTACCATTCATGCAAACTGACAGAAAAATATTAATAAAGATTTTCTCAATTTTAATATATGTCTCTGACTGCAGAACTAAATATTCCTCTATTTCATTTAATTTTGAAATTAAGAAATTAAAGTCTTTAAATCCAAGCTCTCTGTGTATCAATGGATATGGATTTGATACACTAAATAATACACTGACTGAATTCAAATCACCATTAATCCAAGGTTCAAGAACATTTACTGGATTAGAATTAGATACTATAAATAAATTTAAAATTGCCTGCTTCCTGGTTGGTGATATCATTTGGTGAAGAAAGGTATCATGAGCTATATCAAGAAATGTTTTTTTTTTTTCTGTGGCCAGCTTTTGAATAACTACCATAAAAACTAGAGCTTCATAATTATACATAATTCTGCATGTTTAATTGTTTTATATTACCCTCTCATTTTTAGGCCATTTTTCTTTCTCTTTTTACCATAACACATCCAATTTACAATATTTACTGCAGATACTCCCACATTTACTCAAGTCTTGCTTTCAGGAACACACATTTTCTCGTATCACCCTTTACATTTATGTTACTTCTGTCTAACAATTTATAATATGCATGCACTCACATACATGCATACATTTTGTTTGCTCCATTATCAGTATACAAGTAACCATTATGTGTTAGTTACTGCTGAGATGGGTGCTGTTATGCACTATATTTTGCAATAAGTAGAAATGTAAATGTTTTGATAATTTTTAATTATTAAAACTTTTTATTTTAAATTTACTTAATGACATTTTCATATACTATATTTTTTTAGCATATAAATTGATGTGGAGTATAAGATGAGGTTAGATCAACTATGGTAGTTATCCAAACATTCAACTTATCAGAATAATGTGTCAAATGTTTTATAACATTGTCACATTGCATTGCTGTCTATGATACTTCCAGGCTCATGAATATTAATGAAGTGTTTGGGCATCAACATGTTTGTAATCAGAGTTATTTGGAACAAACTGCAAATGTTATTATCAGTTCTTGTATTGAAAACTTGGTGTCTATTTTTAGACACTGGATGACATCAATAAAAAGACAAACATATGAGTTTTATTTCTCTTCAACACTTTAATTTGATTTTGACACATTACAACTCACTAAAATTCAGAAATTCAACTCTCGATTTCATTTTTGACAGAATTAACCAATGTTCAGTTCAGTTTCAAGTTGTCTGACATTTGGGGTTCACAACTAGGCCAGGTGTTTAACTGTTTTCTGGTTAGATAATATGGTACTCATCTCTGGAAGGTTACCATGGTGAATACTATACACCTGCAAAAGAAAGATGGAAGGAAATTTAAAGACAGCAATCATCAGTTGCAATATTTTTTGCATTTAGTCTCAGCTTTATAGTACTAAGTCCATGACATGTGGTGTTTTGGGTTAGCATATTGCCTCCAATTTATCCTCAATGTTAGTTCACCTGGTTTTGCAGCTACAGTTTGTCTCCTAGGTTTTCTTCATAGTTCATAACACATTTCTTGCTTTATGCCAGTTAACACAACCATATTTCCTGTGCAGTCATATTATCACCATTTTTTTTCAGCAAACTTCCAGCTTAAAAGCTGCTGTGTATGACTTGCATGACTTTACTGGAGGCATTTTAAAATGAGATGGAGGATTTGTTGTTGGTATTTCTACATAGAATTGATAAGGATAGATAAAGCATAATTGGTGAGAACATGCTTGTTATTGATTGAATAATTTCACATGCTTCAGTGAGCACATTAATGGTGAATTTCTAGCTCAATCACCAAATGTTCTGGGCAGTAATTTTCGTAGCTTGTTTCAGAAAATAACAGTCATTTTTTTCATTAAAGCAATTTCAAGACTCTATCCATAGATAAGTTGATTTGGAGTGTAAGTCAAAGACCAGATTTTCAGGGGGGGGGATTATTGACTTATATGCTTAAAAAAAAAAAAAGGTAATTTAATACAAATAAATTCCATGCTCTGACTACTCTACATGTATATTTGCATTTATTTTACTAGTACATACTTATGACTATGACTAAACTTTTGTGGTATTTTTGTTGAGCATTTTTATGTTCAAAGGGCAATAAGAAAAACTTTGGATAATTTAAAGATTTCACTTTATCTCTGTTGGTTTGGTTAGTTGCTTCTTCTGTTTCCTTTCTATGATACCTTAAAGTGGAAATGTATAGAAAAAGAAAATAATTGAAAAAAAAAAAGTTTAATAGAGCATCAACTCTAAATGTGCACTACAATGAGTTTCTCTTACAACAATTTATTCTGGAAAGAATCGTTTTAGTTATTGAAAATAAAACACCACAATTTCAATCAAAACAAACAAAACACATGCAAAAAATTCCTGAAAATAAAATGAAAATGCATATACTTTAAGTAGAATTGAGGCTGGAGGAAAGCATTTAAAATCTTGGATTGTTTTGTTTGCATTGAATTCTTGTATAATACTTAATTTACTTATTAGTGAAAATTTTTTATATATCTCTTGCATATTGGCTTTAATTTACTATTTTTAATTATTACATACATCAGTATAGTACTTTAGGTATGGGGCACAAAGTTGCATGACATCTATTAGCAAGTAGCTTTTATCCTTAGCATAAAAAAAACCATTTGCTAAATTTTTTTAGCTGTCATCTTTTATTATTATTTAACTTTATTATAAGTAGAATTTTTGTTTTAGCTTAAAAGGAATGTTCTAGAGCAGTGGTGGGTAATCTTTTTTCCCAGGCTTACTACAACTGAATCTATGAAACATTGTGGTGCTGCACTTGCACTTTGCTCTAAAGGTGGATCTTGTTACCAACAGACCCCTTCTGGGGGAAAAACAAACTAATGTAAAAAATTTTTGATGACCAAAGATATGCATGTAATTAATGTGATTTTTGAATTTTTTTAATTTGTACAATTTGTTCAACATTTGGTTGTAATTTAGAGCACACCAACAAAGGAGATCATTCAAATCTCTATCAGTTAGTCTCAAATAGTATTTATTTTTCATGGAAATTGACAGCTTGCAGATGTCTAAAAGCACAGTGATGCAAACATGGAAGATTTTGGTGCACATTTCTAAAATGTTTTAAATTTGAGTTTGTAGGAGAGTCATAGAGTTCTTTTTATTTGTTGTGCAGTCCAGAATGACTCTTAAGTTTAAGTTAAAAAATTTCCATGTGCAGAAATAACTATTGTTGCTTTCTGACATTTTAAATGGATTGATGAAGAGAACAACATTGGTTTAACTTTTTTGAAGTTATCAATGTAGGTATTGAATTATTTGATAAAAAAAGATATAGCTACTTGATATTTCGAAAAATTGAAATTCCCTTCAACATCTACCTCTTCACACTGCATTTCTCTCAAAGGATAAAAATGTTCAAGGTTTTGTAGAGAGAATTTATTATGTAAAAAATTTAATTTGTTTCTGAAGGATTTTACCTAATTGAAGAGCATTGAAAAAGGCAATATTTTCCTTGTAGTTTGTACTAAAAGTGCTGAGCCTGCTAACAGTGTCAGTGAGAAACACAAAGTCGCACAGCCAGTTGTAGCTTTTTAGAAGCTATCATTCTTGAGGGCTTTCCATTTTTTTCTTCCAAAAAATGAGAGAACATTTTTTCTTCAAACTCAAATCTTTTCAGAGCTTGAATTTTGTTGATATAGCAAACTATGGGGTCAAGTACAAAAGAAAATTTCAAGTCTTTTTGTATAAAGCAGCTCTTGATGAATAATACAATAAAACTTGAACAACTTTCTCTTCATAAATTTCCACAATAAAACCATACAGCCAAGATTCTTCCCTATCATTGCAGCTACTACATGTGTGCAAATGCTTTCCAAGTTACACTACTTTAGCTTACTCTTTTAAATACAATTTCAAAAATGTCTGTTCCTGTAGTTGTAATTAATTGGCCCAAACCCAGAATCTCTTCAATAATATTAGAATTTTCATTGATGCATCTTACAAAAATGCTAAGCTGTACAGTATCAATCAAGTTACAGCTATCATCTGAAGCCAATGAAAACTATGTGCTTATTGATGAAGCTGACTTTATTTGTTTGCTCACATTAGTGGATATCTCTTCAATTTGCTGCATTACAGTATTTTTGGAAAGTAATAGTTCATTAACCAGTTGTTGATGCTATCACATGTCAGGCCCGTACCCAGGATTCTGAGTGGAGGGGGGGGTCTTTTTTCAAAGGGTGGAACTAAATGCAACGTAACCTGTTATCGCACTATATCATGAAGTGATTAAAATGAACATATACTGTATTTATTTTTGCATTCAATATAACAAAGAGCAACAAAATATTCAAAACAATACCATCCATGCAATTCTTATCACAAACACAATGGCAGAGTTAATATGGATACAAGTTCTGCAACTGTGGGAATGTCTTTCCAGTCAAACATACTAAGCAATAACCACTGCATGTAGATTGTATAATCCAGACTAAACATACATAAACAATACTATGTGCATTTATAGACTTTACATTAAGCCAGTAGGAGCAACATGATGGGATGAAATACTGTTATGTCCATGTACACGTTATGATGACATTATTGGATGTCCCACAAAAAGAAGAAGAACCTGGTAAAATGGCAGTGAATTTGTGATCTGTAAGTTCAAAGCAAAAGCCCGTTTTATATGCAATACAACTGAACCCATCATTCTACTCAGGATTATGTAATAATTGTCTACAGGAACCTTCTTTTATCTGTAATTATTAAGAAGAGACATATAACTTTCCATTAGACCTGCAACAGCTTCAAATGAAAATAGGAACTTTTGTTGTAGTGTAAAAGGAATGTTTGCCCTACCTTGGCAGGGGTTGGATACTACGGACTTGTACAAATGAGTCTCAACCTAAATCTTGTGAATCTATGATGCAGTCAAGATGCAATCTTTGTGGGTGCTTTTTGGCAAATATATCTACCACTTCATCCAAAGATATGTCCTTATTATAATGAATATGCAATAACGCCAGACAGCTCAATCTTTTCTTCCTCATTGAAGCCTTCAGGTAATTATTGAGGCACCTCAATGCACTTGCACTATGCTCACATTCACAGGAGATAATGGGCAAAGTGCATGCAAGCTGCAGTAACGTGGATGTTTGGATACATAATAGCATGACATTCTTTGATTGCAGCAGCTGGTGTGCTGGGTCTTTTATCTTCAGGGACTTTGTCATACTTGCAGAGATATCCAAAACACAGTTTAAATGCACAGGAATTATCAGTAATCATCTAAAGCAGTTTAACTGTTAATAAGATAATTTACCTCATTTTCCAATGAGTGAGCTCTTGTGGAACAAGATCTGGGGAAGGGAGATTGTTCGCATATACTTCTACCATTCTTGATGTGTCAGGCAGTTGCTGGCACAAAACCACTGGAACTAACCCCAGAAGGGAGGAAGCAGTGACAGCCAGAGCTGGAGCAAGCAGAAATTTATTGATTACATAATTTCAGTTAGGTCCTAAACTAACAAAAAGTAATATCAATCTCCTAATGTCCATGGACTAATGTGGTCTCATGTATATCTACAGTATATAGATGCTAATAACTTGTAACAAAATACACATGATACTAACTCATCAACAAAGTATAGTTGTACTTGAAGAAAACACAAAAAATGTTTAAAATTCCTTGCATATGAACTTATGAGAAAACTGTGCATCCAAGTCACTGATCACATGGTCCAGGAATGGTATGACTGCATTC